>CM041718.1:26346265-26896265 GCA_023373845.1 Nibea coibor | reverse complement strand
ATCACAGCAGGCAACCGCACGCCAGCTCTGACCACGCCCCCTCAGCTGTGTGTGTGTGTGCGCTCCACTGCCTGCTAATGAGGGGGGGTGTTTATCCTAGAGGTTAAACGGCCTGATGATAGGGGTCACGACCTTTCAGCACGCGTTCAGCGTTCCTGTGATAGTGACACCCGCCGCCGCCGCCGCCGGGGGTGAGCTCGTAAATCAGTGAGGGGACGGGGAGGATGTGGGGGGGGGGTGACCTCTGACCCCAGGACTTGTTCCCGAGGAAACACACACACACACTGCTCAGGCTGGATGAATGGAGGTTTGGCTGCCTGTGTGTGTGTTGGTTTGAGGAGCTCCACCTGTTCGACAGCCACTTCCTGTTCAGCTGTTTACCGTACTGTCCGGTGTATGCGTGCACACTGAGAGACGCTGGAAGGTTTTCAGCTGCTCGGACAGTTTTACAAACCTGAACCTGTGACTCGCTCAGTTTTTCATTTAAAATCATCAAGACAGCAGAAAACTAAAATATCAGACATGTTAGCCAACGCTAGCATCAGTTAGCATGAGTCAAACGTCACATGACAACTGAAACAGTCAGCTGATCACAGCTGTCACCATCATAACAAGAGACCAGAGACCAAAAACCAGAGACTAAGGACCAGAGACTAAAGACCAGAGACTAAAGACCAGAGACTAAGGACCAGAGACTAAAGACCAGAGACTAAAGACCAGAGACTAAAGACCAGAGACTAAGGACCAGAGACTAAAGACCAGAGACTAAAGACCAGAGACTAAAGACCAGAGACTAAAGACCAGTTTCTGTGCTTCAGCTCGTGTTTTTCAGCTTCAGGGTTTTTAAACTTCGTGGATCTTTGAATCTGTGACAGGACGTTTCAGTTTGTGCTGCTGAACTCTCAGGATTAAATAATAAATGGTTGGTAGTACGCTGCGGTTTCTACTGGCAACCCTCCTCCTCCTCCTCCTGCTCCTCCTCCTGCTCCTCCTCCCCCCTCTCTGAGTCAGTGGTATGGGGATGAATTTAATTACCGACTCGGGCCGCCCTGACAGACCCCGCCTCCGGCCCTGCCAGTCCTGAGGTCAGTCTGCCTTCACGAGGCTTTTAATCAACGCCGCCACTCCAGAAAAGCTCCGCTGCCTTAAATAAGAGGCAGGAAGAAACCTGAAACCTGAATCTAGATCAGGAGGGGGAGGAAGGAGGGAGGAAGGAGGGAGGAGGAGGGGGGGCCGTCTCCCTCTCACCTCATTCAAAAGAGACAAAGTCTGCCAAGTCCGAGCGAAAGGCTTCGACACGCTCTGGATCTGGGTGGCAGAAGTTGTTCAAATATGAAACCTAAATTTAGCCAAAGAGAAAATGAAAACATAAACACGTCTTCAAGAATTGCCACTGTGTTCGCCACAAATGATCCCGTCTGTGTTTCTGCTGCAGACGATGACAAGCAGCGAGAAACGAGTTGATCCAAACAGAAACCGTGCTGAGGGCGTCCACAGCGTTTGGCTCAGAACCCGCCGGAGCTGAAAGACCCTCGACTGAGCACCGCCTCGACATAAAACCGCAAACCAGCAGCGGCATCGGAGGCCGCTCAGCCTCCACCGCCGGACTGAAGGGAGCTCAGTGTGAACCTGCACGCGGCCGATTACTGCGACCGCACAGTGAAAACACACACACGAGGCCCGAGGAGGAGAAAGGCGGCAGTCTTCGGGCTCAGAGAGGCTTCAGTCTGCGAGAGGAAATGATTGTAATCAAGGCTCGGGACGGAGAGTGTTTGTGTCTGCTGACGGGTCGCAGCGACACTTCAGCGCCACGCCGGAAACACGTGACGGAAAACACGCTCAAAGCGCTGAATAAAAGGCCTCATGACAGAGGCACTTCTGGAGCTTTACCCAAACCACATGATCTTCATCAGCAGATGGACTTTGATTGATGATCATGTGATACAAGTGAAAGATCCAGAACAGCTGCTGAAATTCAAGAAAACTGGATCTGATGGATTTTTATTGTTTTTTTCTTGTTGTGAGACTCGAGCGCAGACGGAGACGATATGAAAATGATTCCCGGACGGCTGCTGCAGGAATCTGAGAGCGAACCCCGGAGATAATTTTACCCGACTATCTGGAAGCTGTCCTCCTTTTGTCAAGAAAACTCCAACAAACTTAGACGGAGCTGCGAGCCAAGTTTCTCTAAAGCGTCTGCCAAACGTCTCCTCCACATGCCTCGGCCGCCGTCGCTCGCTGCTGCACGCACAAATATTCCAACCAGCCAAATTATTTTCCCGTGGAATCAGTCGGAATCGGGAGACGTGCTGAGCAATCACTCCGCTAGATAATTGTTTTTTTTTCTTAATCGTCCTGAATTTGTGCCAGCTTCACCCGAAAACACCCAAACTCACCGGCACCGCGTGCAGAGGGCGCCGGCGTGAGGAGCTCTGCTTTACTGACCGCTGATGAGACGAGGCTGTCTGCAGCAGATAACGTGTCTGCCGTGAGAGGAAGGCGGATGTTCGTCCGCAGACTGACAGAGAAACCAGCCGAGGGAGGAACTCGGTGTTCGTGACCGAGGTTCACACGTTGTGAAGCTGGCTAACGTCACATGACCACAGAAATAACAAACTCATTTACCCACAATCCTCCTGAAGACACGCAGAAAAACACAGAGCTAAGCTAACGTTAACGTAACATGAACAAGGTCTTCCATGTTGTGAATCAGCGCTGATGGACATACAGGTGTGATCTCAGGTGTCAGACATAAAAACAAACAAAGACTCGTCGAGTCGAGAACTTGAATATGTTTTTTTCTTGAACGCATCAAACTTCAGACGACACGCTGTGCGTCACATGTCGCTGCTCAGCATCACGTCACACACACTCAAACACACGAAGAAGAGACTTGGACTGACCTGCGTGGACGAAGTAGGCCAGGTACAGATCCAGTTCCTTGACTGAAACTCCAATGTGATGCGGCTGCACGCACAGGGTGGGGTTCGAACACTGAGGAGACTTTACCAGCCTCTCCCCGTCAGTACTTTCGAGGGGAATCCCTTTGAATAAAATCACCATGACCAGGTCCAGCCTCCACACTTTGTCCGCCTGGCGCAGGCAGTCGATCCTCCTCATCTTGCCCTTCTGGTCGGGGTTGGACAGCACGCAGCACGGCGCCTTCTTCCCCGTCACCGTCAGCACGAAGTCCTCCCTGAACTCAGGCCGGATGTCCTTGCGCAGTTTGGCGAGGAGGCGCGACGCCCACTTCTGTTTGACCTCGGGCTTCTCGCCCAGCAGCTCGTCCTTCACGGCGCGTTCCTCCTCCTTGGACATGCGCTTCTCGTGCTTCTTGAAGTACTTCCTCTTGCGGGCCTGCAGGTTGAACCATGTGTAGGCGAAGGCCCGGACGTGGGGCAGCAGGGCTTCGATGAAAGGATGGAATTCATCCTGAGGGAGGAAGACGAGAGACACCACAAGGTTTTAAACATCATGTGATCGCAGACAGATCGAACATCACATGATCGCAGACAGATCGAACATCACATGACCGCAGACAGATCGAACATCACGTGACCGCAGACAGATCGAACATCACATGATCGCAGACAGATCGAACATCACATGATCGCAGACAGATCGAACATCACATGACCGCAGACAGATCGAGCATCACGTGATCGCAGACAGATCGAACATCACATGACCGCAGACAGATCGAACATCACGTGACCGCAGACAGATCGAACATCACATGACCGCAGACAGATCGAACATCACGTGACCGCAGACAGATCGAACATCACATGATCGCAGACAGATCGAGCATCACGTGACCGCAGACAGATCGAACATCACGTGACCGCAGACAGATCGAGCATCACGTGATCGCAGACAGATCGAACATCACATGACCGCAGACAGATCGAACATCACGTGACCGCAGACAGATCGAGCATCACGTGATCGCAGACAGATCGAACATCACATGATCGCAGACAGATCGAACATCACATGACCGCAGACAGATCGAACATCACGTGACCGCAGACAGATCGAGCATCACGTGATCGCAGACAGATCGAACATCACATGACCGCAGACAGATCGAGCATCACATGATCGCAGACAGATCGAGCATCACGTGATCGCAGACAGATCGAACATCACGTGATCGCAGACAGATCGAACATCACATGATCGCAGACAGATCGAACATCACATGACCGCAGACAGATCGAGCATCACGTGATCGCAGACAGATCGAACATCACGATCGCAGACAGATCGAACATCACATGATCGCAGACAGATCGAACATCACATGACCGCAGACAGATCGAACATCACATGACCGCAGACAGATCGAGCATCACATGATCGCAGACAGATCGAACATCACATGACCGCAGACAGATCGAGCATCACGTGATCGCAGACAGATCGAACATCACGATCGCAGACAGATCGAACATCACATGATCGCAGACAGATCGAACATCACATGACCGCAGACAGATCGAACATCACATGACCGCAGACAGATCGAGCATCACATGATCGCAGACAGATCGAGCATCACATGACCGCAGACAGATCGAGCATCACGTGATCGCAGACAGATCGAGCATCACGTGATCGCAGACAGATCGAGCATCACATGATCGCAGACAGATCGAGCATCACATGATCGCAGACAGATCGAACATCACATGACCGCAGACAGATCGAGCATCACGTGATCGCAGACAGATCGAGCATCACGTGACCGCAGACAGATCGAGCATCACGTGATCGCAGACAGATCGAGCATCACGTGATCGCAGACAGATCGAGCATCACGTGATCGCAGACAGATCGAGCATCACGTGATCGCAGACAGATCGAGCATCACGTGATCGCAGACAGATCGAGCATCACGTGATCGCAGACAGATCGAGCATCACGTGATCGCAGACAGATCGAGCATCACGTGATCGCAGACAGATCGAGCATCACATGATCGCAGACAGATCGAGCATCACGTGATCGCAGACAGATCGAGCATCACATGATCGCAGACAGATCGAGCATCACATGATCGCAGACAGATCGAGCATCACATGATCGCAGACAGATCGAGCATCACATGATCGCAGACAGATCGAACATCACATGACCGCAGACAGATCGAGCATCACGTGATCGCAGACAGATCGAGCATCACGTGATCGCAGACAGATCGAGCATCACGTGATCGCAGACAGATCGAGCATCACATGATCGCAGACAGATCGAGCATCACGTGATCACAGACTGATCGTGTGTTGAGACAACAGACGTCGAAACTTTTCAAATGTTTGAATCTCCACAAGATTTTAAAATCGTGAACAAAGTTCAGCTACAACAAAAATGAGACTGAAGACTCTTAAAACTTGTTTTAACGACGCCGGCGTGTTGAGATCAGTTTAAGTTTTACAGATTTCTGTCAAGGAGGAAGGAAAAAAAAGATGCAAGGAAAGGAAACATAAACCCAAAACAGGGGAACAAAGAAAGAGAAGAGAAATTACGCAAGGAAGGAAGACAGGAAGTTTAGACGCAGAGAAGAAGAAAAAGAAGAAAATATAACAAGAGGGAAGGTCTGCAGTGGTCTGTGGTGGTCTGCGGTGGTCTGTGGTGGTCTGCGGTGGTCTGTGGTGGTCTGCGGTGGTCTGTGGTGGTCTGCGGTGGTCTGTGGTGGTCTGCGGTGGTCTGTGGTGGTCTGTTGTGGTCTGCGGTGGTCTGTGGTGGTCTGTTGTGGTCTGCTGTGGTCTGTTGTGGTCTGCGGTGGTCTGTGGTGGTCTGCGGTGGTCTGTGGTGGTCTGCGGTGGTCTGTGGTGGTCTGCGGTGGTCTGTGGTGGTCTGCGGTGGTCTGTGGTGGTCTGCGGTGGTCTGTGGTGGTCTGCGGTGGTCTGTGGTGGTCTGCGGTGGTCTGTGGTGGTCTGCGGTGGTCTGTGGTGGTCTGTTGTGGTCTGCGGTGGTCTGTGGTGGTCTGTTGTGGTCTGCGGTGGTCTGCTGTGGTCTGTGGTGGTCTGTTGTGGTCTGTGGTGGTCTGCGGTGGTCTGTTGTGGTCTGCTGTGGTCTGTTGTGGTCTGTGGTGGTCTGCTGTGGTCTGTGTTTTGCCAGAAAAAACACTAACACCAAAATCACACCAAACAAACAGGCGAGCGAGCGAGCGACCAATCAGCAGCAGCCACAAACACCAACACGCCGCCGGCTTCCTGCACGCGCTCAGATGGCCTCATGTGGAGGATTAAAGGTGTATTAAAGGTGCATTATGGGGCTTTTGGCTGACGCGAGCGGCTCAGTTATTAAACAGGGGATGTGGTTAGACGGCGTGTCGTGGATTAGACCCAGTTTAGGGTCGGTTCTTCCTGCTCTGCCTCCAAAACACCACGAAACAAACCGGGCTGGTCCAGACGGGCCGGGACAGGAAGTGACACGTTACAGACGAGAGGATGTAACGTGTCACTTCGATGAAAACCTTCAAAGATGACCGGGACGAAACCTCGGAATGATTTGAACGTTTTTCTCTGTTTGTGTTTGAAACAGGAAGTGATCCTGCTTCAGTCAGGTGACTGGATGAACAGATCGGCTGTCTGTGATTGGCCGTCCGTGGCCGACTCGATGTTTAGTTTAGTTTGATTGTTTCTTTCTGATTAATATGAAAATATGTAGTTTGACACTCGAGGACTTTGACACTGACAATCACTTCCTTCAGGTCATGTGACCACACAAAACAAAGACAGGTCTGAGACTGTCTTTCGGTCTTGGCTGGGACGTAGAGTCCGTACAGTTTGTGGTGGACGTGAAAACAGCATCTAAATATTTTGTGTTTTGTTTTCAGGGTTTGTTTCGTCCGTCTGCGGCGACACTCGGTGAAACGTGTCATTTCAGTTTGTCCAAACACAGACGAGAGGAAGACAAACAGCCAGGAACAGACGGACAGAAAACATCTTCATGGAACATTTCTTATTTGGATAAAACCCTCCGAGGGTTACTGAGCGGGCCGCGATGGAGGGGGAGACGAGGGGGAGGGGGAGGGGGAGGCTGGGGGCCCCCCTCCTCCTCCTCCTCCTCCTCAGCCACGTATTGAAAAAAAAACACACTCGACTATTCATAGATCAAAGAGGCTCACACACATCTTGATACGTGCAAATGCCTCTGACTGGGGTGGCATGTGGATACCACACACACACACACACACACACACGTGAACATTTTAAACCTTCGTCTTTAAATATTTTCTCACTTCGTCTCCATAAAAAGACATTTTCTAACAAAAGTAGATGAAAAAATACAAACTTTTATTTTGTTTACGTCGTGTTTTCACTTTGTGTCCAAAAATATTAAATATCCATCCTACATTTCCCACGATGCATTTGGATGATGTCACATTTGTATATTTGTGTCTGATGACATCACTGTGACATCATGACCAACAGTTGATTATTATTACAGAATCTTTAGGTGGATTTGTTGATTTGAATTTAAATAAAACGTCTGTGATTCACATTTAAAGGAGCAGTCTGATTTTATTGTTTACTGACTTTGAGCGACCAATCAGAAGCGCGCGTTTACAGTCACGGTAAAATAATTTTAATGTGGACGATTACTATGAATTATATAATATTTGATTATCACTCGGCCTTTTGAATCCTGGACCCTGATTGGTTAATTACAGAATTCGTTCCCTCGTTCACTCAGTCACAGTGACGAGCTGTTCGTGTTTCTCTGGAACGTCAGTGAGGCTGAAAGTTAAATCTTGAACCACGTCGTGTTTGACTTCCTGTCTCTGAGCTGGCTGGTTGCTGATTTGTGTTTATAGGCTGGATCAGGAGGAGTGGGGCCTTTGTTGGGGACTGTTTCCAGCGGTGGATGAATCCACGCTGATGTTTTGGCGCTGGGTGGCACAGAGGAAGGAGAAAATATAAAATATCACCTGCTTCATTTGACTTTGACACATTCTGACAGCCTCTCACGTTCGACCGGAGCTCCTGGGTTAAATTTTTTTTTTAAATACAGGAAGTTGAGTTTTTTTCTGCAGCTGTGTTGTCAGAAAATCTTTATGTGGAATCTCCTCAGTGAGATTAAACCTTCAGCTCGCAGCTCTCACACTAAAGAGGAAACTATATCTACAGGCTGTGCATTAGAGCGCCAGCTGCAATGCTTTTTTTATATAACATTGTTCACCCTCCCTTGTCAAGGGGTCTGAATACAGCACATTGTTTCTTCTTGGAGACGGTCCAGGCGAACGGGTTTGTCTCCAAAAGCGCCTCCAGCCGCTCTGCAGCCAACCTGCAGCTCTGAAATCTGAAATCTCACTCCAGGACGGCCGAGAACGCCGCCGCCTTTTGTTATTTGTGGTTTCTGTTCGGAGTGAGATGTGTTTCTGTTTGTGCGTGTCCTCGGGCGGTTATTAGGACGACGAGCGGCTGCTGGACGGATGATGTGTTCAGCCTCGTCTCCACACACACACACACACACACACACATTCCACAGTGGATCTGCAGCTCGGCGGCTCTGGATGTTCGTTGGAGCCACATACCAACATTCCTCACAGCCCAGTGCAGCGTTTCAGCTTCCTGACCCGCTTCACGCCGTCCTCCGCCGCCGCGTTTCCTCTGCCGTCTTTTCACACTCTGTCTGTCGGCGCGAACAGAATCCCACTTAACGAGTCACTTCGTCTCAGATTCGGCCTTAAAAAAAGGTTTTCTGCCAGCGGGGTGAGATAATCCCTCTTGTTCTCAGCTTCCCTCCACTCAGGAATGTTTTCTGAGATGTGAAACTAAATAATCCCGTTTCTGCGTCGAGAAATTGATTTAAGAAAAACTATTGATACGAGCTGATTTATACGGAAACATGAAACATTTTATTTGACTTTTTATTTGTTCAAATTCAAAATAAAAACCTGCCTCAGTAAATTCAGCCTCTTCACTACAGAAGATGTGTTTTATGTATTTCTCTGAGCAGGAAATTAATTTAACTACGAAGAAAACAGAAAATACAGAATTATTCAAATCAGCTGATTTAAAATTGATTATTTTAGGAATTAAAATATAGAACAGACTCGATCTATAAAAGTCAGATTCTTTCAGATTTCTGGTTCAATTATCAAATTATTAAACTGGTTTCAGGGATTTTCTCTAAATCTGTTGAAATAAATCAATAAAAAAAATAAAGGAGATTCTTTTAGGAGAAAATATTGACCGATTGTTTTAAATGAATGAAATGATCTCGTCCCACGATTTTTCAGTTTCTGCGACACAAAGGTGATGTTCTGTTTTTTTCATTTATTTTCACATCTGGCCTCAGAAACACGTTTCTGTTTCCAGAAATTCAGCCAGTGGCTCTGAGATAATCCGACATGTTCCCAGAGCTTGTTTCTGTTTCTGGAATTTATTTGGATGGAACAGAACGTGTCGTTTCTTATTAAAAACAGGTGAAATCGTCTCATCTCCGTGGCAGAAAACCAGCTTGGTGCTGAATAAAAACCGCCTGGTTAAAACGTGGTGAGGAGGTTTGAGGCGGACGTGTGACGCGGCTCCCCGGGGTTCTTTCTTCCTTCTCTTTTTGGGGTCATTCTTTCTTTCAGCATTTTCTCTCTGAGGAAATCGGCGTTTCTAAACCTGCGAGGGGAGCCTGAGAGGCGGGCCGAGGCTTACACGTTCCCCCTCTGCACCTTGGTGACAGATGTAATGGGCTCCAAATAAGCGGCCTGTAACAACAACCCCCTGAATAACAGTCATTTAGAGGAGCAATAATGCTAATCCTCCCTGCCTCCCCCGTCTATTGACACCCACACCGACACACTGAGGGAATTATCGGCGTGTCACTCGGGCTCAGTGGCCCGCCGCCGAGGCCCGACTGAGCCGCTGAGGCCCGGCGTTAACGAGCGGTGATGGAGGAGGAGGAGGAGGAGGAGGACGGCAGCCTCCACGACACAAAACACACCGAGCAGAGAGCAAGCCAAGAAGTCATTTCAACATCTGACAGCCAGAACCAGAACCCAGTCAGACCCGAACCCTGCAGAACATCTGACTTCACTCCAAACTGAAGAACCGTGTCAACGCTTCATCTGAAGCTGAAGCAGACACTGATGATGATGATGATGAAGGATGTGTGTGATCGTCTTCTGGACCTCCAGAACTTTTCTATGACGTTAAAATATTAAAATGTAAAAACTTTGGATGTTATTAGTGACGAAGACTCTCGCCTGTCTCTTTTTTTATCATTTTATATTTTATGTGGTTTCTTCCCGTCGAGCTCCGGCTGTGACTCAAACAATAAAATCACATCAGACTCGAAGAAATGACACAAACTGAGGAAACGTCTGTCGCCACGATAAAACGTTCGATCGATATGTTCGTCTTCGTGTGTCGGCGCCCCCTGCTGGCTGAGGCGGTACGCGCAGACTGAGCGCGCTCTGTGAGTCTGATTTTTAAACTGATGATTTGGTTTTTAAACAGTTCATGTTGAACCTTCACGAGGTTCTGAATTAATCAGACGTTGGTGATATTTTAGGGAAAAATTAAAATATATTAATTAATGATTAAATTTGGGCTTCAGGATGATGAATTAAATTACAGACTTTGGTGCAGAGAGTTTTTTTTGTTTAAAGGTGAACGAACGTGGCTCTCCGCTCGTAAACACACACTTCAATTCAAATGTTGAAGTTTCAGAAATGAATAAAAAAGCATAAATTAAATTAAAGTAAAAAGAATAACGACGGAGCGGACTCGTCAGCTCAGACTCGGCTGATGTCGTCTGACTGGCTGAGGATCAGATTAAAGCTCTGAAGTGTTCGACGACGTCAAATCGTTTCTGTGATTCGACGAAGCTGCAGCAGAAATCAGCTGCAGATTATCACAGAGCACACACCGAGGTCCAAACATCATAATGAAGAAATCATTTAAATTAAATATGAATAATAAAATGAATTTTAAATATTTGTTGGTCTTCATATTTAAATATTTGTCCTGTTTTAAATTATTATTCTGTTTCCATGAGCTGATTCATTTTTACAAGAGGAGCCAAAATCTGAACGAGGTCACACCCCAAAGAAAGACGCTGCTCAGTCCTGTTTTAACCTCTGACCCTGAACGCCTCACTGCAGACAGATTTTTAAAGATAAATTTAATGAATAAAAATGCAAAATGTTTTTTATCTGAATTTATATTTGAAGCTGCAAATAAATGAGAAGTGATGCGTTTGTGGTCTGCAGGTGTCAGCTGATATTTTCTGCTGTGTCACCTCACAAACATTTTATTTATTTCACAGAGCTGAGGCCTCACACAACCACTGACGACAGACCAGAACCAGAACCAGAACCAGACTGACACCAGAACCACCTTCATCCTCCTCATCGTCACCAGCCTGCTGCCTGTTTGCACTGATCCTGCGTCAGATCCGCAAACTCACTCATATGCACAAACACGTGTCAACAGCTTGAATCTGCGTGTGTGTGTGTGTGTGTGTGTGTGCGCGCAGCCACAGTCTGGAAGTTTTGTGGTTATAAAAACAGAAACAAACCGCTGAGACACTTCACGCATCCACGTTACAAATTACAGCTTCAAACTTTAAAATGGAGTCAGGACGGAAACTAACAGACAACCTACAGACAACCTGCAGCCCCCCGCAAACACGCACAAAAAGCTGCGGGGATCTGCGGGCAGGTCTGGCCGGGCAGCGGCAGCCTGAGCGCGGCTTCAGTCGGAGGAGCAGCCGGGGACACGCACACACTCAGCGGCTCCGCGCTGCACACACACCCGCTGGAAAACACGCAGACTGCGCAGGGAAAGTTCGCCGCAAATAAAATGCGTGAAAGGAGAAAAAGCGAATGAAAGAAGTTTGGAGGAGTCCGCCATGTGCCGCGGCGCAGAGGAGGAAGGAGTTCAAGTGTGGAGAGGAGCTGCGGCGCGCGGGCGGACGGTGTATGGAGTCCATACCGGGAGGACCGGGGACGGAGGCCGACAGGGAACAAACAGCGTTAACACAGTGGAAAAGTTTGAAACACACTCACCTGTGTCAGGCATAGCGGAGAATACATATCTGTCCCAGCTAATCTTAGACCTGGAGGTGTGTGTGTTTATGTGTGTGTGTTACTGTAACTCCAGCCTGTGTGTGTGTGTGTGTGTGTGTGTGTGTGTGTGTGAAAGGAAAGAACAGAAAAGGAGAGAGTGAGGGGGAGATACAGCCCTCCTTTTGCCCCCTTCGCTTTCACATTTCCAACCAGGGCTGAACTTTGACCCCGCCTCGGGTTACATGTACTGTCCGGACCTGTTAGAGGCCCTCCGCCGGGGAGCGCGCAACTTTGAGCCCAGACCCGAAGAACATCTCCAGCAACAAGAGAGAAAGTCCCGTTACAACAGAACAACAAAATCACAGGGAAGCCCGGTGTGGAGTCGGTGCTGGACGGTGAGGCGAGAGCGGCCGGTGCAAATCTCCAAAACGTCCCGAAAGTGCATTTCAAAGCTCCGGAGAGCCGCGGCGACCGGCGGACCTCGGCAACATGTCTATCCGTCCTGCGGTGCGCTGTGGCCGGCGTGCGGCGGTGCGGCTCCTCGGTGTTCGGGACGGAGGGCGCGGTGCAGCGGCAGCAGCGGCGGCGCCGTCGGCGGAGTCCCGGGAAAAGAGAGAGCTGACCGGGGGGAGAAACAAGGCAAGACGGGATCCCTGAGCTGCCAGACGGCCGCCTCGCCTCTAAAACAACCGACAGCTGCTTTCCGTTAATTTATCTCCAACAGGAGGAGACGGTAAAGGAGAGAGAGGGGGAGGAGGGAGGGAGGAGAGAGAGAGGGGGGGGGGGGGGGGAGAGAGAGAGAGGGAGGGAGGGGGGGGGAGAGAGAGAGAGAGAGAGAGGGAGGGAGAGAGAGAGGGAGAGAGAGAGGGAGAGGGAGAGAGAGAGAGGGAGAGGGAGAGAGGGAGAGGGAGAGAGGAGTCGGTGTGCTGTCCCGGACGCAGAGAGGAAGGAGCGCCACCTCCTCTCCGCTGCTCCGCCGCCTGCCTGCTCACAGCTCCGGGACCTCCGCTCGAACTGTGCCGGTGTGTGTGGCCGCGGACAGTGCGCGCTGACCCTGCAGAGCCCGAACTGATCACACGCTCTGCTTATCGATCACAGGGACCATCGATCCGCCGCGTGCACGCGAGTGTGTGTGTGTGTGTGTGTGTACGCGCGCGCTCCCTGATCCCGCCTGAAAGTGATCAGACTGAGGGCTCATTGATCGGCATCGATCAGCTGGACGTCCGCCGCTCTGCAGAAATGTTTTCCCGCGTTCATAAAAAGTTGGCGGAGCCTCGTGCGCAGCGGAAACAGTGTGTGCTCGTGCAGCTCTCACACTGAAGAAGAAGACCGAGTCCTCCGACAGCAGCGAGCGGGGACTGCGCTCCTCTCCCCGGGCAGCTCTCACCACAGTCCCGCGTGTTTCTGCACAAGTTTTGGACGGTCGCCGCCCGGCCGGCTCTCCGCCTCCCGTGCCCGGCGGTGCAGCTATGCAGCTCGGCTTCCCCCTCAGTCTCGATCCGGTCCAGTCCACCACCTCGAACCCAGAACCCGGAGACCACTCCGAACTAGCAGAATCCGCCAAATGCGTCTCTGCTTCAGGATCTGCTTACACTTTAAATAATGCTAATTCCTTTCTAATTATTATTAATTATTATATTAATTATTATTATTAATTATTATTATTAATTATTATTTTTATTATTGTTTATTATTATTGTTTATTATTATTATTGTTGTTGTTGTTATTTTAATGTTATTATTGTTGTTGTGACTTTTAATTTCAGCCCAGGTGAACTCTCTCTCTCTCTCTCTCTCTCTCACACACACACACACACACACACACACACACACACACACACACTTACATAATATGAGTGAGATCATGTTGTGATGTTGCCAATCAGCTGTCAGTCTTATATAAACCTGCAGCACGTGACGTCCTGACTTATTACTTTATGACGTTTTATGATGTGATGACATCATCTGTCACAGTATGACGTCACAGTATGATCAGTTTATATTTATTTGTTTGTTTGTTTTTTCAATCAGCTGATTTTTAGCTTCACATCAGGAGGGTCAAAGGTTCAAGTTGTCCTCAGTAAGATATCAGACTAGTAAAGCTAAAGTAAAGTGAGTATTACTGCAGTATTGTAATTAGAGTACTTCAGTAAAGTGAGTATTACTGCAGTATTGTAATTAGAGTACTTCAGTAAAGTGAGTATTACTGCAGTATTGTAATTAGAGTACTTCAGTAAAGTGAGTATTACTGCAGTATTGTAATTAGAGTACTTCGTCCTCCTCTCTGCAGCTTCACGTGTGACAGTTCAGGTTTACTTGCTGGGGGTGAGTCCGCTCACAGCTCTGCTCACTGCAGGTGTTTAAGCTCATGTTGAGTTGAGTGGAGCCAGTGAACGGCGCCCCCTACATGCCATCCACACCATGTACAGGAACACAGGCAGAGAGGAGCACCAGCAGAACCAGAACCAAGCACAGCAAACACGTGGGAGCATTCAGAAGATGTTTATACGGTGTGGATCAGCAGCAGGAAGTTTGAATGTTGCCATGGAGATATGACAGGATGTCTACAAAGATTCATAAAGTCACACCTGAGCCGCACAGACATATAAAAGCCTTTACAGGAGCAGGAGAGGAATATTAGTCTGCAGAGATACTATAGAAGTTACCATAAAACTCAGTAAGCCTCCATAAAGCCACAGACACTCTGCGTGTCCCTATACGACCATTAAAGACGATACAAGGAGATCAAAGTCCACAAACAGACGCATAAATCACCACAGGGACCGCACACACACTGAAACTCTATACACACACACCGTATGAATATTATACACACAACAGGAGGTAAAAACTTCACAAAGAAGTCTCCGTCAAAGGAGAGTGAGGTGGAGTGAGCACCGCTCCGAACATACGTACGATCATCAGAGCGTCACCACAGACTGACGGAGCAGCTTCACATCACAGCACATTCAGTTACACACACCCGAGTCCTTACAGAGGAGTATCAGTGAAAACAAACGGACTGAGCACAGGCTGAGCACAGACTGAGAGAGCACAGACAGGAGGAGGACAGACTGAGAGAGCACAGACAGGAGGACAGACTGAGAGAGCACAGACAGGAGGAGGACAGACAGGAGGAGGACAGACTGAGAGAGCACAGACAGGAGGAGGACAGACAGGAGGAGGACAGACTGAGAGAGCACAGACAGGAGGACAGACTGAGAGAGCACAGACAGGAGGACAGACTGAGAGAGGACAGACAGGAGGACAGACTGAGAGAGGACAGACAGGAGGACAGACTGAGAGAGCACAGACAGGAGGACAGACTGAGAGAGCACAGACAGGAGGACAGACTGAGAGAGGACAGACAGGAGGAGGACAGACAGGAGGACAGACAGGAGGAGCACAGACAGGAGGACAGACAGGAGGAGGACAGACAGGAGGACAGACAGGAGGAG
Source organism: Nibea coibor (assembly GCA_023373845.1). Classification (NCBI taxonomy): domain Eukaryota; kingdom Metazoa; phylum Chordata; class Actinopteri; family Sciaenidae; genus Nibea; species Nibea coibor. Next base: position 26,880,785 of record CM041718.1, on the reverse strand, counting down.
CACAGACAGGAGGGGCACAGACAGGAGGAGGACAGACAGGAGGACAGACAGGAGGAGCACAGACAGGAGGAGCACAGACAGGAGGAGGACAGACAGGAGGAGCACAGACAGGCTGAGCACAGACTGAGAGAGCACAGACTGAGAGAGCACAGACAGGAGGAGGACAGACAGGAAGAGGACAGACTGAGAGAGCACAGACAGGAGGAGGACAGACTGAGAGAGCACAGACAGGAGGACAGACTGAGAGAGGACAGACAGGTGGAGGACAGACTGAGAGAGGACAGATAGGTGGAGGACAGACTGAGAGAGGACAGACAGGAGGACAGACTGAGAGAGGACAGACAGGAGGAGGACAGACTGAGAGAGGACAGACTGAGAGAGGACAGACAGGAGGAGGACAGACTGAGAGAGGACAGACAGGAAGAGGACAGACTGAGAGAGGACAGACAGGAGGAGGACAGACTAAGCACAGACTCAGCACAGACAGGAGGAGCACAGACAGGAGGAGCACAGACAGGAGGAGGACAGACAGGAGGAGGACAGACAGGAGGAGCACAGACAGGAGGAGCACAGACAGGAGGACAGACAGGAGGAGCACAGACAGGAGGGGCACAGACAGGAGGACAGACAGGAGGAGCACAGACAGGAGGAGCACAGACAGGAGGACAGACAGGAGGAGGACAGACAGGAGGAGGACAGACAGGAGGAGCACAGACAGGAGGAGGACAGACAGGAGGACAGACAGGAGGAGCACAGACAGGAGGAGCACAGAGATTATCAGAGAATATCAGGATTATTATCAGAGCTGAGAAAATCATCACACAGACGAACGTTTGTGGATCGATAACTGACACAGACTGTGAGTGATTTAAAGTCTGAAGATAAATGTAGGAGATAACAGACACGACCAACCAACTGAATATCACCTCACACACACACACACACACACACTCTACATATGTTTTATTCATTTTATATATCATACACAGAGGATGGAGCTGAGCCAATCAGCAGCTGCCACCTCAGAGCTGGACAGAAAATTAACTAAAAAAGTACACACATCAGGTACTACAAGTACTATTAGAGTACTAATAACACTACCTCTGTGCAGCTACTGCAGTAGGAGTAAGTTCTAATCTAGAACTCTGTTCTAATAACAGACACTAATGAAGCTCTAACGACTTATTAGTTCTAACAGAGTTCAAACACATTTCTAACGATGTTCCAGTGACATGCTAACAAGATTCTAACAGAGCTACGAGTTAAAACAACTTTCTCTTACTGTTCTAACAGGTTCTAATAAGGTTCTGACAGAACTATAATAGAGAGCTCTAACGGGAGTGATAACGAGTTATTAAGAGTTAATACATTTGAGTTCTAATGGTTCTCTAAGAGTTCTAAAACTGTTCTAGCATTTATTATGGGTTCTAATAAATGTAATAGTGTTCCACGAGAGCTCTAACAGGGTTCTACCAGAACTGCAGGCTAAACAGGCTAACAGAGTTCTAAGTTCTAACAGTTCCGACTCACCATGCTGAGTTCAGGATGCTGAGTTCAGGTGTGCAGCTTCAGTCTGGACTCATCACTTCAAATCAAAACAGAAAAACAGCTGATGGTTCACTGGCTCGGCTCAGCACGGCTCGGTTTGTCTCGGTTCATCAGCTGCTCTCGCTCTCTCTCTCTCTCTGTTAGTTCGGCAGGGCTCGGCTCGGTTCGCAGACTTTACAGAAGTTGGATCAGTTCGGTCTCCTCTGGTTTGTTTGTTTGTGTCCCTCCCCCCTCTCTCTGCTCCTCCTCTTCTTCCCGTCCCGCTGGATCCACATAACCCGGTTCAGCTCGGCGTGACCCGGTACAGCACGGGGAAGAGCCGCAGCGATCAGCGTGCAGCTCCGTGCAGCTCCAGCCCTGCAGCGCTGCGCGCACCCTGCGGCAGGCGGCGGGGAGCGCTCCCTCCCGGCCGGACGGGACGCTCAGAGGAGGAGGGGAGCGCAGCGGAGCGGAGTCGGTGCACCAGCCGCCGCCGCTGCTGATTTATGGCCGCGACACATGGCTCTTCTCCCCGCATGGACCTGTGATGGGCGCCGCGCTGTGAGGGCCGAACACGTGAGTGTGGAGGGCAGCAAACAAAGTGCTGTCGGTGCAGAAACGTGTGGAGCTGAAGGTCTGCAGCGGACCGAGCGAGACCGAGCGGGACCCGGGCTTCACGTGCAGAGCAGCAGCGGTGACACAGTCAGTGTGTGTGTGACTCACCTTTAAATTAAAGCAATTAAAATGACGTGATTTGATAGTACAGTACCGTGACGTCACGTAAATGTTTGTTAAAGTCTCCATGAAGTCAAACTTTGTTTGTCTCTGTCCACCTGTGTCTGTCCAGCACTGACACGCGGTGTCTTCAGGGTTTTTTAAATTCGTCATTTCCTGAGAAACCAGAAAAACTTGTTGATGATGTCATCCTGCACTCGGGGCAGGGGGGCGTGTCCTAATTTATCATCCAATCAAGCTTTATGAGTGCTTCCTGTTTGATCCAGTCTGTGAGGGCTGCCTAGTCAGCTCTGCCCGGGCCTCACTGATCACAGAACCAGAACCACAGAACTTTATTCAGACTGGATCAGATTTTATGTTTGTTGTTTTTCCTCCGTCGTCCTGCGACTGCTCGGCTTCATTTATTCTCACATTCTCCTGTTTGTACTTCTGCAGGAAGTTTGAAGAAAGTTACACAAAAGTAGTGTAATGGATTACTCTAATATTACAGAGTTTACAGAAAGTTTTGACTGTTGACTCAAATGTAGCTGCCGTTAGCTCAGTTAGCTATGATTGGACCGGGAGCTTCAGGCGAGCGTTGGTGTTTGCACCACCGCAGGGATGTTATCAGGCCTGGAACGAGGAATGCTGACAGGGAGCAGAGCCAGTGTCGTGCCAGAACCGGAGCTGGGCGAGAGGGCAATGTGACCAGGCCCAGCAGCTTCTATGGACATGATGGCAGAGGAGCAGAGAGTGAAGAGGACGCTGACGGAGGAAGCTAAGAAGAGAAAAGGAGAGAGTGAGCGAGCAAGAAGCCGCCGGACAAGAGTAAATCTGGGACTGACTTTTAGTGGTTGGTGAGAGCTTGGTGAAATAAAAGGCTGAAAGACAGACGCCGAGCTGGGCTGACTGCTGCTGGACTAGTCAGTGATATTAGCTGCTGCTGGGTCTGCTGCTGCTGACCTGGATGATGATTGGCCGTTACATAATGTTGCTTTAAGTTTACGGTCAGTCATCTTCCTGTGCCGGAGCCACGAGAACGTCGACAGGCGGCGATGACGAAGCTTTTGTTGTTAACTGTATTTTAAAGAGATGACAGCAGCAGAACGTTGAGCGTCTCCACAACAAATTCATTTCAAATCTGCATTAAATGAATTTATGAGGCCGAAGCTGCAGATTTGATCCAATTATCCTGAAACGTGAAGTTTGTCTGTTTGTTCTAAATCAATCTGCAGCTCGTGTTGACCTCAGCTGATCTCTTCTTCTGCAGGTTTTCAGTCCTCCGGGGCCGGCGGCGCGGAGCTGCGAGTCGTCTGAGGTTAATGAACAGAAGCTTTTATGTTAATAGAAGGACAGCCGGCGTGATTTAACAAGACAATCTGCAGATTTACTTCGCTCAAATACATCTGAGGCTCCGGCTCCACGTTATTAGTTGGCTAAACAACGTCTCAGCAATGAAGGTCAAGACAAAAAGACGGTAATTAGATTACAGCAATTAAATTGGGCTTTCGATATGATCAATAATCTTGATGTGTAATCGTGGATTACTGGCTCACGACGCGATGGATGGCAGAGCTGATTCACGCTGAGGAGCTGCTGAGCTCAGACATGAAGGCTGCGTCCACACTGTGGACAAACATCTGACCTGACGTCTGTTTGAATGACACTGCTCCTCTCCGAGCCTCCTCTATGAGTCTCCTCTCCGAGCCTCCTCTATGAGCCTCCTCTATGAGTCTCCTCTCCGAGCCTCCTCTATGAGTCTCCTCTCTGAGCCTCCTCTATGAGTCTCCTCTCCGAGCCTCCTCTATGAGCCTCCTCTATGAGCCTCCTCTCCGAGTCTCCTCTCTGAGTCTGGTCCTGGTTTGATCCACTGGATCTTCTCTGGAGTTTAACTTCATCATGTGATCCGCGACGATGGAAGAATGGACCGGTTCCCAGCCCGCGGGCCCGCTGTGGGTGGCCAAAGCTTCACAGAGGGCGTCAGTCCGTGCCTCAGCATGTGATCCATGAAGTGAATGTTTCTTTTTAAACAGATGTGACGGGACGAGGACGAGGAGCTGAACTCACAGAGCTTCAGTCTCTGATCAGCAACGAGCAGGAAACACCGGGTCTGTCAGAGCAACGCCAAAAACAACGTCGTCACTGTCAGACTGGTCACATGACTGAGCAGGAACCTGATCAGGTGTTCATCAGGTCACATGATGACGTGCAGGTGTGATGTCACGTTAAATCCACAGATCTTTATATAAAAACACACTTTGATCATCAGCTGACTGATCAGCTTCGATGACATCACACTTTGATGACATCACACTTTGATGACATCACACGTTCACACTGAAGCGTCTCATTAAATTAACTGAAGTGTCAGAAAAGTAGCCTGAGGCGCCATCTAGAGGAGACTGACTGACACTACAACAGAGTGTGTTCACAAAGTGCATCGACATCCTGCAACACACACACACACACACACACACACACACACACACACACACACACACACACACACAGTGTGTTTGATATTTTTGAATTGTGTTTATATAAATCAAACGTCAGTCAAACGTTACTGCGACGTTTGTTAAATACTAAAACTAAAAATAAATTCACTTTTTTTTTTAAATAAAAAAATAAACAAATGAAACAAAATGAAAAACAAAAAAATAATTTTTCTTTTTCTGTTTTTATATTTGACTGAAAATATAAAATCTGTAAAAACATGAAAATATTTCTTTACATTTGATCGGATAAATGTTTGATTATTATTATTGAATATTTTTACTACGACCTCAAACATGTTTTTGTTTTGGCTATTTATGAATGAAATAATAAAAATATTACAGTTGAAGAAATATTTAAAATTCAGGTTTAATTATTTATGATTGTAAAACTGATCAGTCAGTTCATTTAATGACATCATGTTTAATTTGTTTTTATTTTTTAAAGAAATAATAAATAAATAAATTCTATCAGTCGTCACGGCGACACGCTGAAAGACATTTTCCCAGCAGGCCGAAGGCCGAGACAAAAGTTTGACACACACACGCACACGCACGCACGCACACACACACACACACACACACACACACACACACTCTCAGACGGTGCTTCAGCTTCATCAACAGTTTGAAATTCAGTCAGACCTTCGACACCATCAGCATCACGACCTGTCGGCCGTTACCATGACAACCACTCAGCAGGTGAAAAAAGAATGAATGAACAGTTTATATGAGAAACATTTATATAACATTAATATAACATTCAACATGAAGAGTTAATGTGGGAGATACGAGCAGCCGACCAATCAGACGTGAGCAGAAATTCAAAAACTCAACATGGACGTCACCATGGAGACGGGCTGATGTCGGCCGGTTTGGGCTAAAAAATACTGCAGCACCACAAAGTGTGTGTGTGTGTGTGTGTGTGTGTGTGTGTGTGTGGTGGGGGATGGGGGCTCCACCTGCTCCCACTGAGCTGCTGCCAGGCTGGAGATCAGCCAACAGCACCGGGCCTGAAACCAAGACTCCACCAAGCTCGCACAACCAGAGAGAGAGAGAGAGAGAGAGAGAGTAAAAATAGAGAGATGAGGAGGAGAATAAGGTCAGGAGAGAGATGGAGAGTTATAAAATAAGACAAGAGAAGAAGTGATGAAGGAATGTTTGACAAGAGAGGAGAAGGACAGAGAGGAAGAAAGTGATGAAGACAGCAGTGAAGAAGAGAAACATACTGTCCATTTCAAACGTGCACGTGCACAGATCACAGCCGGTGAACTCAGACCAGACAAACAGAAACTAAACAAATTCATCAAAACTCGACAGTCGGTTCATAAACACCCAGTTTGTATGAAATGACAAAAATCACTGAGTTTTAGTTCCAAGTCTTGAAGACTGTCTAAAATTGGACGTAGTCTCTGGTCATCTCCATGTTGACCTGTTGACACTGAAAGTTCAGTCTGCGGGGATGTCTCAGAGACTACGTCCAGGTTTTAGACAGTCTGTGTTTTTGGGGTCCATTTGAAAAATCGGCTCCAAAGTATCATCAGATAATAAACTCATCTCACTCAGATGATACAAAACTTCAAAACTCTGACGGGGGATTGGCTGGCGGCTGTGTGTGTGTGTGTGTGTGTGTGTGTGTGTGTGTGTGTTACAACAGAAGAAGAAGAGGATGAAACAGGAAGGCAGTTGTGTAGTGAGAGGGAGGCAGGAGGAACAGATGGCCTGGCAGAGCATGGGGAGAGGCCGGAACCCCCCCACCCTCTGACCGACTTTCATTGATGAGCTTGTGTGTGTGTGTGTGTGTGTGTGTGTGTGTGTGTGTGTGTGCACATATGCCATCCCACTGTATTATTTCGAGCAGCAGCCGACAACTTGAAGTTTACACACAAAGATGGAGGACGTGAGCTTCCTGCCAGTGTGGACGCCTGAACGCAGTGTGTGTGTGTGTGTGTGTGTGTGTGTGTGTGTGTGTGTGTCGATCGACACATTGGAAACAGACAAAGAAGAGACGAGCTGACTCAGAGTCTCCTCCAGCTGCTGGTTCTGTTCTGCTCGGGTTCTGATGAGCTCGTTAGTCGTTGCTTGTTTTGATCTGAATGTTTTTTTAACGTTCTTTAAACGTTTGTTCTGTTAGTTTGGGTCAGGATGAGGTCATCACGTGGACGTGACCCGAAACAAGCAACCCACAGACTGACTGCTGCGTTATCATGTGCAGGTCTACAAGTACTCGAGTACTCGTGTCCATCATGTCTGTAGCTGAAGTCTGGAGGTGTTTAGCCTAGCTTAGCATAAAGACTTGAAGTATATGGAAACAGTTAGCCAACAGCTGGAACATGTCTTATCTTATTTGATGTGAACGTTATAATCAGGTTGGTCGGACGGCGTCAGAGTCACAGTCACGCTACCATCAAGTCTGAACCAACCATGAACGCACAGGCTGGGCGGACTGATACGCTGTCGTTCAACAGGAAGGAGTTCCTGCATGAAGTCTAAACGCTTTGAAAGTCCAGATGAAACATTTATGCTAAGCTAAGCTAAGCACGTCCAGCAGCAACTTTTTTTTGGTTTGGAAAACAAAATTCAGATTTCAACTCCTCGTTAACATCTCACCTGGACACACTCGTGAACATGGAGGTGTTGAACGCAGCACGTTTCAAAGGGTGCGGACAGTGAACGCAGCACGTTTCAAAGGGTGCGGACAGTGAACGCAGCACGTTTCAAAGGGTGCGGACAGTGAACGCAGCACGTTTCAAAGGGTGCGGACAGTGAACGCAGCACGTTTCAAAGGGTGCTGACAGTGAACGCAGCACGTTTCAAAGGGTGCGGACAGTGAACGCAGCACGTTTCAAAGGGTGCGGACAGTGAACGCAGCACGTTTCAAAGGGTGCGGACAGTGAACGCAGGCTCGTCTCCGTCCTGACCGCGAGGCGGGTCGAGGAGGTAAAAGAGGCTGCTGGGAGGGACGGAGGACGAGTCGAGTCAGCGGTTCATCAACGCACGAATAACAAAAAAAAAAAAACTCCCATCTCCTCTCACCTCCGGCCTCCCTCTTGAGAGTGTGAGTGTGTGTGTGTGTGTGTGTGTGTGTGTGTGGTATCATGTTCAGTTTATGGATCCATCCGAGCAGAAAGTTTCACATTATACAAGCTAACGAAAATATCTGGTAAGCGCTGAAGGGAAAGCAGCGGGAGGGGAGGTCAGAGGTCAACGCCGACAAGAGACGAGCTCCTCAGATTCTTCTTCTTCTTCTGTCTTACAAACCGCGCACACACACACACACACACACACACACACACACACTTCCCTCTGCAGCACAGTGCCCACGCACACACACAGGTTTCACCAGGACCAAACCTGACTGGGCGCCCAAAAAATATTCTGCCTTCTTTGAGAGAAGAAGAAGGACGCCTGCGGGCGAGATGATGGGGAACGTAGGCAAGCTGTCAGCAGGGCCGGGCATATGCTGGGCCCCCCACCACCCTACACCCAACACCACCACCACCACCACCTCCACCATACCTCCTTCTGTCTCCTCTCTGCCAGGCAACCAGTCTAACCAGTAGACGAGCTTCATAACTGCGTTTGTGTTTCCTTTCTTTAAACTTCGTCGTGTTGTTTTTAATTCTGCAGCTGCTGAAGTTCAGATTTTTCCTTTTATTCTGAATTTAAACTCTTCGTCCTGAAATAAAGATTAAAAACAGTGACTCACACACTTCATAACCCTTCCCGTCATAACACATATAGCTGAAATAGAATATAACCTCGACATAACCTCGAATCAACGCGACAACCTGCATCCAAGCTCTCTCTCCTACCCACAATGCCACAGCTGCACTCTGATCATGTGACCTGCATTAAACAGATGTAACCTCACAAACAAACGTATTAATCCCGTCTGAATCATTTTAACCAGTCCATCCTGCCTCCAGTTAAACTCCGATAAGAGACTTTTATTCTTGTGTCCGTCTGCTCCATTTATTGTTTATTTCAGATTTCATCATCGTTTGATTCTAAAATAACTTCAAATAAAAACCTGAATATTTTTCTGATTTTACAGAGAAAACAAAGACGCCTCGACGCTTTCCTTCAATAATACACAAAGTGTGACAGACAGCTGCTTTAATCAGCTCGCTGTGTTTGTAATGGAGTGAATTCACCTGAACACGACCGCGCTGAAGGTAACAAGGCAGGTAATGCTTCAACACACACACACACACACACACACACACAGATGTGCAGTCTCCCCACACATACAATATGAAAACAACAGAGGAGACCTGCCAGCTGTTCACATAAAAACAGAGTCTGCACACACAGCTGGAGACACACACACACACACACACACACACACACAGGCAGGTGTGAGGCAGGATGGGAACCAATGGCGTCGCTGCATTAATTACAGTGAACAGATGATTGATCAGAAGCTCGTCAGCTGCTTCATTACACGTCACAGAGACGCTTCCTGATTGTACGAACTATCAGCCAATCATAGATGAACCCTAATTAACAAACATTTTATATTCTAATTAAAAACACCAATGTTGGTCAAACTGAGGTCCTGAGATCTCCTGAGGCCCCCTAATAGGACCGAAGTGGACCAGGACCACGACCGGGACCTGGACCAGGAGAACCTGCTCTGTGCCACAGAAAATGTTTCTGATCATATTTATGTGACTGAATCTGTAAAAATGAAGCTCTAGAAAATTTAACCTAAATTTTAGTTTCATTTAAAAATGAAACAGTTTTTGTTTATTTACACTTTGATTTTTATGATCTTAATATTTCCATGTCTGGTCCGCTGGTCTCGGGCCGCGTCCCATCCGCTGGTCTTTCCACTCTAATGCTTTTTTAATTGAACGCGGCCTCCGTTCCGCCGCCTCCTCTCGTGCTGCATATCTGTCTCCAGAGGTGTTGGGGGGGCCGCAGACAGGAGCTTTACCATAAAGCAGCAGCGGGCCCTTTGTGGCCCTCAGCGGCGGGCTGGAGGCTGGGCCCCGTCTCCTGTGGTGTGACTAACGTGGGGCGACAGCGCCAAGGCGGCGGCCGATTGCCAGGGAGCCTCGCGCCCGCTTGGCTCGGCTCAGGACCGCTTTTGTACGCCGTCGCCGCCCCGCTATCTTCCCACAACATGTGCTGCTGTCAGGGGGCCCGAGCGGGCCAAAGCTGCTTTTTGGGAGAGAGACCTCCCCCCAAATCCTCCTGGTGCGCTCCCGCTCTCCCCTTTAATGTCTTCATTTACCGCAGCCAGCGGCCGTGTCGTGTTCTGAAGAGGGAGGGGGGTGGGAACGGATCACTAATTCATACAAGCATTGTGTTTGAACCGTTCATGTGCTGCAATCTGCAGCCGCCAACATGAAGCCTGTCAGAGCCCACATATTTATGACAGAAACATCACAACCAGCTGTCACCAAGAGTCTCAGAGACTGAAGACTGGTCTGATCTTAATGAAACTAAAAACTAAAAACAAACCAGATGATTCATCTGAAGGAGTAAAGCAGAAAACCACTAATGAGGAACGAGCAGAGGCTGTACACAGTGTCACGTCTCCCTCTGCTGGTGGATTCATGGTAACACATCAGGCTGACAGACAGACAGACAGGCAGAGAGACAGACAGACAGACAGAGAGACAGACTGAGAGACAGACAGACAGAGAGACAGACAGAGAGAGAGAGACAGACAGAGAGACAGACTGAGAGACAGACAGACAGACAGACAGACAGACAGACAGACCTCCTGTTACCATCACAGAAATATTAATAATGGCGTCGAGGCTCGCTGATCTGAGCTCAGTGTTTCTTCACTGATGTCAACAGTCTGATGTCCACCATGAGCCAGGACCACCACCTCCTCACTCCAACTAACTCCTACACATCAGGTGAGAACAGGAAGTTTCCATCCAGGTGGAGCTGATGTGAGGTCAGTGTTGATCAAACTCAGAGCTCCAAACAAAATGAACTCGTTAAAATGTTTGAAAAGTTACAGATGAAAGTGTCAGTGACAGACTTTCTCAGACTTTCAGAGACTTTCTCAGACTTTCAGAGACTTTCTCAGACTTTCAGAGACTTTCAGAGACTATCAGAGACTTTCAGAGACTTTCAGAGACTTTCTCAGACTTTCAGAGACTTTCAGAGACTATCAGAGACTTTCAGAGACTTTCTCAGACTTTCAGAGACTTTCTCAGACTTTCACAGACTTTCTCAGACTATCAGAGACTTTCAGAGACTTTCTCAGACTTTCAGAGACTTTCACAGACTTTCTCAGACTTTCTCAGACTTTCACAGACTTTCACAGACTTTCAGAGACTATCAGAGACTTTCAGAGACTTTCGGAGACTTTCTCAGACTTTCAGAGACTTTCTCAGACTTTCTGAGACTTTCTCAGACTTTCAGAGACTTTCAGAGACTTTCTCAGACTTTCAGAGACTTTCTCAGACTTTCAGAGACTTTCAGAGACTATCAGAGACTTTCAGAGACTTTCAGAGACTTTCTCAGACTTTCAGAGACTTTCAGAGACTATCAGAGACTTTCAGAGACTTTCTCAGACTTTCAGAGACTTTCTCAGACTTTCACAGACTTTCTCAGACTATCAGAGACTTTCAGAGACTTTCTCAGACTTTCAGAGACTTTCACAGACTTTCTCAGACTTTCTCAGACTTTCACAGACTTTCACAGACTTTCAGAGACTATCAGAGACTTTCAGAGACTTTCGGAGACTTTCTCAGACTTTCTCAGACTTTCTCAGACTTTCTCAGACTTTCTCAGACTTTCAGAGACTTTCAGAGACTTTCTCAGACTTTCAGAGACTTTCTCAGACTTTCAGAGACTTTCAGAGACTTTCTCAGACTTTCACAGACTATCAGAGACTATCAGAGACTTTCAGAGACTATCAGAGACTATCAGAGACTTTCTCAGACTTTCAGAGACTTTCACAGACTATCAGAGACTTTCAGACTTTCTCAGACTTTCAGATACTATCAGAGATTTTCAGAGACTTTCTCAGACTTTCAGAGACTATCAGAGACTTTCTCAGACTTTCAGAGACTATCAGAGACTTTCACAGACTATCAGTGACTTTCTCAGACTTTCAGAGACTTTCTCAGACTTTCATAGACTTTCTCAGACTTTCATAGACTTTCTCAGACTTTCAGAGACTATCAGAGACTATCAGAGACTTTCAGAGACTATCAGAGACTTTCTCAGACTTTCAGAGACTTTCTCAGACTTTCAGAGACTTTCTCAGACTTTCATAGACTTTCTCAGACTTTCAGAGACTATCAGAGACTTTCTCAGACTTTCACAGACTATCAGAGACTTTCTCAGACTTTCACAGACTATCAGAGACTTTCTCAGACTTTCAGAGACTATCAGAGACTTTCACAGACTATCAGTGACTTTCTCAGACTTTCAGAGACTTTCAGAGACTATCAGAGACTTTCTCAGACTTTCAGAGACTTTCTCAGACTTTCATAGACTTTCTCAGACTTTCAGAGACTATCAGAGACTTTCTCAGACTTTCAGAGACTTTCTCAGACTTTCAGAGACTATCAGAGACTTTCACAGACTTTCAGAGACTATCAGAGACTTTCACAGACTTTCAGAGACTATCAGAGACTTTCACAGACTTTCAGAGACTATCAGAGACTATCAGAGACTTTCACAGACTATCAGAGACTTTCACAGACTATCAGAGACTTTCACAGACTTTCAGAGACTATCAGAGACTTTCACAGACTTTCAGAGACTATCAGAGACTATCAGAGACTTTCACAGACTATCAGAGACTTTCAGAGACTTTCTCAGACTTTCAGAGACTTTCACAGACTTTCTCAGACTTTCTCAGACTTTCACAGACTTTCACAGACTTTCAGAGACTTTCAGAGACTATCAGAGACTTTCAGAGACTTTCGGAGACTTTCTCAGACTTTCTCAGACTTTCTCAGACTTTCTCAGACTTTCTGAGACTTTCTCAGACTTTCAGAGACTTTCAGAGACTTTCTCAGACTTTCAGAGACTTTCTCAGACTTTCAGAGACTTTCAGAGACTTTCTCAGACTTTCACAGACTATCAGAGACTATCAGAGACTTTCAGAGACTATCAGAGACTATCAGAGACTTTCTCAGACTTTCAGAGACTTTCACAGACTATCAGAGACTTTCAGACTTTCTCAGACTTTCAGAGACTATCAGAGATTTTCAGAGACTTTCTCAGACTTTCAGAGACTATCAGAGACTTTCTCAGACTTTCAGAGACTATCAGAGACTTTCACAGACTATCAGTGACTTTCTCAGACTTTCAGAGACTTTCTCAGACTTTCATAGACTTTCTCAGACTTTCAGAGACTATCAGAGACTTTCTCAGACTTTCAGAGACTATCAGAGACTTTCAGAGACTTTCTCAGACTTTCAGAGACTTTCTCAGACTTTCATAGACTTTCTCAGACTTTCAGAGACTATCAGAGACTTTCTCAGACTTTCACAGACTATCAGAGACTTTCTCAGACTTTCACAGACTATCAGAGACTTTCTCAGACTTTCAGAGACTATCAGAGACTTTCACAGACTATCAGTGACTTTCTCAGACTTTCAGAGACTTTCAGAGACTATCAGAGACTTTCTCAGACTTTCATAGACTTTCTCAGACTTTCATAGACTTTCTCAGACTTTCAGAGACTATCAGAGACTTTCTCAGACTTTCAGAGACTTTCTCAGACTTTCAGAGACTATCAGAGACTTTCACAGACTTTCAGAGACTATCAGAGACTTTCACAGACTTTCAGAGACTATCAGAGACTTTCACAGACTTTCAGAGACTATCAGAGACTATCAGAGACTTTCACAGACTATCAGAGACTTTCACAGACTATCAGAGACTTTCACAGACTATCAGAGACTTCCAGACTTTCAGAGACTATCAGAGACTTTCACAGACTTTCAGAGACTATCAGAGACTTTCACAGACTTTCAGAGACTATCAGAGACTATCAGAGACTTTCACAGACTATCAGAGACTTTCACAGACTATCAGAGACTTCCAGACTTTCTCAGACTTTCAGTACTCTGACGGTGCACAGCTGCACAGTTTGGAAATACCCTTGACTTTGGTCTCTGAAAGCAGTTGAAGTGTCAGCTGCAGATGAAGCTCTAAAGGGTTTGAAGTGTTTTAAATTTTAAAGTTGAAGCTGAATGGAAGGTTGTTATTAAAACACAGAGAGTGACTGAAGAGTAAAAACTGAAAGCAGATGAAGCGTCAGCTGAAGACTGAAAGATAAATTCAGTGAAAACAAAAAAGTTTATTAATATAATTCAAATCTGAGTCAAAAACTGTGTGTGTGTGTGTGTGTGTGTGTGTGCGCGCTCAGCAGACTCGGGAGGTGTGTGACCTGAGTGTGGAGGAGAGTGATGAACGCAGCGGGGGCGAGAGCGGGAAGCGAGGACGATGAAGGATGCTGCAGGAGGAAGTGGGACACAGGGACGCCATCACTCACCGACCCCGTCACAGCCCCTCCACACATCCCACACACACACACACACACACACACACACACACACATACACACACACCTCCACCCTCCACATGTGGAGCGGAGAAAGATGGATCTGGGTTTGTGGATGATTCATGAACTCGGGGAAAGTCCCGGGCACGTGTCCAAACATGTTTGTCATGAAATCCGGATCAGTCTGTTCACCTGTCACATCACCTGAGTTTAAAAACATCAGTCCATCTTAACTACTCACAGCTCCTCATACCACCTTAACACACAGAGCTAAAGTACCTTTACATAGTACTGCAAGTACAATCCTAACGTACTCCAGTACTTTCAATTTAATTACCTCCTAGATTTCATCAGTCCACCTTAACTCCCCTCTACATCTTCTCATCTCGCTCCATCCACGTCCTGCTGCACCTCCTCAACTCCAACCACCACCTCCTCACCTCCCTGCTGCGGCATCACAAACCACACTGAGCACTTCCATTTATCGCCGTTACATCCAGCCACACCTCCTCCACCTCTAGACGATGCTACAGTCCACCTTAAACACACCTCAGTGTTCTTCTTGTCCTGGTGAACCTCCTCCTCTCTCCTCTCCTGTCTTTCCCAGCTCAGTCCATCCCTCCCTCCCCTCCCTCCTGGACTGTGTCCGGCTGTGATGCTTGGTTCTGCAGCAGTAAATGGATGTGCCCTCCTGAGCGGACGGGTCAGCACTTATTTCCGCAGCGTTTAATGAGAAGCACATGGCTGCTGTTCTCTCTCTGAGTAGCACCTCCTCCTCCTCCTCCCTGTGCTCCCTTCATGCATCCTCATCCGGCCAGTTGAGGGCCGGAGGGGAGGCTAAATCCCCTTGAGGAAGGAGGAGGAGTGGGTTAACTCCTCAGGAGAGGAAGGTGAAGGAGGTGAGGGGGTTCATGTCATACATGTTTACCTCCTCTCACATACAGCGGCACAGCCTCCTCATACCACCTTAACTTCTCAACTACATCTCTTATTCCACCTTAACCACTTCCCAAACTTCCTGTGCACCACCATAACCCCACCATATATCTCTTCATACCACCTTAATTTCCTCCAACAACATCAAAGCTCACCTTAACCACCTCATACACATCTTCATACCACCTTAAATCCCCCTGCTGTCAACTAAACCTCTTCATACCACCTTAAATTCCTGATATCTCTCTTCAAACAACTTTAACCACAGCGGATGTTGTTGGGCCCCTAATTCCACCTTAACTACAACAGTTCACCTGCTGCACTTCTTCATGAGAGTCACCTGACCACCACCTGAGAATCAGAGTAACTCTGTGTGGAGGAGTAACTGTGAGGACGAGGAGGACGGGGAGAAGGAGGAGGAGGAGGAGGAGGAGGAGGAGGATACAGTTTCCTGCGTGTCTCATTAAGGATTTAGACGGTGGCGTTTCCGTCGTCTTGGCGATAACAGGAAACTGAACACAGAGAATGTAACTAAGTACATTTACTCAACTACTCTACTCAAGTACTAATTTCAGACAGACAGAAAATAAATGAAACTCATCTGAACCGAGGATGATGAAGACGAGTGCCATGTTAACATGAAGGTGTGTGTGTGTGTGTGTCCAGCTGTGTGGACCGAGGCCTGGGAATAGGTGCCTCATGAATATTCATGTTGGAGCCTCTGGTTGGAACAGCTGCCACAGAGAGAAACAGGCTGCTGAGAGACGATCGATTGCAACACACACACACACACACACACAGGCTGCAGCAGGTGGAGGGAAATCTGTCTGTTTGTCTGCTTCAGGCTACCGATGGAGACGCACAACAACAAGGCAGCGCTGTCACCAACATGTGGCGGTGCCGCGGCGAGGTCGACCCGCCATCGTGTCACTTTTATCAGAGGAGTGACGGACGGCTGCAGGACTGGCGCTGACGGTTGAAGTGTTCAGCTGCAGCTCCTCTGACGGCCACTAGATGCTGCTCTGATAATAAATAAGTACAGCAGTGAGAACTTTGACAGCTGTCAGGTTCTGAAAGTTCTGAAAGTTCTGGAGGTTCTGAAGGTTCTGGAGGCTCTGTGCAGGATTCAGAGTAGTGTTCTTTCATGAAGGTCAGTCTGGATTCATTGAACGACTGTTTGGTGGCTGACTGACTGTTTAAAGGTACAGTGTGGCAGCTTTAGTGACATCTAGTGGTGAGACTGCAGACTGCATTCATCTCTGCCTCTCTGCTCAGGGCGGCCTCAGCGTATCATCGAGCTGCCCTTTAAGGACCGCCCACAAAATCCTGAAAACTGTTTGAGCCTCTGACTCCACGTTTCAGCGATCCATCGTCTTCAGAAACATTTCATGTGTGGAAAGAGATCTCAGGATTATCTTTACAGACTTAAACTTCAAAACGACTCTTCGTCTACGTCTTCTTCTGCTACGTGCTCTGCAGAGCTCCGTGACTGAACGTCATTTATTTTTCAGGTGGTTATCACTGGAAACATCGTCATGCATGTTTAAAACGTTACACAGAATATTTAAATAACATGAATCAAACGTTGTCTCGTCGTCTCTGCAGCGTCTCGTCAGCGCTGCCTGTGTGGTCTGTTCTTGTTATCGTGTCCTTATTAGATTATAGGAGGTATATTAAAGGACAGACTATGAAATATTTTCCCAGGGTTCCCTTGTTGATGGTCTGTCAGAAATCAGATGTCATTTCCTGTTTGATACGAGCTCTTCAGTCCGGCCGTGTGTTCTGTTGGGGGAATATTCTCCGGCAGCCCTGAAGCCAGTTTCCAAAACTCTGTTCTTCAGGGTTAAATCAAGTTCCCTCCAAACTTTTCCCCTAAATATTACAATTATACCAGCGGCTCATCCACCGCCGGGGAGGAAAGAGGGAGGCGGAGGGGGCTCAGACAGATCCTCAGGATTGCTGTCCAGATGTTTCAGCAACAAGCAACAACTGTCAGGTCCTCAGGAGAGCCGGCCCTCACGTGTCACTCAGCTGCTCCTGAATCACAGCAACAACAGCTGAGACGCCTCCGATCCGTGCACGATGCACCACGCTTAATATTAATCACAGCCGCATGACGAACACCTGAGGACAAAGTATTTCTTTGTTTCAAATCAGTTCTATAAAAATCATCAAGTTCATTCAGCACCATGTCAAACTTTTCTGAACCTTCTTTGTTCATAATTCTGCTCCTCCTCGTCACAGACAGGTTCAGAGTTGGTTTGAAATGTTTCAGTACGGCAGCTCAGACGATACGAATCACGGTTTGAACAAATATTTAAAACTGAACAAACTCCATCACAATGAAGACGGAGGAGCTGAGAGTTCTGTGATTTATTCATCATCATCCACTGATGAATACCATGTGAGGGGCTGAAAGCCCCAGAGAAGCACATGAGAGTAAGAGGACCTTTGGTTAGGACTGTCATATCATTATTTCCAAGCAGAGGCTCGAGAACAAAATGAAGCTCAGGATTTATTTCAGGATTTTGAACGACCTGGACATGAATAATTATTAGCAGTTTGCCTCATTACTTCATGACTTGTACAAAATGAATCTCAACAGGTCGTCTAAACTGTTTTTATGATCACAGACTGATAAATCATGAATAAAAACAAATTACTTTATTATGATTCAGTCGCCGGCGTGTTTTTTATTTTAGTTTGCAGACAGCAGGTCGGAGCTCAGTGATCGGGTCATCTGTTCACCTCTGAACTCTTCAGCAGATGTTTTGAAGTTTCCTCTCCGAGTGTGAAACAGCGAAGGATTAAACTCTGTTTACTCTGTCCGATCTGTTTATTTCATTTTTTTGTGGAAGCGCCTCGATTTTCTGTCCCAGTTATCAGTGCAACATGAGCCAAATGTGTTTGGGGAAACTCGTGTGTGTCATGGAAGTGATGCAGAGAGGGGAACAGATGGGCTAAATTAATTAGCCCATGTATGTTTAAGTAGAAAGGTATTTATTTGCGTGAGTGGCCGAGGGCTGGAATTAAATGGAGGAGGAAAGGGGAAAAAGAGAGACAAGGGAGTACTTCCTTTTTAGCGAATCTCGAGGAAAAGCGACGTTTTCACAAGCTTGCAGCGATCGGGTTGCAACAGAGTGGTTTCAGGGAATTATAAATAAATCAGAGTCAAACAGGCGATCTGGACGGAGGAGGAGGAGGAGAGCTCTTTGTTTACGGCCGACTCTGGAGACCTGAAACGGACCCTCCGAATAAATAAATACCACCGCTACAGGAAGTTCAGCCGCTTCCCCTCAGGCCCAGTTTAGTTTTATTAGCTACAGTCCTGCAGAGATACCAAACAATGAGACCTGCTCCCCCACCGCCTCCGCCTCCCTCACCTCCTCCTCTTTAAGCATATGTGCTCCCCGTACCGCTCCCTGGCTTCAGCAGCATTACTTCAGTTAAAAAGATGAAAAACTTTGGAAAGAAAATAAAATTCTGATTTTGATGGTTTGCTGTATTAAAACTTCTAACGGATGAATTCAAATTCAGAGATGAATTTCTGCCCTTACAGACTGATGTTAAGGGGAGTCAGAAGCACCACCCTGTATCCTTCTTCCCTCGGTGTTGCTGCAGCCTCCCTGCCTTTGTACCCAATCACAGCTGTTCATCAGTTCACACACACATCCACCGTCACACCAAACTTTCCACAGGTAGATGTTCATTTTCAGAATGGCCTGTCCAGCCTGTAACCATGTGGAGTATCCCCATGTGTATCACAGCCTATCATCATCTATCTACAGTGTGCTGTGCAGTGTGCAGGGGCCACTGTTGCTCGTCATCTATATGAATGAAATGCAGAATCAATTTGTCTGCAGATGACACCGTTCTTTACCTTTCAGCTAAAGTAAACTCTCCCTGAGTGCGACAACACATCTGTGCTTGTGGGTGTCTCTTGTTGGTCTGATCCACCAATAATGGAACCGGTTCTGTTCTGGTCTGTGTGCTTGATAACCAAAAAATATCAATGTTTGTCCTGATGTCCTGAAGTGCCAACAGAAGTGGGCAGGTAATATTCCACAGCCAACCGACGGCTCAAAAATGGTGGAAGCACAGGTTGGTTTATTGGATAACAAAAGAATCCTGGAACTGGTTCAGAACCAGAGATCAGAAACTTCCAGACATTTGTGAACAATCAGCATCAGGATTAAAATCCATAAGGAGGTCTTCTCATTTACACACTGAGGGTCGACTGGACTTTTGTCTACGGTGGAAGAAAAACAAGACTCAAACCATCTTCATGTGTTTCAGGTGCAACAAGCAGAGCAAAGGTATTTATAAACAGGATACGGCTCATCAGCATGTACAGCAGCCTTCTCCTTACTCACTGTGAACAGAGTCCAGACAACCATCCACACAGCCGACAGAGCCAACAGAGCCCAACAGAACCAACACATCCCAACGGAATCAATGGAACCACCAGAGCCAACAGCAAACACACAAATAAAACATAAGAGTCCATTTCTGCTGTGAAATGATTTAAATTAAATTATGTAAATAAATTCTTTGTGGTTGCAGTCGTCCCATCATGCACTGAGGCACAAACATAACGCCACAGAAAACGAGCGCAGAGCGGCTGCATGCATTCTTTAGGCTTTGTTAATAATTGAAGCGCCAGGCCAGAGGCGGGTTTGCAGTGCGGAGGTGGGTGGAGGCGGTGTTGGGGTGGGGGGTGGACAGGTGTGTTCAGGGTGAGGAGGGGTAACAGGAGGGTGAGGAGGAGGGCCTGGAGAACAACAGCTTGCTCTCAGCAGGGGTCCCGGGGAAGGAGCAGGTGAGGAGGTATCCATTGCAGTGCTTTTACAGCGTCTACCTGACACCGGTTCATACAGGGGAGGTGAAGAGGAGGAGGAAGAGGAGGAGGAGGACAGGGTGAGAGGTATGGAGGCTCTCAGTCCAGATTATCAGAGAACAGAGAGCAGGAAGCCATCACAGCAGACTAACTGGTAAAAACTGTTTGATCCAATCAGGTGAGAATAAACCGATCCAACTTTCCCTCCAAATTCTGATTCAAACATCATCTTCATCCCGCAGGGTGAAAGAGACGGACAGGCGAGGGTTAACCCTGATGATGTCACCTGCTCTGATGAGGTAAACCCCTCTGCACGACTGACACAGAGCCAAAGGTCAAAGGTCATGGGAGCGGATCCTCCCGTCTCTTTGGGGAGAGTCCCTGAGCGGCTGTCGTCACCTGTCACTCACAGATCAATGCGCCGACAGGACACGCTGAGGTCACGATTATTTAATGAAGGTGTGTGTGTGTGTTTTTCTCTGCAGCAGAGATAATAATCATTCACATAACGTTCACGTAACGTTTGCATAACGTCTGAACAAACATCCACCGTCCATCTGTTAGAGACTTCACGTCATCGAGAAAAATAATAAATGATGTAATAAAGTAAAAAAACAAAAACAATATATTAATAATACATGACTCCTCCTGCGACCTGACATTAATAAATCTGTATATTAAATAAAGATAATAAATAACATTAATTAAATTAAAGTATTCATCTGGAATTTAAAAATATCTTATTTTGTGTGAACCATAAAGCTCAGTCATCATATAAAATATATAAATATAAATGCTCTAAATAAAAAATGAGCAGTTTCATTTAAAGTGATTTTTGTAACGTTTTCAGGAGTTTAAATGTTTCACACACACGCAGGTGTTCCCGTGGCAGAGTGATTTAAAAAGTGAAGCTACGTTTGGACCTAACCCTGCCGGACCTTCTGAAACTGAAGCCCGCTGACCTGCTGGTTCTGGTGCCAGGACTGA
This sequence comes from Nibea coibor, assembly GCA_023373845.1. Taxonomy (NCBI): domain Eukaryota; kingdom Metazoa; phylum Chordata; class Actinopteri; family Sciaenidae; genus Nibea; species Nibea coibor. The sequence continues at coordinate 26,859,793 of CM041718.1, read as the reverse complement.
ACTGTGTTTGTGATCTCCAGCTGGGTCTCTGCCTCTTCTGTTTTCTCCTCATTCGCTGGATTAATTAAATCCGCTGCTCGCTGATCTCATTTCATTGTCCTCTGGCCTCCTTAACAGACCTCTCCATTCACCCCAAAATGGCTCTTTTATGGGGAGGGCTCTAAAACAAACTGCAGAGTGTGGGTGGACGTGAACCTCTGAATACGTGTCGCAGAGTTTCTTTAACGCTGCTTTGTCAGCTGGATTCTCTTAAAGATGAGGCGAACGCTGCCCTCAGGTTCACGGTCATGTTTTCAACTTGATAGTTTCAGGATAAATCACTTGACATGAAGCATTCAGAGGCTCGTTTATGAACACTTGGCAGGCCTGAAACGCCTGCGTGTCAACCTGTGTAAATCTGTTAGTAATGTTAAATTTGCACCACTAAAGTCAAATCAATTGAAAGTTTTGCCTCGGGGCTCCCTGACGGCTTGATCCAGCCTGGACGACTTCACCCTCCTTAACTAGACGAGCGGTGCAGAGATGAACTGAGTCTCCGAGATTTGCTCAAATGACGTTACCATGTTATCATGAACATAAGTCAAATTTCATGCTGGCTCCGAAGTGAAGCGATGTCGTTCTCTCACAAAAACATTTTAACCAGTTTTATCTAACACCAAAAATTATAAATAAATCTCAGAAGTTTGCTTCTTTAATCTTGGAAGTTTGTTCTCTGAGTATCCGCTCACTGCTCCGTAGAGTTTTTTTTATGCGTTACCATGTTGAGAAAATGAAAAGTCACACTGAACTGCAGAAGTCTGAAATCATGCGTGTGGTCAAACTTTGGCAGTTTACTGTGGTGAGATGTGAAGAACCCTCAGCCGGGTCGCGGTGAGGAGCGCTGTTGTTCAGAGTGTGCAGGGCGAGGCCTCCGCCTGGCCTCTGCAGGCCTGCAGGGCCACGCTGGGACACCTAATCTGCTTCATTAATGCTCCCAGTCGACCATCAGCGCCGAGCTCCCACAGTCCTCTCTGGTTTCAGCCCATCCTGTCCGAGGCCTCGCTCACCTGCAGCTGTACCTGCTCGATCACTGAACTGCAACGGTAACGGTCACACTGGAGACACGGCAGATACTGAAGCCTCAGTTTTTCCCCGTTTGACTGACTCAGACTTTTAAAGGATGATTCCAACATTTTTCTCATTATAATTAAATATTTTGGATGTTTGAGAAAGAAAATGTAAAATAAAGTAAAATAATTTAGACGTCTGAAATAAAACTAATAAAACATGTTTAAAATGATCTGTCGGTTTTATTATTTTTTTTCAGTGTGATCAAACTGCAGCGTGTCAGGATGAAGCTGAGCGAGCGTGATGAGATTTATCAATATGAACACAGAAATGTAATTTCCTGCAGTTGATCTGTTAATGGCTGCAGGTTCTCGGAGCTCTGGCACATTTCTTTCACGTCCACAGAGCCCCTCGACGTTCCTCCAGTGAAACCAGAATCGTCCTGCTGAAGCCCTCTGCACGGTAAACGGAGAGGATCAGGAAGGGAGATGGAAACAATTAGGAACGTGCAGATGTACGGCTGATTAGCAGAGAGGATGGATCCAGTTTGGAAAAGCAGCTCTGCGACTTCTGCAGGCCACACTGGAGCTGGACGGAGGCCTGAGTGTGTTTGTGTTACTACACTCAGTTTATTTCTTCAGTGATGGAAGAAGTATTCAAATACAGCTACAATCCAAGTACTGAGACCACTATGAGGAATCCTCCACTGTGCTATGAGGCACTGAAATGGTCTGACCATGCGTTCAACAACCCTGAGGGGGAAGCTTCCTCCCTCGAGCAACACCAAGCCTGAAACATGTTCTGAATCAAAGTCGTGCATGCCGTTAGGTGCATGCACACGTTTCACATCTAACCGCAAACACGTTAACCGATCCATGAATTCTGCATGACCTCTGTCCAATCACACCGAGCTGTACGTCACCAAACTCACCTTCTTGTTCTGCATGAACCGTTGTGTTGGAACAAAGTCCTTTTACTTAACAGAGCAGGTTTATTCCCTTTGGAACAAGTCGCCTTCAGTTTTTGTTAAATTTTCACTTCATGCAGTCATTAGTTAGGGAAGCTGCCATGAAAACAGTCTGTAATCTTTGGAGAGGTCTGTACAAAAAGCTTGTAAGAGGCCAGTGAGTGAAGTGGAGAATGGACGTCCACAGTCTGATGTTCACTCTGCTGAATGTACAAACTCAGTGAAGTTTCCTCCATCACTGGATTCGTGTTCTCCTGCTTGGTTCAGGCTTCAGTTTTCCCCTCAAACACTCACTGCATGTAGAAAGCATGTAACGGCGCCGTGGCCCCCTGCACCAACCCCCCGTGGCGGATTAAGCAGGGAGCCAGCTGTACTGATGGGGGGGGGGGTGGGGTGGGGGGGGGGGGGTGAGGAGGGGGTGGACATGCTGCCATCGGCCTCTCCAAGGTGACCCCTGGCAAAAGCTGGCATCACATCTGTAGCTGGGCCCGGCCCGTCCTGACCGCCATCAGGCAGCACCAGGCTCCTCTGTGCCCCCGCTGCCCTCCACGCCGCCCGGCTGGCAGGGAGGAGAGACGGGCCTCCTGCTGCACGGAGCGGGAGGGGGAGGAACCCGATCGCCACACAAGAACACACAAATTACTCACGATATAATTTACAACCATTTCTACAACATCTGTGTGGGGAACAAAGGTGGCCTGGTAGTTAAAGGTCCGCTTTAACACGAGGGGAAGACCAAGCTTAGAAAACATCCACCATCATTAATGAGATCAGCATGCCTGAAACTAACTTGTTCATACAACCGACAGCCTTCAGCCTGAAGGCCGCGCGCACTGAGAACCGATCCGATTCACCACGCGGGATGGTGGGCTGAACATCCTTCAGAGACAGCCTCCAACCGCCCCACGTCTCTGTACGACAGTGTGGAGTGTTTGAAGCACACTTCTTCCTGCACTGGCACTGAAAGTGGCCATTAGACACATACAAGGTAAGCAGAACGAGGCCGGGAGAGGGACGGAGAAAGAAAGAGGAGATCACACCATGCTGTGTCAGGAGGTGCACGGAGAAGAGGCTGAGGACAGGATGAAGTGAGGCAGAGCTCGAGATGCACGACTGAGATCTGTAAATCTGAATGTTTCATACAAACGCTTCAGATTCCAAAGATCATAACATACCGTTCTGTGAATGTAAGGAGTGTGTCCACGAGACAACCAGCAGAAGACGACGCCAGTAAAAGAAGCTCATGGTGTGAAAAACAAACAGGAAACAGGAAGTGAATCAGACATTTGTGTTTGTTTCATGAAGCCATGAGGAAACAGCTCATCAGTCATGTGACTGTTCTGATCCAGAACACGCTGACAGATCAGGACTGAAGAAGGCTCAAGGCGTCCAGCGTGAAGTTAAAGCGACTGAGCGGTCCACCTGTGTGAACGGACACGTAATGAAGTGCACGAATCAACGATGAGGCTTCTTCTGTCCGTCTGTGGCTCCCGCAGGTCACAGCTGGTTCAGACTGTGCGTCTAACGTCCGTCAGACTTCATCTGTGTTTTTCTGTTGATGTGGACAAAACTTAAAGAACGATCCAGCAGAAAACACAAAGTCTGCAGACACCGCACGCCACCGTTCATCAAGTAAAAGTCTGCCCCCTGAGAACCTGCTCAAGGACCCCTGGAGGTCCTGGGACCCCATGTTGAGCTCCACCAGATTAAAGGAATGGAGAGGACATACTCCCCTGTGAGTAGGTGCTTCCTGTGTGTGTGTGTGTGTGTGTGTGTGTGTGTGTGCAGAAGGGATGGGGCATTCGAGGCCTCCTCGATGCCCCTAACAGCTGTTCGTCCTCAGCTCCCCCGGGGTGGAGGTGGTGCGGGGGGAGCTGCAGGGTCAGCGGCTCCCCCTGTTGGAGGCATCGGTACAACATGGCGACAGGCTCGGCGGGGTCGGCGGGCGCCCCGGACCGGACAGCCGTAAGTAATGGGGTCCTGCACACACACAGGCACCGCTCTGAATCAACTTAATTAGATCAGGGAGGGGGTGCTGGTGGTGCTGGGCTGGGTTTGTACGCACCCTGATAAAGAGGTGATCGCTCCACATTACGGCTAATGAATGAGTCCTTGGAGGTGGATGCTGACAAACACTCCTTCACGTCGTGTTAAACGGCTCTCTGATGTCCAAACATATGGTGACTCTGTTTCAGCAGCTTACCGCTCTAAAAATAATACGACTCATTAATCTGTCCTCACGCAGATCACACGGAGCTGCAGGGTTTTCATGACACGCTGATGCTGCTGGACTCTTCTTAAACTTTGTGTTGTTTTATGAGATCTGTGTGTGATCTGCAGCGTGGAGCTGAGCGACGCCCTGCCGTGCCCGCTGGACTTACAGTCACACAAACAGGAAGCTGATCGACGCTGACTGACAGCTGCTGATCCACGGCTGCTTCAGTCTCTGTGACTTCTTCATTAGTTTGTGTAAATGAAGTGAAGAGGAAGGTCTGTGACATCGAGGACATAACGTTCACTGATGTGTTGATCATCTTTTCATGGAATCTCATTGATCGCATTTTAATTACTGTCTGACTTCATGTGATCTTGGATGTTAAGCGGTCATCCTGTCAGCGGTGGCTTGTCGCGGCTGGTGTTGGACCGGTCTGAGTCGTGTCGGTCCGTGTTCCTCCACACTGAGCTGCTGCTGATGATATGCAAACATCTGGCTGCTCCACATAATCCCTGCACCTCTAATCACAATGAACTAAGTGGGCTCTCGATTCTATCTCCATTTGTCTAATTGTTTAATCACTCAGATTTGCATTAAAGCATTAGGAGGTTAAGAACGCCGTGTTGGAACGTTCTGTGATTAAAGGGACGTTTCACCGCCATCACAGCTGCTGCGATCCGCAGCTCTGATAGCAAATAATTAATTAGGATGGAGCCGTCAATGTGCAGCCGGGTCCGACTCGTGTGTGTGAATCATATGTGACGATCACACCTGTTAGCCCAGCACACTCATCTGATCTGACCCATGCTCCTCACTCAGGACATCAGGTGAGGCTGGTTCTGGTTTGGTTCTGGCTTGAACCTGGCTGTGATCTGCAGACACAGTTCAGGGCTGAAGGCGACGATGTGTGCACACGTTTGAGGAGAAATAAATACTGAATGTGTATTTTCACTGATCAAACAAACATGAAGTCAAGAACAAATCATCAGTGGAATTAAATTATTCTTAAAAATCTTTTTAATTAGTTTACGATCATTTTGTTTTATGTATTTATTAAATCTTATATTTATATTTATATGATCTTTTATTAATAATCTATTGAAACATTTCAAACTAATTTTGTGCATTTGTTCATGAAGGTGTGTTTTATTGTGTCAAACAGACGGAGACACGTCGACGCTCTGAAGGAGATTTTTACATTTTTAGACTTAAACCAGAGAAAACAGAAACTTTCTGAATATTTCTTAAACAAACTGAATTTTAAACTTTCAGGATCAAACATCAGACTTTTGATTCATTTCACACCAGGAACAAAAACATGTAACACAAAGCTGAACGTCTGAAACTTCAAGTGTTTCAGAGAGCGAGGCGGGAAGTACGTGTGTGTGTGTGTGTGTGTGTGTGTGTGTGTGTGTGTGTGTGTCACAGAACAGGTGATATTTACAGGAAAAAAAAGATGGCTGAAATCCATTTCTGCCAATCGAGTGAACAGCAAACAGCCAGCGCTGCCTCCTTTTAACTGAAGACTGACACCTCCGCTGGCAGCCAAACACCGAATGGCTGGAGACCAAGAACTGTGTGGCATCACTCAACACACACACACACACACACACACACACACACACACACACACACACACACACACACACACACAGCTCCCAAATACCAGATGGCGTTTCTGGATTCTGTTTCCATTTTTTTTTCTGTTACAATCACAAAAGAGTCAGTCTGTAAAACCACAGACACACAAATCAACAACACACTACACACTACAGTACACACACTCAGTGTGTTACATGGATGTTTCCTGTTTCTGATCCGACACGTTTCACAGACGTTGGTTAAATGATGTTTATAGCTTCAGTCGTTAGAACTTGATCCGTTCTTTCATTTAGACTTAAACTTCAGCCGGACTCACAGCCGGACTCACAGCCGGACTGGGCTCTGATTGGCTCCTGAAATTTGTCCAGTCAGGCCAGTCAGCAGCACCTGAGCTGTAAGGCTTCCACGCGGCAGGTTCACCTCCTCTGAATGAGAGAAGCTGCTTCAGATCAGTGCGAGTGTTTGAGGTCAAACATCTGAAGAGTGACTGAGAAACAGAACTCTGAAGTTTAGTTTCTCTCGTAAAAACACTGACGTTCTGCTCAAACATTGATACCTGAATACTTGTTGATGACTGATCCTGCACTGTACAACATGTTAGAACCTGTGCGTGTGCTTACGGCTACAAATGCAGCAAACATCGAAGATCTGGGAGGTAAAGTCAGAACACACTGAGCCAAAATGAAACTGGAACTTCCTGATTCAGTTCCAGAGGTAAACCTCATTAAAAATCCTCTGCTGACCCGCCATGCACCGACTACAGATCGTAAACTAGTTCAGCTTCCACTTCACAGAGAGGACGAAAACTCCTGCAAACCTCTGCTGGTCTGAAGGACACGGCGTTGGAGCATCGTGGTCATGTTTAAAGCCAATAAAAAATCTGTTTGTGGTGCCTCAGCGAGAGAGAAAGCAGCAGCGTTTGAGGCTGTTTGATACCGATCCTCAACTGGCAAAGAGCCACAACACAGAGCAGAACCAGACAATGATCACTTTGTTTAACAGAGATCCTTTAGGTCCAGAGAGGAGGAGGAGGAGGAGGTGTACTGCAGATACTCTGTCCACACACCTGCCTCGAATATTTATTATTTCTGTTGAGACTCAAACCAACACTGAACGTATCTGTTCATGTGTTTGTATCACAGCCTGCTTCTTCTTCTGCTCCATTACAAACACACAGACGAGTTTTTTAGGTAATTAGTGAAAAGAAAATGTGACTGAATGTTTGTTTCCATCCAGCAGAGTTCAGATTAAAAAGACGACCTTTGGCACAAAGTTTGGCTCGACTCACTCACCCAGTTTATGATTCTGTGCTCCGACTTATCAGGACGATGGAGACGATTAACGCTCTGACATTATGAATCTGTTTCCATCAAACGGGGAACTCAGGTTTGACTCGAGACTCGCTGACAGCAAGAGAAATATAAGATATGTAGAATAGGGCAGCAGCAGCATCATCATCATCATCATCATCATCATCATCATCACCATCATCATCACCATCATCATCACCATCATCATCACCACTGTCCCATTGTTTCTCCTCCCGGCAGGACGTCCACCACACACACGCACGCACACACACAAAACAACAACCAACTGGCCTGAAGAAGCAGCAGCTGTCTTGGCTGGTAGCCATGTTTCTCCAGGGAGGAACAGACATGGAGCAGGAGCAGGAGGAGCAGGAGCAGGAGGAGGAGGAGCAGGAGGAGGAGGAGGACAAAGAGGGGGTGATGAAGAGGAGGAAGAGGACACGCAGAGAGACAGCGATGGATGAGGACGATGGAGGAAGAGGAGGAAAAACTCAAACGTGAACTTTGTGAAATTCTGTAGTCGTGAGTATTAATACTAATAATAGTACTATTAGTATTAATATTACTACTAATATTAGTATTAATATCAGTACTATTAGTATTAATATTACTACTAATATTAGTATTAATATCAGTACTATTAGTATTAATATTACTACTAATATTAGTATTAATACTAATATTAGTAGTAATACTATTATTAGTATTAATAATACTAATAGTAGTATTACTGGTGAGCGTGCACCTTGTTAACCTGTCATCAGGGTCCAGGTGTTACAGCTTACCTGTGTGCTTTATAATACTCGTGAGAATAAATGTATTGTGTATGTATGTATTGTATAAATATTATATTTGAATCAGTGTAAATCTGATGATGAGTGTCGGGGTCTGAAGCTGTGAACGTCTGAGGAACATCTCAGCTTTCATGAACTCACTGAAAACATCCATGTTGGTGCTTCGACAGATTCTGTGCCGACTAAACAAAGTTACCTGATTAAATCACCTGATCACAGAAATCATCGAGATTCACACCTGAGACCGAGCGATGACATCACCACGGCCTTCACCAACAACAACGTCACGTGAAGCTCGGCTAGTGAACATGCCTCCACCTCGCTGACCGCTCCGTCACGTCAGTTCAGATGATGTGTATGTGCGTGCGTGTGTGTGTGTGTGTGTGTGTGTGTGTGTGTGTGGGTATCCTGTATCTGTGTTTGCATCAGTCAAGTCCATGTTGAGGCGTCAGCAGCAGTTCAGAGGCCAGAAAGACGGATGATCCTCAGGATACAGTAACACACACACACACACACACACACACACACACACACAGACCTGGTGTTTAAATAAATGAACACATCCTGAATGTTTCCTCATTTAAACATCAGTGCTGGTCTCTGCTCTGCGGAGCCAAACACAGAAAACGTGTTTGAATCGGAGTGTGTTCACGTCCAGCACAGACGCAGTCCAGCAGGTTTTAGACAGTCTGCAATAGTCTCAGAGACTACGTCCAGGTTTTAGACAGTCTGCAATAGTCTCAGAGACTACGTCCAGGTTTTAGACAGTCTGCAATAGTCTCAGAGACTACGTCCAGGTTTTAGACAGTCTGTGTGGACCAGGCGGAGTCAAAGAGAGAGCAGCTCCATAAAGAAATGTTTACTGACCTCCACCTCATCCTCCTTTAAATCATTAAAACCCAGAAAACTGAAACAACTGTGACTGTAAGAACTAAAAAGACTGACTGGTCCTTTAAGGCCGAGGCCGGGTCGGCTCTCTGCTCCGTCCCGGGTCAGCTGGGTTTTCCTGCAGCTGCCTCGGGCTCAGCTTTCCCTCCTTAAGTCCAGCAGCACAGCAGCGGATATTACAGCCTGGAGCCTCGCTTCACTTATTGGAGCAAAAGAAAAAAGAAGAAGCTGCAGAGCCGACCGCTCTGTTCAGCATTACAGAGAGAACCGCAGCTCACAGCGCCGGGTCAGAACACACAGACCAGCACCGAGCCCACTGTGTGTTCACAAAGACTGCACGAATATGAAGACACAAAGATTTACTATGGAGAGTCAAACCTGTCTGCTGAGTCATCAGCTGCTCACGAATAAATCTGACTCCACAGGAAGGAAGGACAGAAAAAGGAAGAAGTGACGGGAAGAGGAAGGAAGTCCATGAAAGGAAAGGAGCCATGAGGGGAGAGGAGGGAGGGGGGAAAGGTAAAAGGTGAGTGGAGGAGTGAGTCATGTCCGTTGGACGGTGACAGCCTGGGACACACCGGGAGCTCGAGGACTCAATGTGTCCTCACACTTTCTACTCCACAGGATGACAACAGGAGGACGAGAGACTGCCAGGACGAATGGACGGCAAGAGAGAGAGAGGCAGAGAGGGGTGGGCGAGCGAGCACGCCGTGTTCAGGAAGTTCAAGCAGACAACTCTAATCCCCCAATTTCCTCCTCTCTAATCATCTCGACTCCGCTCATGGCCGACTCCAAATTGGAAACATCTTCCACACAATATGACACTCCCTCTGTAACACACACACACACACACACACACACACACACACACTTCCTGTGTCGTCTCAGTGTGGACGGACTCTGCGGTGCTGAAAAGGTAAAATTAGTGTGAAAAGGTGAGTCACTTCCATCAGCTGACTGATCAAACTGAGTAACGGTGAGGTCGCGTCTCTTCATTAAAGGAACAGTCGCACGTTTTCCCGCCTTCAGGTGAGGACGTCGTCACCTTCAGTTTGTTTTTGTCTTTGTCTCCTGACGGGAGACAGAAACTCTTTGAGCTGTTTCCTCACGGCTCTCATGCCTCCTCACATGAACACAAATGTCTGATTTACTTCCTGTTTCCTGTTTGTTTTTCACACCTTGAGCTTTTGATGACGTCGTCTTGTCGCACCACCTACTGATAATCTCGTGAACCAACACAACGGTAGACGGGAGAAACAGACGTTTTCTCTCGATTAATTTACTGAAATTATGTTAAAATCTGCAACACGTCTGGATGAAACGCAGCTTGTGTCAGGTACAGAAACGGTTAGCCTAGCCTAGCTTTGATCGAAGCAGACAGTTACAAACTTTATCAACAATTATGAGCGATCCCGCTCGTTAACGACCGTGAACGCATCATGTGTCATGACGGGATTTTCCCGTCCGTGTTGATCAGAACGGCAAAAAGAGCAAACGCAGCAAAGTAATCAGAGTACCGTCATTTTCAGACTATAAGCTGCCACTTTTTCCACGCGCTGTGAACCGTGCGGCCTGTACAGCAGTGTGGCTAATTTATAGATTTTTACGGCCACCGGGGGGCGCTCTCTAACAGTAAGCACAGACGTGGGGAAAGATTATGTGCTGAAGAAGACAGTAGTTCTGATCATGCACACGCCTCATCATACATCATGAAACCTGCAGTTTATGTTCAAGTGCAGCCTATAAATGTACAAAATCCATTTTCTTTTCAAATGTAGCTGGTGCGGTTTATATTCAGGGCGCTCAGGAGTCAGATAATTAATGTTTTAATTAATAATTTTATCCAATTACTTGATTAATCTGATTACTGGAGTACCAAAGTATTCGACAGCTGCAGGCCGTACCGTGATTCTGTTCAGCCGCTCTGATGCTCGCCGCTGTGACTCGAAAGTCCTTTTAAATCTGAATTCCCGACCGATGCAGTGTGAACACGCTGCTGCTGATCTGCTCACACTTCCTGTGCAGAAGCAGCGTTAAAGGTAAAACATAAGACAGGTGTGCTGCTGCTGGAGGTCAGTCTGCAGGTTGACTCCTCGTCATTCTCGGTGCCTTGATGTAAAAGGCTGAGTCCTCACGTCCTCTCTCTGCTCTGCTGCGTCTCTCTCAGTCTTCCTGTGCTGAGCTCATTAATGTCGGTTTTAAACAGTCTGACTAATGAACTGGACCTCACACAGACCACATACAGAGCCGAGCCGGGCCGAGCCGGGCCGAGCCGCCGTCAGTCCGTCAGCCACGACCTTCCCTCGACTCACTGAAACGTCTTTGTCCTGATCGACCTCACCCATGACCTCATCACATTTATCACCTTTTATGGTCACATCCTGTCTTTACTTCCAGCTTTAAATGTCCAGTTTTCAACAAACCCTCCAAACTAAACAACAAGTGAAGAAGTCACAGAAAGTCACATGACCACAGGTCACCTGGTAAACATAAACACTTCTGCTTCTCTCCTCACATTAAATGTTGCTCACGTGAACGTGTAACGAGCTCCATGAAGCCGAGCGAGGAAGACGACGCTACAGCAAAGATCCAACAGCTCATTATTATTCCCATGTTTAATTTACTCTGCGTATGTTTCATATCACAGCATTTAAAATGTTCTGTTATTTTTAAACAACATTTTTAAAAATTAAAAATATAAAATATGAGACGATGAAGAGCTGAGCTGAGTAACTGAACACGGCGGCGGCGTTTTTATTTTAACGTGTTCACTTAAAGATGACTTCACACACTGGACACACAGAGTGTGTGTGTGTGTGTGATGGAGGGGTCTGCTCATTGACAAATGGATTATGGTGCGTTCACTTGTCGTGCTGCAGAAATCCCGTTAACCCCTGTGGAGCGGCAGCACGGCTCGTTAGAGAGCGCTGATCTCCGACTTCTTAATTAAAAAACATTCATGTTGAGTTTCTCTGAACGTTGTTTCTGTCTGTTTGTTCATCAGCTTCAGACTGACACAGTAAATCTTAATATTTATACTGTACTGCAGCAAACACACACACACACGGTGGCATCGGATCAAGCATGATCTTAGCGTGTTTGATTTGAAGTGGGATTGTTCAGGATGTGTTCGTGGAAACAGAAGAAATGAAGAAACATTCCAGTGTCCAGAGGAAATTTATCTGGAAACATTCAGACGTTTGTGAGGGAAACTTTCAGGAGCCACTCGCAGCTTTTCAAAATAACAGCACAGATAAAATAAAGTGCTCAGTACAAAAAAAATAAAAGATATTTTTAAGTTGTTTAAAAAACATCAAAAATATTTTTTTAAAGAGAAAAACATTTTTTAAAGAGTCGGAATTTAAAATGTTCATCAGGATTAAAAGTCAGCAGATTAAATCAAACAGCAGACTGATCACAATTTATGGAATTAGAAAATTATAAATTTAAATGAGATTAAAAAACTAAAATCTGTTACACACTAAATTAAAAACGAGCTGATTTTAATCCTCTTTAACGTTTTCTGAAGCCTCAGACTCGGACAGACTGTCGACTAATTAACAACGAGCAGCGCTGACGACTCAATAATTATTATTATGTTTAGATTTTATTGATCTTTAAAGGACAGAGAAGATTTTTTATATTTTACTGCAGCTGAAAAATTAATTAATTAGCTTAATTTGTTTAAATAAAATGTGACTTTAACTGCGTCACATTTGATTAAATGTTTTAATTTGAAGATCTGAGTCATTTTTGTTGCAACATTAATTTATATTTAATTAAGAATGTCGATAATTTGTCAACACAATTAATAAAAAGCAGAATTAACTAAAAACATTAAAACAGGTCAGAGACAAAAAGACGAATTTAAATTCAGATTTTTAGATTTTTTAAATGTTTGAATTGTTTCTGGATTTTAAGGACGAGTTTTTAAATTTAAAGTTAAATTCATGAAAATAAAAAAAAATTCCACCTTAAATATTTTAAACAGAAAAATCACTTTTTAATAAAAACAAACGTCGCTCCAGCCGAGCCAGCCGGCACATTCAGACACACACCGGGGGGGTGAAACTCTCCCACCCACCAACCGAGCCACCACACACACACACACTCACACACACACTCCTTGGCCACCGCGACCAGCAGAGTAAAAAACCTCCCATCAACATCCACGGGCTTCCCGCTGCCGCCGCCGTCCTGCTGCTGGGCTGGATGGTGAAAGTGTGTGTGTGTGTGTGTGTGTGTGTGTGTGTGTGTGTGTGTGTGGTGGTTTTGGTTTGACCGAGAGGAATTCACAAAGTTCACGGTCCTGTTACGGAGAGGATAAAGCAGCCTTTGTCTGTTTGGCAACACAACTCTTTTTATTCAGCCCGGAGCAGCGAGAGAACCTGCAGCACCAAAACTCTGCAGAAGTCACCGAGCCCACGAGTCCGGACCGAGCCGGCGCTGCCCGGTCGGCGTTAAACACAGCACGGGGAGTCATAACGAGCTGTCCTCTAATGAACTCTCCCCGCTCTTTCATCTCTCTGGCTCATTTGGACGAGCCGGTCACAATAGACTATTGTGAGCTACCAAAACTCCCCCGACCCCCTCCAACACACACACACCCCCGTCTGTGTGCTCACACTTCACCCCCGCCTCGCCTCCATTCTCACAGCCACCGCAGCAGCAGTGACGGGGGGTGTCAAAGGTCGGCTGGCCTCGCTGACCATGACAAGCTGCTAAATGTGGCCCCGGCGCCGCAGCCGGAGCCCCGGCGTGTCCCGGGACACCGCGGGCTGAGCCGGGCAGGCGGTGAAAGTGTCAGAGCTCAGGAGGCGAGCGGAGCGGCATGTTCAGCCCGTTCTCACAGAGCGAGCAGAAACAAAAGCAGGAAAGTTTCTGTTAATTAGACGGAGCGAGAGAAGAAGCATGACAGCAGCAAACCCCCAACCACGGCTGCAGACCTCAACTGGCAACCCGGCATCCGCTAACGGGACGAGGCGAGCGGGACGCTGACAGATTAAAACAACAAACAGTCGAGCCGCTCACAAACCACCAAATAAAACAAAGCTGCTGTTTGTGAACGCTCAGCCAAAGAAGGAGACAGAGGAGGAAGAGGAGGAGATGTCTGTCTTTTAAAGAATAAAGGAGGACAAACAGAAATAAAGTGCAGCCGGCTCACCATCCACCAGGTCCTGGCTGAGATGTCGTAGCAGAGCTGCCATTTGATGGAGCCTTCCGAGGTTTTCCCTGCCATGACGCTGTCAGCAAGCTTCATCTGATGCGAGCGCGCTCACCGGAGATAAGAAGACACCTAATTGAGAAAACATTTGCACTGGCATGTTGGGCAACATGTAGCCCGCTCCATACCATATGGAATCATGGGTAAAAAAAAAAAAAAAAGCTCCTTGACAATGAACCAATCTCATGCAGACCCCGTGGCAAGGTGAGCGGCAGTCATCTGCTCAGAGAGGGAAACACACACCCCCTCTCTCTCGCTCTCTCTTTCTCTCTCTCTCACACACACACACACACCCACACACACACTAAACACACACACACGAGCGGGATGATGAGCCTTTCTTCCGCATCGCCGTACACCACCGGGTCGCTTCACCCCCTTTTTTTCTCCCTCCTCGGGTATAATTAGGGCTCGTTCTTCATCATCATCATCACCAGCAGGAGAAGACGACGAGGCAGCCCGGCTGAACTGACTCCAAACAACTTGTACGGCTTTTTTATGGTGCCTTTAATGAGATGGAGGCAGGTAGAGAGAGGGGTGGGGGGAGGGGGAGGGGGGGGGGGGAAGCTGAAGCTCCATGGGGCGATCAGTCCTCGGACACATGGAACTGCTTACAGACTATCATGCTATGTTTTGTTTTGGGTTTCCATCCTTCCTCCCCCCTTTTCATTCTCCCCTCCACCCTCCTCCATCCCCATCCTCACCCCTCCATCCCTCCTTCAGCAGAAAACTCGTGTGTTTTGGCATAAATACCTCCAGACCGAAGGATCCCGTGAAGCCCGGAGAGACAGCGACAGGACGCCGGCCGCCTGAAACAGTAAGTCAGCACGACGCTTTAAGTTTAATGAGTCAAAGAGACGACGGAGACAACAGGACACAGAAATCTAAAATATTCAGTATTTTATTGATTGAACAGTTAAACAGATCGTCACCTCAACTCATAAAGAGTTTTTAAAACATAAAGTTTAAACTGTCTAAATTAATTTTGTTGTTGACAAAAGTTAAATAATAATTGAAATATTATTCCTGATGTTCTGAGTGGATTAAGTATTAAAGTGTGAAACATTAAAGCTAAATTAAACTGACAGCAGATTTTCTGTCTTTGTTTAAAGTTTTAATCTGAAAATTTTTCAAAATAAAATTTTGCATCCAGCCGTGTAGAAAATATCCATGAAATGTAAATCTGTCTGTTTTCATTCAAATATGAATTCATAAATATTTTTTTCTATATTTATGAATATTTAAATCTTCGATGACGTCTGTTTATTATTTGAACCTTTACATTGTTCTGAATAAAGTTGTTGTGTTTCATCATAATTTCATGAGGAAACTGTTGAAATGTTTTGAAGTCTGTTCACGATCATCTGTGTTTGTGCTCTTTCTACAGGTCGCTCTCGTCCCGTCACGTCAACAAACACAAACGGGCTTTAACCTGTGAGATCATTTCGCTGTCTGTGTGTTTGTGCTGAAGGTAGCGGGTGGATGTAGCGGGTGGATGGGGTTGTGATGGGCTAATAAAGGGCTCAGGAGGAGGTGCGGGGGGTCTGTGAAGCTCAGGTTCCTAATCAGAGGGGGAATACCTGAACCAGACCAGAGCCGCCATCAAACAGTTCTCCCATTGTGGCGGCCAAACGGAGGAATGCGATTCAGCCGGAGATACAGAGGGATGCTGGGGTTGTTGGGGGGTAAGGTACACCGGGCCAGGAGGTGAGGCGACGGGTGGGGGTGAGGTGGAGGTGGGATGAAAACCTTGAAAGTAAGGCTGTCTACACCAGACTGCACCACTTAAACCATTGTTTCCAAATGTGACCGCGTGAAGGTGCCACAGAGGTCAGAGGTCAACAGTCAGCTAAACTAACGAGCTGCAGCACACGCAGTGTGTGTATGATGGAGGTGTATCAAAACAGTACACCTTTATAACATCTAAAAATTATAATCTGTGACGTTAATCTGCATTTTATATTATTATCTTTCTGTGTGACGATCAAAGTAATCTATTACAACCAGAACAATGGCTTCAATCTGAGCCATCCATCCAGCAAAACAAACCGTCATCAGATTAACTTCTTCTTCTTTTAAAAAAGATCAGCTGACGTTAACTGTGTTTAATCTAATTTAAATATCAGCTGACCTCAAAAACAAACTATGGAAGCCCCGAGCAGCCAAACATTCACACAGTTCAATTTATTTATGTCAAATAACAAACATCCCGAGATAAAATGATTTTTTTTCTTTAATTTATTAATTTATTAATTTTAATATTAATTTTATTAATTTATTTTTCGTCGTTATCACGAAAAAAATGGAGGAAATTAAATGAACTTCCGGGCTTCCGTACTAAAGAGTGTAAACCGTTAATTAAACCGTTAATTAAACCGTTAGCTAACCTGAACTTAATCTGAGCATTTTATTAGTCAAAATAATTGGTGACGTTTTTAAGAGTTAAATATATACATATGTTTAAAAATATATAAAATCATCTGAGCGGTTGGCTAACTCAAACCATCGTCTGTTTAAACAAAGTTACTAAAAATAAGAAACTCAACTTAGCAGTGTCAGTTAGTAAAAATAAATTAAAATGATGAAGTGAATAAACTTCATCATTTTAATACTTGTTACTTTGTTACTTTGTCCACTGACTTTGTCCTAGTTAGCTTAGCTGCTAAAACCGTTAGCTCACCTGACTTTAGCCGTTTAGCTGCTAAAACAAGCTAACAGCTAAGTCCAACTGAACTCTTACTTCGTAAAATGTCCCGTTAACTCTGTTGAATTATATTTAAGTTGTCGAACGAGCTGTTTTCTGACTGTTTTAACTGTTTTCGCTGTTCAGACAAACCGTTAGCTAAAGTGAAATATCAGCTAAGTTATTAGCTTAGCTCAGGGTTAGCCGCTAGAGCCGTGTTAGCCGCTGAACTTGAAGACAGAGAGCTGAAAGCAAAAATAAAGAAGTACACTTACAGTTTATCATCGTAATCCAACAAAAGTCCATCAGTTCTTCTTCTTTTAGCTTCTTTTCGGCTCCACGTCACCGAGCAGAGTCGGTGTTTCGGTTTAACGAGCGACCGTGTTAACTGGAGCCCGTCAACAGGAAGACACGTGGCCATGAACGTTTGTTTGGCTCGTTTTATGAACGTTACAGTGTAAGCAGGAATAATTAACTAAATTAAATTAACTAAAACTTCACTTTGACGTTTCGTTTGTTGCTGCAGGTCGCAGGTTAACCGGGCACCGGGCAGAGCTCAGGTTCACGGCTGCAGTGACAGTGACAGGCCGGCCTGAGTGACGGACAACATGCTGAGTGTCACATCAGGACCGGACCGGACCGGACCTGTGGATCAGCAGCATGTTAAAGTTATTTTAATGAGATACTACAAGCACTTCCAAATGTTAGTGTCAGTGTTTGAGTGAAATATTTAGATTCATTTTAATAATGATGTTTTCATTAATACGTTTATCAGCTGTGTGCGTGTGTGTGTGTGTGTGTGTGTGCGTGTGAACACGTGAAAATCCTCCCTCAGTCATGATGGTAAGTGAATGTCCTGCACAGCTGGATGACACACGGGTAAAACACCTTTAATATTGTTATAAAATATGAATGTTACTGTTTGTTATGAAAACACGTCAGACCTGCTCACTGGTTCAGCTCCTCCCAGCAGGAGGCAGTGTTGTGTTACTGTGTTATCTGTTTCATCTTCAAGAGGAAACACTCGTTTATTTATTAATTACTTTATTCATTGATTCATTGATTCATTTATTTGACTCCATCTGACTCTAAAGGTTTCTGCTCTGACTCTGTAATAAAGAATGTGTGAAGTACAAAGTGTGTCCAGTCAGTTTAATGTTCGTGTTTGATTTAATACTTACAGAAAATGTTCATATTCATTAATATAACATTTCAATAATATATTTATTCTCAAGGCAGCCATGAAAAGTCAAACTGAAGGCTGCTCCAGGTTCACTGTGGAACTTTAATATTAATTAAGATTTTTAAATATTGACTGAATGCAGCAACACGTCTCAGTGAAGTTGAACAAACCGTCTGCAGCTTCCACAGGTGACAGGTGACAGGTGACAGCATCATGATCAGTTCAAGGCTCAGCTGTTCACATCAGGATGAGGTGACATTCAGCAGTTTAAGAAACGTCCGTGGAATCTTGAAATATCATTGAAAGATTTAGAGAAGTCCTTTAGTTTAGTCCTTCATGACCTTTGACCCCTCAGGCAGCAGCCTCTACAGATGAAGTTCAGCCTCAAGCATGCAGAGACAAACACCAGAACATCTGACAGGAAGTGGTCTGATTCACGTGTCCAAACATTTTGGAATCAGGGTTGTACGGAAGTTTAATAAACTCAGTTTATCCGGCCTTGTACGACATTTTTAAAACATTTACTGCAAGAAAAAAAGACGTATTTATGAATTGTGAACAAATACTTGAAGAAGAAGAAGAAGAATATGAAACAAACTACTGCCACTCAGAAATGTGTTCTTTGTTTGTTGAATTCTTTTTTGAAATGTGGAAGCTTGTAAAAACATTTAATATGAACACAAACTCTCCGTCAGCGTGTTGATGCTTCGATCAACTGAACTGCAGCCGGATCCTGTCAGCGGTACGAGCCTCGACACGTTTCTCCAATTTATCCCCAAAATCCAATAAGTTACCCAAATATGTGCATTTCGCTTCCTTCCTCTCGCCAGCCGGAGAGAAGAAAAGACCTGATTGTCAACATCTGTTTTCCCTTTCCTCGTCTTTGTGGAGCACGGCGGTGCCCCCGGGCCGTCACAGCAGCAGCAGCAGCAGCAGCAGCACCCTGCCACCCAGCACTGCATCCACCCACCCATCCATCCATCCGCCACCCGCCCGGCTGGCTGTCCCGCTGAAGCTCAGTGAAGCCAAAGTGTCCATATGAAGACACATTAACGGGGACGCTTCACCAGCTGCCACGCTCACCACATCAGCCATATTAAATGACCCTTTTGTCTTCTCTGTGCTCTCCTCGTCGACTCTCGGCCCAGCGGATCTTGTTTGCGGCGTCTCCTGTGTATTCTCGTGTTGTTCTTCCCCCCTCTCATTTGAAATGTTTAGCTCTGCAGCATCTGCACTTGCAGAACATTAGAGGATCGCTCAAACAGAGCGTTTGACAAAAGCCAGGAAGCCTGCGCTCCAAACACGAGTGTTTGTTTTCATGCATTTCTGCCTCTTCGTCCTGATTGCTGTCAGATGCTGATTTGTGTTCCAGGTGGTTGAGACAGCAGAGGGATGAATACCACACATCCTCCTTCATTTCTGCTGCTGTCAACGTATACATTGTGCTCAGCATGAAGTGTAAATAGGCCAAATGGCTTTGAGATCAACAACAGGAACTGATTATTCTCCTCAAGGGCTGGTGAGGAATCAGGACCACCTGACAGACTGGACCGATCCAGAGACATCTTTTCTTCAGTTTCTGGTTGAATCAGTTCAGTGAAGATCGACGCTGCTGCTGACACAAAGATATCGTCTGTGCGTCCACATGAAGTCTGTGGACTGACGCAAACAAACACCTGAGATGAAACCATGAACGGACGATCCAGTTTGGCTCACGGTCGAGTTCCAGTTCATCCAGAAGGTGCTGGATGATGTTCAGGTCAAAAGCTTTGTGCTCCATGGAGCAGGGGTTCTCAAACTGTGGATCAGGACCCTCACAGAGTCTGCAAGAGGAATCTGAGGACGTCACTGAATGATTAATAAAAACATCAGGTTCATTTTTTCTCTCCTCTCCAGGATGTAAATTCAAATGTCCCGTCTTTGGACAGCTGCAACCTCAGTCATGGAGACTACGTCCAGGTTTTGGACAGTCTGCGGGAATGTCTCAGAGACTACGTCCAGGTTTTGGACAGTCTGCGGGAGTCTCAGAGACTACGTCCAGGTTTTAGACAGTCTGCGGGACGTCACAGAGACTACGTCCAGTTTTAGACGTGGTGATGCTAATCACAAACAGATTTCTGTATTTATATGCACATATCTTTTAAACTATCCTGGTTTCCTGTATAAACTGAATCTTTAGTGTATCTCAGATGAATGCTCCGGTGTACAGATGTTCGCCGTGTTCCCTGAATGCAGCATGGACAGTAATATGGACCTGCTGGACACGTGCTGTGACGATTAGAAACACACTGCAGATCATCCAGACATCTGGTTCACTGAGCAGAAGAAACAAATCAGAGCAATAATGACTTCATTGTTCTCGAGCGGAGAGACGGCGAGGGCGAAAACATGTCCGTCAGCTGCAGATGCTCGTAAAACTGCGTCCACGGCTCAGATACTGCCGAGGAATCAGCCAATCACGAGCAGACTACAACCTGCATTCAAAATGCCGCTTCAAGTATTATCAGATAAATGTACTTCAAGGGAGGCCAGTGGAGATGTGGTGAGGTCCAAAATGGAGAAGAAACAGCACGAGCTGGCGTTTTGTACTGCAGAGGTTGGTTGGATGATGAGGAACAGGTGATCAGGCAGGTGAGAGGGAAAAGCAGAGACCACGCCCTCGACACAGAGAGACAGAGGGGGGGCACTGAGTTCCAAAAGACTGGGTTTGAGAGATCATTGAGAAGGCATCAGGGGCCTTAAATCATCCCTGATGATGTTCTTAGTGTCCTTGCTGGTTTTGAGGGGTCCTTGAAGATGTATCTGTAACCTTTGGAGGTTCCAGGGTACCACATGTCTCTGAGCAGGCTTGAATGGTTTGAAGGGTCACTAAATGGAATCCTGGAGTCTTGGAGGGGTTTCCAGGGTTAGGGTCCCCGAGAAGCCTTAAAATCTTCTTGAGGGTCTATAGGGTCCTTAAATTGTCTTTGAGGACGTTCCATGGGCCTTTGCTGGGTTTTGAAGATGTAACTGGAGTGTTTTGGAGGTTCCAGGGTACCAGGAGCTGGTTTCAAGGGTCCTTGAAGAGAATCTTGGAGTCATGGAGGGGGTTCGAGGATCACTGAGAAGGTACCAGAGGTTGCTAACATAGTGCACAGAATCCGAAGTGTTGGTTTGGTTCCTTCATTTTATGACCTGGTGGATCCGTTCAGACCTCCATGACACGTCACCACATGTGATTAAACAGACGCCTGACAGCCAATAGGAGCCCTGCAGAGACTCTGTGGACCGCCGAGGTTAATGTATTCTACTGAAGAGTCTCCACACAACAGAGCTGACACCTCCACTGTACAAGCAGCTGCTGAGTGTGTGTGTGTGTGTGTTTATGTGTTGTCCAAACATATTGGATGGTGAATGTAGAGGCAGTCACAGAGCCCAGAGGCCCCTGGCAGAAAACATGGACCCGTGTGTGTGTGTGTGTGTGTGTGTGTGTGTGTGTGGAGGGTTTTGAGTGTTCGCCATGAGCACCATCTGCCTCTCTGTCACTCAGAGCCAAGATGTTCGGTCAAAGCGCTCTCCGTGAGTTTGGACGTGGCTGTGTCGGCTCGTTCTCGTGTGTTCGGGTTGATTATCAACAAACTGCACGACAGTCTGAGCGCTGCGGCTCCGTCCAACAGCTCGGGACAACACGGCACCAAAACCTGGTTTTAAACTCAGAGCACGAAATGTCACCGTCGGCAGTCAGACTGTTATCGACCAACGAAAAGAGGAGAGCTTTGGATAAATCAGGTTTGAGATTTGATTCAAGGATGGACGACGAGCCGTGTGACCTCTGAACTGAGTCAGTGTCAGGTGGATTAATCTGGATTACGCTGACAGTAAAACAGCTTTGATGACAGACAGGACCGCGCAGGACAGACCAACAGAGAGTGGAGCTCACAGCGATCCACCACAATCCATTCAAAATGTTCAGCGTTCCCTGAGCTTTATATTTGATATCCTCGAGTATATGATCAGAATCTTTAGTCTAAACTTGATTTAAAGGGACAGTGCGTCAGATTTGCGGGGCTCAATTTAAGAATATAATCTTCATAATTCTTTTTCATTCCTGTTTAATCACCTGAAAATTTAACATTTTTTCAGCTCAAGATGCAGAAGAGAGAGAAACAAACTTCTCTGTAGGAAATCTTTTGGAGTCCATGACCCAGATGCGGAGTGAACATGAGGTCTGTGTTGATGGTGAGCAAAGTGACTGTTAATGCAGATACCTTCATAATAATCTGAACATGTATGAAGCCTGGATACATACATACGTGATAACAGATATGAAAACATGTCATGCAGCGTGTGCAGCTCTGCTGATAATCTGACATTCACTGATAAAATAATAAATAAACATGTTAAACTGTCTCATTAGTCACATGACAACATGAAAACTTTCTCAACGAGGTCACGGGCAGGAAAAGGTGAAGGAACATGTTGCAGGTATTTTGTCCACCCGTCGTCTATCCCTACTGGAGGAACTAATGTCACCTGACAAACAGACAAACACCTCCATGTTCAGGATTAATGAGGAGTTTCGTGTGTGTCCTCTTCAGTTTTATTTCCCTCCGACGCCTCCACGCGGCGCCCTTGAAGGCTATTTATACTCCGCGACCTTTCGCCGTGTCTTAATGGATTATCAGAAGGCACTCATCAATCCAGCCGGCTGAGGGCTGACGGTCACGTTGGCTCCAAACATTAAAGTTTTGGAGTGATTTGTTCCTGATACAAAAACACACAGAGGCGACGTGTTTCCCTCCAAAAAGGCCCCGAAGACACCAGAACGGCAGCCAAATGACACCGAGGCAGCCGCCTGGTGCCAGCAGTGCCGCGGTTCTTCCCCTCAAACAAGATACTGTGCAGTTTGTGCTGGCATGCAGGCGGACAGGCGGGGGCTGCCAGCCAGAGAGACCCCGGCTGTGCTGATGTCCATCTTGGCACATCACGGCCAATCAGGAAGAGCGGCCGTGAGTGGCAGCCAAGTCTGTCATCCTCATGTCACTGACAGCCAGCATCCTCCCACACACTGCACCAACACCACCAACACCACCCTACACACACCAACACCACCAACACCACCCTACACACACCAACACCACCCTACACACACCAACACCACCAACACCACCAACCCCCACCAACACCACCCAACACACACCAACACCACCAACACCACCAACACCACCCTACACACACCAACACCACCAACACCACCAACACCACCAACACCACCCTACACACACCAACACCACCCTACACACACCAACACCACCAACACACACCAACACCACCAACACCACCCTACACACACCAACACCACCAACACCACCAACACCACCCTACTCACACCAACACCACCCTACACACACCAACACACACCAACACCACCAACCCCCACCAACACCACCCTACACACACCAACACCACCAACACCACCCTACACACACCAACACCACCAACACCACCAACCCCCACCAACACCACCCTACACACACCAACACCACCAACACCACCAACCCCCACCAACACCACCCAACACACACCAACACCACCAACACCACCAACACCACCCTACACACACCAACACCACCAACACCACCAACACCACCAACACCACCCTACACACACCAACACCACCCTACACACACCAACACCACCAACACACACCAACACCACCAACACCACCCTACACACACCAACACCACCAACACCACCAACACCACCCTACTCACACCAACACCACCCTACACACACCAACACACACCAACACCACCAACACCACCCTACACACACCAACACCACCAACACCACCAACCCCCACCAACCCCCACCAACACACACCAACACCACCAACACCACCAACCCCCACCAACACACACCAACACACACCAACACCACCAACACCACCAACCCCCACCAACACCACCCTACACACACCAACACCACCAACCCCCACCAACCCCCACCAACACCACCAACACCACTAACACCACCCAACACACACCAACACCACCAACACCACCAACACCACCCAACACACACCAACACCACCAACACCACCCTACACACACCAACACCACCAACACCACCCTACACACACCAACACCACCCTACACACACCAACACCACCAACACCACCAACCCCCACCAACACCACCCAACACACACCAACACCACCAACACCACCAACCCCCACCAACCCCCACCAACACACACCAACACCACCAACACCACCAACCCCCACCAACACACACCAACACACACCAACACCACCAACACCACCCTACATACACCAACACCACCAACACCACCCAACACACACCAACACCACCAACACCACCAACACCACCCAACACACACCAACACCACCAACACCACCCAACACACACCAACACCACCAACACCACCCTACACACACCAACACCACCAACACCACCCAACACACACCAACACCACCCTACACACACCAACACCACCAACACCACCAACACACACCAACACCACCAACACCACCCTACACACACCAACACCACCAACACCACCCTACACACACCAACACCACCAACACCACCAACACCACCCTACACACACCAACACCACCCTACACACACCAACACACACCAACACCACCAACACCACCCTACACACACCAACACCACCAACACCACCAACCCCCACCAACACACACCAACACCACCAACACCACCAACCCCCACCAACACACACCAACACCACCAACACCACCAACCCCCACCAACACCACCAACACCACCCTACACACACCAACACCACCAACCCCCACCAACCCCCACCAACACCACCAACACCACTAACACCACCCAACACACACCAACACCACCAACACCACCCTACACACACCAACACCACCAACACCACCCTACACACACCAACACCACCCTACACACACCAACACCACCAACACCACCAACCCCCACCAACACCACCCAACACACACCAACACCACCAACACCACCAACCCCCACCAACCCCCACCAACACACACCAACACCACCAACACCACCAACCCCCACCAACACACACCAACACCACCAACACCACCCTACACACACCAACACCACCAACACCACCCAACACCACCAACACCACCAACACCACCCAACCCCCACCAACACCACCAACACCACCAACACACACCAACACCACCAACACCACCCTACACACACCAACACCACCAACACCACCCAACACACACCAACACCACCCTACACACACCAACACCACCAACACCACCAACACCACCCTACACACACCAACACCACCAACACCACCCTACACACACCAACACCACCAACACCACCCTACATACACCAACACCACCAACACCACCAACCCCCACCAACCCCACCCAACACACACCAACACCACCAACCCCCACCAACCCCCACCAACACACACCAACACCACCAACCCCCACCAACACACACCAACACCACCAACACCACCCTACACACACCAACACCACCAACACCACCAACCCCCACCAACCCCCACCAACACCACCAACACCACTAACACCACCCAACACACACCAACACCACCAACACCACCAACACCACCCAACACATACCAACACCACCAACACCACCCTACACACACCAACACCACCAACACCACCCAACACACACCAACACCACCAACACCACCCAACCCCCACCAACACCACCAACACCACCAACACCACCCAACACACACCAACACCACCCAACCCCCACCAACACCACCCACACCACCAACACCACCCAACACACACCAACACCCACCAACCCCCACCAACACCACCAACACACACCAACACCACCAACCCCCACCAACACCACCCTACACACACCAACACCACCAACCCCCACCAACCCCCACCAACACCACCCACACCACCAACACACACCAACACCACCCAACCCCCACCAACACCACCAACACCACCCAACACACACCAACGCCACCCTACACACACCAACACCACCAACACCACCAACCCCCACCAACCCCCACCAACACCACCAACACCACCCAACACACACCAACCCCCACCAACACCACCAACACCACCCAACACACACCAACCCCCACCAACATACACCAACACCACCCAACCCCCACCAACACACACCAACACACACCAACACCACCAACACCACCCAACACCACCAACACACACCAACACCACCCAACACCACCAACACACACTAACACACACCAACACATACAAAACACCATGCATACTTTCTTTCTTATGTGGTACAGGGTTACGTTTGTGGACCTAAAGTGAAAACCTGGACGTAGTCTCTGTGACGTCCCCGCAGACTGTCTAAAACCTGGACGTAGGCTCTGTGACATCCTACAGACTGTCTAAAACCTGGACGTAGTCTCCGTGACGTCCTACAGACTGTCTAAAACCTGGACGTAGTCTCCGTGACGTCCTACAGACTGTCTAAAACCTGGACGTAGTCTCCGTGATGTCCTACAGACTGTCTAAAACCTGGACGTAGTCTCATTTCATGTGATACAGTCTGTCACAGATTAAGATTTCATATTCAGAATATATATAAATTCCAAAGATAAAACATCTGTCTTTGAATCTGTGCATCTTCTCTCAGGTGCATATCTCTGTGAAGCATGCAGGACTGCTGTGCTTTGTAATGACACACAGAGAGCATGAGACATCAATTAGAACCTCCGTCAGTCAATATTGATGGAGGTGTTTGAGGTTCTTACCCTCTCAGGCCGAAGCTGCCTCTCTGGCTGCAGAGACGGCGGCTGGCAGCTCCTCTCCTGGTCCTGGCAGCTCCGCCGGGCTTCTCCAGCCAGCAGAGAGGAGCTCCAGCCAGCAGCAGCGGCACAACAAACACTTCTCCACAGATCCTCTGCAGAGAGGACACTTCACCTGCATCGAGACGCCAGAGATCAGCAGCTCGTTCACATCACACCTGGAGAGAAAGCTGAAAGTCCAAACATGCTGTAACATGGAGGACGCTTAGTCCTGACACTGTACCAACACCAAAACCTGAGGCTTAATGCAATACGAACAGAACCAAACAGAACCTCCCACTAACTAACAGAGCGATGGCTCTCACTATATCCAACACATAAACAGACAATTTGGACAAAGTAACATAAAGAATGGATTTTATTTTGTGCACAAACCAACAGAGAATCACAGGAACAAACATCTTCAGCCCCTGGAGAACGTCATGACCTGCTCCTCAAACACGGTGCAAACAGGAAGTCTGAATATCTGTGAGAGGATGAGCCGGCCCCGATGTGGTACAGCACCATGAAGCTTCTTTGTTTTCATGCTGTAGGAGTCCAAGGACTGCAGACCAACCTTAACACCACGAGCACCTCCTAACCCTTGATGTGGATCTTCTCTGGACTCATGGTTCGTTCCTCTTGGTGTCAGCTGATGTTAAATTTGGGACAAACTCCAGCATGGAAATGTTTATTTACATATTAATTGTGTAATTCTGTCATAGCTGCACCTGATGGGATTTTCCAGTAAACAGTCGACGTGTACGTTCATGACTAATCTTCTACATTAATTCAAGCAGGAAAACTACTCTCCTGTCAGCTCACCAGGTTTCCACCTCAGTCACCCAATAAACTCTGCAGGCTTTTCTGTCAACCCACATTAATCCGACATGAAGGATATTTATATCCAGGGGAATCACTGCAATCAACTTTTACTGAGGTCAACTCAAAGATCTCTGAATTGTGGAAAAGCATCTGCGTGTCTGCTGAGTCGCAGTCTTCCTTGATTGAATCGGTGTTATGCCGACCGCAGGACACATTTGCATGAAACACTTTGGCCTGCAGTGAAACGTTCAGTTATCTGAGGAAGAGAATCTGAACAAGAATGTCTTCTTTACCGTAAGCTGTATCAAGTGCAGAAGGCGGAGGCCGGCCACTTTCTATCTCCTGTAATGAGGAAGGCCAATAATTTGAAATGGTGGTTTTGGGGGGGGGGTGAGTGTGTGTGTGTGTGTTGGGGGGGTTGGGTGAAAGCTGGATCTAAGATTTCCCCTTCTCCACATAAAGCCTCCTTTGTTGTGACTGCAGATTAGAGACTGGAACTGAAGTTCACAAAATACCTGCTTTCCCCTGAGTGGGCTCCCTGAAAGCTCACTTTTATTCCTCCAACCTTTTGAAATGTTCCTCTCGAGGCAGCTTCGGCGGCCGGCCCGGGCCAGGTGGCTTTCATCTGCTGATTTTGGTGGAAGCCGGCTGCTCGCGCACCGCCACCTGAATTAGCCCGTCCATCTCGACGACAATGCTGCCGAATCTTCTTTGATATACGATCGGCTGCCTGACGTGATAGGAAATCTTCAGCTGTGATTCGTGTTTGCACACATGGTTGAATCTAGTCCACGATCCCGAGACGCAGCACACGGTAAATGTTACGGACATGAAAGACAAAAGAGTTTTTAGAGGATGTCAGGAGGGTTTTAATTTAGGTATTATATTTACACATAAATCTACAATACAAGAGGCATGTCAGAGAGTTTGTGACATTATATACTGTCGTCACATTAATCTACAAACTCTCATGATATACCTATGTAGTTGGTATTATAGCTAGACAGCAGGGACGTCACAGAGACTACGTCCAGGTTTTAGACAGTCTGCGGGGACGTCACAGAGACTACGTCCAGGTTTTAGACGGTCTGCAGAGACGTCACAGAGACTACGTCCAGGTTTTAGACGGTCTGCAGAGACATCACAGAGACTACGTCCAGGTTTTAGACAGTCTGCAGAGACGTCACAGAGACTACGTCCAGGTTTTAGTCTGCGGTGACACCTCACCTGTCCAGCACACCTGGTGTTGGACACTGGAGCAGATCTAACCTGCTGCCTCATGTAGAGGCCTCGACACCTGACGTCCTGATTGTTCCACGATGATCCGTCACCCGAGCATCGGTAAAATGTGTGGCTCACACTTCATCTGATGGCCTCCTCACTCCGTCACACCTCTTCTGACTGAACTGAAACACTTTAAACGTCTGTGGTTCTGATCCGTAAAGTTCGCTCTGTGTCTGTGAAGAAGCTCTGGAAATAAATATGCAGTAGAATGAGGCCGTGAGCTCGCTCGCCTCCCGCTCGGAGGAGCCGGTCCTTCCAGAATTAGACTGCTCCCTGCTGATGAATGAAGACATTAATTGAAAATGGTCACTATAGGAGATCCCAACATGAGGCTGAGGGCCGTGCCAGCCAGATAAAGTGCTGAAAGAAAAATGAGACGCTGGGAGGAAAAATCGAGGGAGGGAGGGAGGCCGGGGACACAAAGGACAATGTGGGGGATTGAAGGTGATCTCTTTCTCTGTTAACTGTGTCTTTCTCTGAATCTCACTGTTCAGCACAACAACATTCATATAACCTCATATACATGACTTCAACTACAACACAATGGCTTCCCGTTAAACCCTGTTCTCGTTAATAAGACACGTTTTCACTCCGTGTTCATCAAATGTTCGTTTGACTCGTCTGGTTTTCATTAAATCTGTCGGAGATGTTCACGTCCACAGATGGAGACACATGAGGAAAACATCAGCTCTGTGATTTACAGAGTTTCCTGATGGACAGTGAAGTAAACTGGAGCAGCCGTTAGCTCATGTGAGCTCAGTTTGTTAGCTGGGCTGTTCAGACTGTGAGCTCAGAGCACCAGGGGAGTGTTAGTTAATGTAATGAAGAGATGGAGCCGTCAGCTCCACCCTCGCTCCATCTTTGGTCATTTTTACATAAGCCAGGAGCCGATGGAGGCAAGACTGCCAAGATGGAGACGACCGGAGCCACCGCACGAGCTCTTCAGAAACCTAAGGGGGCGGTCTGTGGGGACGTCACAGAGACTACGTCCAGGTTTTAGACAGTCTGCGGGGACGTCTCAGAGACTACGTCCAGGTTTTAGACAGTCCGCGGGGACGTCTCAGAGACTACGTCCAGGTTTTAGACAGTCCGCGGGGATGTCTCAGAGACTACGTCCAGGTTTTAGACAGTCCGCGGGGATGTCTCAGAGACTACATCCAGGTTTTAGACAGTCTGCGGGGACGTCACGGAGACTACGTCCAGGTTTTAGACAGTCTGTGGGACGTCACAGAGACTACGTCCAGGTTTTAGACAGTCTGTGGGGACGTCACCGAGACTACGTCCAGGTTTTAGACAGTCCGCGGGGATGTCTCAGAGACTACATCCAGGTTTTAGACAGTCTGCGGGGACGTCACGGAGACTACGTCCAGGTTTTAGACAGTCTGTGGGACGTCACAGAGACTACGTCCAGGTTTTAGACAGTCTGTGGGACGTCACAGAGACTACGTCCAGGTTTTAGACAGTCTGTGGGGACGTCACGGAGACTACGTCCAGGTTTTAGACAGTCTGCGGGGACGTCACAGAGACTACGTCCAGGTTTTAGACAGTCTGCGGGGACGTCACGGAGACTACGTCCAGGTTTTAGACAGTCTGCGGGGACGTCTCAGAGACTACGTCCAGGTTTTAGACAGTCTGTGGGGACGTCACAGAGACTACGTCCAGGTTTTAGACAGTCTGCGGGGACGTCATGGAGACTACGTCCAGGTTTTAGACAGTCCACGGGGACGTCTCAGAGACTACGTCCAGGTTTTAGACAGTCTGCGGGGATGTCTCAGAGACTACGTCCAGGTTTTAGACAGTCTGCGGGGACGTCACAGAGACTACGTCCAGGTTTTAGACAGTCTGTGGGGACGTCACCGAGACTACGTCCAGGTTTTAGACAGTCTGCGGGGACGTCTCAGAGACTACGTCCAGGTTTTAGACAGTCTGTGGGGACGTCACAGAGACTACGTCCAGGTTTTAGACAGTCTGCGGGGACGTCACGGAGACTACGTCCAGGTTTTAGACAGTCTGCGGGGACGTCTCAAAGACTACGTCCAGGTTTTAGTCGGGGTTTCAGTCTGTGAGTCTCTGTCTCTCTGTCGTGTAAATCGTGTCTCGCCTTCAGCGTCTTCTGGATGTAAATTGAACATTAAGGTTGTTTTTGCTGGTTTTTCACGTCACCAGCTGGAACGTGCCACAACACTCGGCTTCCTCTCCACAGGCCACAATAATCATGATAATGCTCGTGCCCTCTAACTCTGTGGACCTGAGCTCTGACGGTCTCGTGCGGCCGTCATGGCTGACCTCAGGCTGCGATCTGTGAACACCACCCGCCCGTGCGTTTATTTCTCAGGGAAACAATGCGGCTCGCTGCCCCTCCACCCTCCTGCTTTAACCACTGTTTAGCATAATTAATGTGATCGGCCCACAGCAGGCTCAGCGAGCCCGAGCCTCCTGCCACTGGGAATCACATCGCCGCGATAACCGGTTTAACGCCAGAGTGGCCGAGCAGCTCGCCATCCGTGGAGAGACATGGATACATCTGAACACATTAGAGCAGCTGCACGAGGCTGCTCTGTATGTATTTAAATTCAACTAATGTTCATTAATGTGCGGCTCCATCAGCCTGAACCTGCTGCAGAGCTTCAGTGACGCTGATCAGGTGATGGTCCATGATCCAGGCCACCCACAGCTGCTGAACCGGCTCAGACTAGTTTCTGATGAACAACAGCAGCATGGTCTTCACTGATGATGAGCCAGGCTAACTGTTTCCCCCTGCTTCCAGTCTTTATGCTAAGCTAGGCTAACCATGTCCTGGCCCAGCGCTGCACTGATAAAGACCTGAGAGTGATGTCAGAGTGATGTCAGAGTGATGTCAGCCTTCACTATGACGACTGTGACTTTAAATAGATTTGTTTTCAAATATTCATGACCAAACCTGTTAATGACGAAACTTCCTCTGATGTCATTTTGAATAAGTAATAACATGCAGTATATTTACTTTATATTTAGTATTGTTCAGTATATGATCCATCCTACAATACATATATTCTAATATCCAACAGATCTACAGTATGAAGCTTTTAACTCGTCGTATAAAACAGATGCAGATTCAGGCAATAAAAGCCTGAAATATAATGATAAACATATTAATTATAATATTAAATATATTGTTAATTATAATGTTGAACATATTAAATGTAATATTGAACATATTAATTATAATATTAAACAGGTGAAAACATTTTTACCGTCAGAAAAACTGAAACACGACGATGTTTCATTCAGTTACAGTGAATCTGAATTCTTCCACAGCTGCAGAGATCTGATGTTATAAATATAGACGACCTCTGAGCTCGAGCCAAACCTCCATCCTCCTCCACCTCCTCTTCATCCTCCTCCTCAGCACCTCCAACACGTCCAAACAGCTCGACATCAGCTCTGTGTGAGTCGTGGTTTTATGTTTTTCTGTGTTACTTTAATTGGAGGACATCAGATTGTCGTCTTTGTGGAAACATATGTTGACCAACCCCCCCAGCAGATGTCCGACTCCAGGCTCCAACACGCCACTCCTGCTGCTGCTGCTTCTCCGGGTTCACGGCACAGCACGGAGACTTTCTATGATTTCTCTGAAATACAGACGTGCGCTGACACTGTGTCATGAACTTTAAATCCTCGACCTCCAGAGATCCTGCAGCTGTTCTAAAGATGAAACGCACCGAGCTCAGCGGCGTCTCGAGAGGACAGTCACACACTCTGTATTTATTTTTTAAATCACTAAATAAAATTCAAATCAGGAGGCTGCTGGAGACTGGTCCATGGACTTCATGTGATTCTCATGTGAGTCTGAACTCCTGTGCAGGTCATCCTGCTGTGAACGTCAGTGAAATAACAGGAAACCATCAGACGTCTTCCAAGTTGAAGTCTGATGTTTCATCGAGCCGTCCGTCCACGCTGATGAACGTCATAACATCAGACTACTTCCTGTTTGGTTCCGGAGAGACGTGAGCTTCAAGCGGACTTCGATGAAACATCTGACGCTCGTCCTCATCGACACCACAAAGTCTTTAACAGTCAGATTCTCACAGTTTGTTCATAGAAAACATTTTATTTGTGTTGGATGAAACGTTGACAGAACGTTGTGACGTGTGCCGGTGAAGCGTTGCCATCTGCAGCCTGCTGGCCCGCTCTTGGCATCGTGTCCGTCAGCCTTCCCCGTTCCCAGCGAGCGCAGATTAACAGACAAGCCGAGCTGTCTGGCATTCACGGACACCCTCCCCCCCGAGAGAGAATTATCTCACCCCTCTGCAGGCCTCGATACCACCGCCACTCCAACAAAACAGCTTTTCACACCCAAACACCCAGAGGAGGAAGCCACCGTCCTAATAATGCTGCAGCACAGAGGACGAGCATCTCCACCCGCTGCCAGAGAGCCGAGGACAAATCCAAGCCTCTGTTGTAGCTCTTCATCTTTATCTCTCCTCTCCTGCTGCTCACGAGCCTGTCACCTCTCCAGTGTTCAAACCCCAGCAGAGGAAAACCTTCAGCCACAGCAGCGACCAGCAAGGAGGTGGCTGCAGCTCAAAGCCACACTCGGCCGAGGGTCAGTTCATTGAAAACAAAAGCTTGGCTCGGTCCGGGACGCCTGGCTCCGTCCTCACGGCTTCCTTCCCTCGGGTCAGAGAGGATGGCGAGGGACGGTGGAGGCAGATCAGGAACTGGCTGTGACGAGGAGGAGGTGGGCTGGGAGGGGTCGTCATTACGGCCTGGCTCTGCTCTCCTCATCTGCCTCCAGGCCTGAAATCTGATCCTGGAACTTTTCTGACATCAGGTTTGTTTCTGTGCTGTGAACATCACAGCAGCACCGTGATCAGGACGTCAGGAGGAACATTTAACCCTTCATTAAAGACACATTTTGACTAAAGCTGAATTAAATGTGACAATTTTTTATTGACCATGAAGGATGAAAACATCCTTTAAGGTAGAGGTGCTCCTCTTTGCAAAGACTGCTGGGTAATCCATCAGTGTCTGAGTTTGTTTTTAGTTTCCTGTTTTATTTTGTAGTTCTTCTCTCTCACTCTGTCATGTATTTCTACTTCCTGTCTTTGTTTTCCCGCCACTTTTTGATTCGTTGGTTTCACCTACGTCCAGGTGCCCTGTCCTGTGTTGTGTAGTCCTCCTGTCTTTGTCTGATCGTGCTGTGTTTGCCAGGTCAAGTCACTAAAGTTACTTTTCTCGTCTGCTTTTGTGTCACCTCCTCAAACTCACCTGTGACAGCTCACCTGTGAGTTTATTCATGGATCCTAGTTTGTATTAACAATAAAGAAAAGTATCATAAAACGGAAGTAGGAGCGTCACATGCTGCAGAAATATGATTTTAATGCTCCAGTAATACGACAAAAACGAAGGTAAACCTTTGAATCACAGACGAAGATTTAAATATTTATGTGAACACATTTTCATAATCTCATTGTGTTCATCATTCCAGTTCAGTCTTTGATCAAACTACGACGCCGCTCACGCTCGGCATCACCGAGCCGTGAGGAAACAGAAAATATGTCGAGTGTTAATGTTAAACAATTCGTGGCTGCAGGCCGTCGGGCAGAGAGCCGCTTTAAAATATTTAAATTGAATCTGGAGCGGAGCCACCGGGGCTTGTTTTCAGATCAGCCTGCAGGTTTGCGAGCGCGATCGCAGCTTCAGGTCAAATATTTTCCCAAATGTAAAAACGTGATGTAAGTCGTCCATATTTGAGCGCTTAAAGGCAGCGATGCTCGTGAAATCCTGCCTGCGGGCTCGCTGTGCATGTGAGAGTCATCCGTCATCGCCTGTGACTAGCAACACCTGCTCGCTGGGGACTACAATATGGAGGCCCTCCGTGATTAGCACCCCATGCTAACTGCTGTGACAGAGGGGCCCGTTCGTGGGAGGAGGAGGAGGAGGGGTGGATGCCAGGCGACAGGGCTGATTAGTGTAGATTAATCGTAGTTAATATCATCAGGGACTTTCCACTGTGTCGCCACAGAACACACACTCATTAATAAGTGCTTTTAATTACCGTCATTAGCCTGAGTTTGTCCTCTTCTAAACAGTCCAGTTTGTTTCCCGGGACCTCCGTCACGCTGACAGAAACGTCCCCGAGCAGCACGAGCGTCACAGATTTACAGTCAAACAGTTAGCGTGAGGTGACTTTATGTTCACACTCATCGCACCATCCAAACATCGACAGGATCCATCCACTCTGAGTCTGCAGCAGTCCAGTTTGAACACTTTCATTACCATTCAAGCTGAGACACCGTTCACCTGATTACAGGTCAGTGTAGCATCAACAGGAGGTGACATCTGTTGGTTCAGTCTTCAGGTCACATGCCACATTCATGCTTTCCAACTTAGATCAATGAACCACCAACATTTTCATACGTGTGTTCATTTTTCAAGGTTCAAAGTTTCTTTGGTCCGATCTGACTCAGATTTCTGCTGCTGGTCTGACAGCCTGGCCTGATCTTTGTGAGGCTCACAGAGCTCCAGAGCAGCAGAGTCTTTGTTCCTTCAGCCCCCTGTTGCTCATATAAGTTGACAGCTGCTGGGTAATAAGTGTTTAAATGAGATAATTAATGAGCACTGTCAAATGAGCACAGTCAGCTCTATTAGAGCTGAGAGCTGTCGCTCCTCTGTCCTCCTGCTAATGCTGATCCACACCACAAACTCTGAGGGCCAGAAGAAAGTGTGTGCCATGTGACAAGAAACAAGAAAAGGTCATACTGGCATTAATTAATGTTTTCTCATTATAATATCCTTTATTGGTCAGTATACTGCTGTAAATAAAGAAAGGTAGAGGATCGAGTACAGAGCCTTGAGGGACACCACACCTTAAAGCACAAACTGCTGTTTGTTGGTTATGGATGTCACGATGAAGTCACTGCCCATGAACTGAGATGAATTATAACAGAGGAAACATTACTACAGTATAAAGTGTTCCACGTAAAAATACAAAAGTATGAGAATCAAAATGTAGTGAAAGTACCAGAAGTAAAAGTACCTGTATCAGAATATTATATATTACTGGATCAATAGTTATTGACGCAGCTGGTAAAAAGTAAAAAAGTATTTGAGACTTTAGAAAAAAGCAGCACAAGTACAAGTACCTCAAAATTGTACTTAATACACAGTATTTTGTAAATATTTTGTTACCTTCCACTTCTGATTACGTTTTTGCACTAATAGTTATAAAATATCACACAGGTAACCTCTGAAAGTATCAGTTTTGGTCTTGAACGATGAAGGTGGAACAGTATCTACTCGTCTTGTTTGCCGTGCCGTGCCGTGCCGTGCGTGCCGTTATTCTTCAGTTATCTCCGACATCTTGTGTGGTTTGTGTTCTCACAGTATCAGCAGGGCAGCAGAGATGCGACAGAGGCCCCTGAGGGGCCCCTGTGGCCCCCCTGCTGTGTGTGACTTGGACCGGGACAGCGCCTTTAGTCATGCTTCCAAATGTTTCCATTGATGGGCAAGAAACATGTTGGACGCCGCTCCCAGAAGAAGATCCTCCCAAACACGGAAGGAGCCAAAACTCAATCAGGCCCGGCTCTCGGTGAGCGGTGCGGGTTCTGCTGGCAGCAGAGTGTCTCACGATGTGAAAGCGAGTCGGTCGTGGCGGTATGAGCATGAATTATTGAAGGATTAGTAATGACGACGGTGGCCAAGCGTTTGTATTCGCTGCCTTCCCCTCCTGGCTGTGCACGGACGCTCGTATGATTTCTCTGAAAACGATGATGATCATACAGCGGTGACATCATCTTCACAGCTGGACGGACTGCTATCGATTACTCGTATTAAACATGTTCAGACGTGAACGCTCTCCCTGCTCGTCAGCAGCTTGTTTATTTTGCTGGTTCCAGTGTTTATGTCTGCGAGCAGATAATGGTTTCAACGATTATGTCATAAAATAACAGGAAATGATTGAAGAGTGGACGAGATGATTGACGCAAAGCTGGTTTTAAACAATGTTTAACAAAACACATTCAGTCTGATTTTAATGCAGAAAACTTTAAAACATTTTTGTTTTCGTTTGAGTGTTGACATGGTGATTATTGGCAGTAATTATTGGGAATATTTATTAGAATAAAACATGGACATTATGCACCAACGCTATGAATAATCATTAACAGATGTAGTCAGAACTAAACAGAACAGAATGTGCTGCTGCACAGGTACAACTGTACTGTCTCTGACACAGGAAGCCACAAACTGCAGTTCCTCTAACGTCCACTTGAGG
The DNA here is from genome assembly GCA_023373845.1 of Nibea coibor. Lineage (NCBI taxonomy): Eukaryota > Metazoa > Chordata > Actinopteri > Sciaenidae > Nibea > Nibea coibor. Next base: position 26,822,703 of record CM041718.1, on the reverse strand, counting down.
CTGGTTCCAGAAGTGAGTCAGTCTCCATAAGTCCCCATGTTAGACAGCAGAAATAAACATGTTTACAGCCTGGTACAAAAACAGTTTTGGTCTCTGTAGCTAATTTCCCCGTTCATGACAACTGTACTGAGGGTGAATTTATATACAACTCACCTGTTCACATTATATTAAGGCTTAAAGTTATGCAGGGTTCAGAGCGTGGACGCTTTGATTGACAGGTGGGCGTCATCATAGCACAGCTGTGAGGTCGGTTGGTGTTTTCGTGGTGCTGGTCAGTAACACATCGAGGTTCTTCTGCCGTCTGCCACAGCATCAAACACAGACGGAGTTTTCTGATTCCAGACGTCGTCATTCAGTCACTTCATAGTCAGGTCTGTCTCCTGCTGTCTCTGTTTTCACAGTCACATGTCGTCCCGTCTTCAGCTCACACGTGAACAATGCGAGTGACTGATGTGTCTGTTAATGGAGGACGGCGATGTGACGGAGACTCTTTTCACCGCAGACAGCTCCCAGTCGCTGCTCGTCTTCTCCAGCAGGTTCCACTGAATGGGAGGTGCTGGGAAGATGGTTGACCCTCGGCCTGGAGAGAGACGGGTGGTGTCACTGTGTGTGTGTGACACACAGTCACACACACACAGTGACACCACCCGTCTCTCCCAGTTGGTTTCCATTTGTAAAGGATCGAAAAAAAACAAATCACCAACAACAACATGAAAATGGATTTCAGCTGCTGGGAGTGTGTGTGTGCGTGGTGTGTGTGTGTGTGTGTGTCTCTAATCTTTTGTGGTGACAGTTGACCTTCACATTTAAAATCATCAACACGTGACTTCACAACTGTCACATCAAACTGAAGTTGTTGGTTGGTCAGTGATGAACACAGAAAGTCTTTCAGGTCAACAGGAGCAAAAAAACAGAAACAACTTTAGGTTGATTCAAAGTTTAATCTTCGGATCTGTTGGACTGATTCAAACTGCTCTGTGTGAAACAGACAAAACTTTATTTAAAATCCTTTAAAGTCACGTCTGTTTAGTTCAAACACACGTGTTCATCTGCACATACATGTCCGTGTGTGTGTGTGTGTGTGTGTGATCCTTCAGCAGCAGATCAATTAAAAATGGTGAATGAATAAATGAAAGGTGTTTAAGCTGAGTTACTCATTCAACTGAGAACAGCAACCAGCTTCTTTGGCAACATCTGGACCTCCTCCTCCCCCTCTCCTCCCCCTCTCCTCCCTTCATGTATGTATAATGGATGTGTTGGTTCTGTGAGCGGCCGGCGTGTCGCGAGGCCTCAGGTGAGAACAGTCAGCAGCGTTTCCTCTGAGAGCTCGTCGACACGTGACGAGTTCCTGCGCCTCCTGAAAACTCTTCAAACTGTTTGACGGCGCTCGGGATAAAAAGGAGGCGACTGTAGAGTCACACAGAGCTGCTGTACGAAACAAAGAGCTCCACCTCAGCTGGTTTCCACACCTGACGTCCTTCAGCTCTGTCCACCTGTCCGCCTGTCCGCCTGTCCGCCTCCCAAACCTTCTCTCAGCTTCCATTTTGCCTTTCATCTCCACCCATCCTGGTTCTCCTCTTCTTACCACCAGCTGCCTTCACTCCATCTCTGCACTCCTCCATCCATCTGCCTACAACCCTGATTTCTCCCTTCATCCTTCCTTCCTTCCCTCACCCCTGCACCCCTTCACCCCTCCATCCTTCCTACAGTACAGTACAGTACAGTGTGTGTGTGTGTGTGTGTGTGTGTGGCTGATCAACCTTGTTGTGTGTCGACATGTCAGAGCTGCTGTCATCTGAAGTTTCACCAGCAGGAGGAGCTCTCACAATGCTGCAGGGCTTCATACTAACACACACTGTAACACACACACACACTGTAACACACACACTGTAACACACACACACAGGTAAACAGATATTTGATAAAGAAACTCAATTATCATAAAATGTGAATTTATTTATTTTATTTGAAGCCTGATTGATATTTTCAGTTTTCAATAAAAACAATTCAAATTAAATCTGATGATGAATCAAACAAACTGACTGAAGTTTATTTTGCTGTTTTGATTCTGATGAGTTTTTTTTTTTTTTTTTTTTTTTTGATTTGATGATTTTTTAACTTGAAAAACTGTTTTTTTATTATTTTCCTTTTTATTTTAAATAAAGTTATTTAATGTGAAAACATCAGGATGAATTTACAAACGCTGCGCTCGCGGTCATGTAGCTGTTTCTGATCAGCAGTCCACTAATTGATTAAATTAACGAGCACATTAACATAATCAGCTGTTTTTATATTCACTCTGTGGGCGAACGAGACCCACAGCTAACCCTCTCTCTCATCCGTCCGTCCATCCGTCCATCCATCCATCCATCCATCAGTCAGGCCGTCCGCCCTGTCACTCTCCATCAGTCTCCTTGGCGACGGGATGCTGGTGGTAACCCGCGGTGATGGGAGGCCACTCTAATATGTAAAGCAGGCCGTCTGGACGCGGGCCGAGCTGTCAGGCGTCCCGGCTGCCTGTAGCTGCGAGGGAGGCCGCCGCTCGGGTCAACCCAAATCTATGCTAATTTGACATTTCCAGACTGATTTGCATATCTACACATCAAAGTGTTTCCTGTTTTAACCTCCTTCTGCTGCTGGAGACAGTTTAAAGAACAAAACTCACATCACAGCTTCATCACTGCTTCATCATCATCATCATCATCATCACCATCATCATCATCATCATCATCATCATCACCATCATCATCATCATCATCATCACCATCACCATCATCACCATCATCATCACCATCATCATCATCATCATCACCATCATCATCATCATCATCACCATCATCATCATCATCACCATCATCATCATCACCATCATCATCATCACCATCATCATCATCATCACCATCATCACCATCATCATCATCATCATCATCATCATCACCATCATCATCATCATCATCATCATCATCACCATCATCATCATCACCATCATCATCACCATCATCATCATCATCATCATCACCATCATCATCATCATCACCATCATCACCATCATCATCATCATCACCATCATCACCATCATCATCATCATCATCATCATCACCATCATCATCATCATCACCATCATCACCATCGCTCATCATCATCATCATCATCTTGTGGCAGCTACCTGAAGTACCCGAAGTACATGAAGTACATGAAGTACCTGAAGTACTCCTAACTTAGGCGGTCAGTTTGTGTTTCTGTTTAAAAGTTGAGTACAGAAACATTTTCTTCTTCACTTTAAATACATGAAACATTATTTCAAGTCAAATCTGTAAAGAGCTGAAATATTGATGTTGATATTACAGTTTTTTCTGATAGCTAAAGACGCAATTTTTGAAACTTTTGGCTTTTTTTGCAAAACTCTACACACAAATCGCAAAACCTGTCACCCAAATAGCAAAACACAGCAGATCACTTGCAAAAGCATGTTTTTGTACTGTTGCATAAGCACTTTTTGCTAAACTGTTCACACTCTTTTAAAAATAGTTATTTTTGTATCCGACGGTGCACACAACTCATAATATCAGTAAGCACACAAAGCAGCCACTGCACACTGACAGTAACAATGAAAAACTCATTTGGCTTTTGCTTATCCTGTGTGCAGGGCATATCGGTTTTCAGTACCTTTTACAGTAACACACAGGGGTCAAAGTGAATGGAGATTTATTTACACACATCCAAATACGTAAACATAAAGTGTGTTTTTCAGGTCAAGGCACAAAAAAAACAAACATAAAATGATAATCATTGAGGGGAAAAAAATCAGTCTTGTCTTCTTACTGGGTCTGGCCACAAAATCTCGTCCACATCACATGCAATGTCTTCCATTGCTAGGCACCGGGGAAAATATCTCCTGGAGTGTCGTATCCAGGCCTGACATGACACCTGGTCAATTCTGTAAAGTAGCAATTTCAGTATTTTTACAGTAAATGTATAGTATTGTTTCTCAAAAGAATATGACACTATTACAGTATAATGTAAAACTTAGTGTGAAGAAGATACTGTACTAACCGATTCTCATTTCGAAATGTTCTTATGATGCCTGCTACAGTGTAGCGGCTCAGGTTGGGTTGAACCCGTTGGCCAGCTTCCCTTAGGCTCATGCCATGGTTGATTACATGGTCCACTATTGTAGCTCTGATGACATCAGTGATTCTATTTCTTACTCGTACTCCTTCCCGTTCCTCTTCCCTTCCTCGTTCTCCTTGTGCTTCTGCACCTCCTCGTCCTCTTCCTCTAAGTGCACCTCGTTATCCTCTTCCTCTAAGTGCTCCCCCTTGTCTTCGCTGTCCTCCTCTCCCTCTTGCTTCTGCACCTCCTCCTCCTCTTCCTCCGAATTCATTTCCTTGTCCACGTCCTCGTCCTCCTGCTTCTTCACCTCCAAGTCCTCTTCCTGGCCCTACTCTTACTCTCACTCCTCTTCTGTCTCCTTCCATTGTTCTCCACACAAAAAGCTTACCTGTGGCTTATTTATAGTGCTCAGGCTGATTGCAAAGTGAAGTAATTATAAATAATAGTTTTCACATGTGAAAGTGTGGCCTGACAGTTGGCAGAATTGTGTAAAAAATAGCCATAAATATGTATAGTTTTGATAGGAGTGTGTAGATCATCTGGAAATTGAGTGTAAAGCAGTGGAGCTGTGTTTACAGTTTTGCAAAAGGAGTCCTGTGCAGTGAATTGTATTTACACATATACAAAGTGTGTGTTACGAAATTGCAAACTAAGTGCAAAGCAATGTTTGTGCTTTCAGTTTTGCAAACTCGGTGAAGGGTTTTGTGATAAATATTAATAGTTTTAGAAATTGTGCTATAAGAATCCATGTAAGTGTTTAAGCCATCAGAAAAAACTGTAAAGAATAATTTACTGATCGTTGTAGTTTGTCACTTTTCATCTGGTCCATCTCAAATATTTTGTTTAGATTTTAGATAATCCATCATCACGAACACGGCATCTATTCTGACTGTCACTGGTTAGTTACTGCTGCTGTAAGTTAGCTGCACAGCTAACTGAGCTAACTGAGCTAACAGCAGGTGGATGTGATGAGTGAGATGTAGCCTCGTGTTGTGGAGGATAAATTCGACAGGTGGAGTCTCAGGTGGAGTCTCAGGTGGAGGGTCGGCTGCAGATCATCATCGGCATCTATTATTAGATATTAAATATATTAAAGGATGAACTTATCTTCTGTTATGTTGTGTGTTGTTGTGTGTTGTTGTTGTGTGTTGTTGTGTGTTGTTGTTGTGTGTTGTTGTGTGTTGTTGCATTGTTGTGTGTTGTGTGTTGTTGTTGTGTGTTGTTGTGTGTTGTTGCGTTGTTGTGTGTTGTTGTTGTGTGTTGTTGTGTGTTGTGTTGTTGTGTGTTGTTGTGTGTTGTTGTGTGTTGTGTGTTGTTGTGTGTTGTGTGTTGTTGTGTGTTGTTGTGTGTTGTTGTTGTGTGTTGTTGTTGTGTGTTGTGTGTTGTGTTGTTGTTGTGTGTTGTTGTTGTGTGTTGTTGTTGTGTGTTGTGTGTTGTTGTGTGTTGTTGTGTGTTGTTGTGTGTTGTGTGTTGTTGTTGTGTGTTGTGTGTTGTTGTTGTGTGTTGTTGTGTGTTGTGTGTTGTTGTGTGTTGTTGTGTGTTGTTGTGTGTTGTTGTTGTGTGTTGTGTGTTGTGTGTTGTTGTGTGTTGTTGTTGTGTGTTGTTGTTGTGTGTTGTGTGTTGTTGTGTGTTGTGTGTTGTTGTTGTGTGTTGTTGTTGTGTGTTGTTGTGTGTTGTTGCGTTGTTGTGTGTTGTGTGTTGTTGTTGTGTGTTGTTGTTGTGTGTTGTTGTGTGTTGTTGCGTTGTTGTGTGTTGTGTGTTGTTGTTGTGTGTTGTTGTGTTGTTGTGTGTTGTTGTGTGTTGTTGCGTTGTTGTGTGTTGTTGTTGTGTGTTGTTGTGTGTTGTGTTGTTGTGTGTTGTTGTGTGTTGTTGTGTGTTGTGTGTTGTTGTGTGTTGTGTGTTGTTGTGTGTTGTTGTGTGTTGTTGTGTGTTGTTGTTGTGTGTTGTGTGTTGTGTTGTTGTTGTGTGTTGTTGTGTGTTGTTGTTGTGTGTTGTTGTTGTGTGTTGTGTGTTGTTGTGTGTTGTGTGTTGTTGTGTGTTGTTGTGTGTTGTGTGTTGTTGTTGTGTGTTGTGTGTTGTTGTTGTGTGTTGTTGTGTGTTGTGTGTTGTTGTGTGTTGTTGTGTGTTGTGTGTTGTTGTGTGTTGTTGTTGTGTGTTGTGTGTTGTGTGTTGTTGTGTGTTGTTGTTGTGTGTTGTTGTTGTGTGTTGTGTGTTGTTGTGTGTTGTGTGTTGTTGTTGTGTGTTGTTGTGTGTTGTGTGTTGTGTGTTGTTGTGTGTTGTTGTGTGTTGTGTGTTGTTGTGTGTTGTGTGTTGTTGTGTGTTGTGTGTTGTTGTGTGTTGTTGTGTGTTGTGTGTTGTTGTGTGTTGTGTGTTGTTGTGTGTTGTGTGTTGTTGTGTGTTGTTGTGTGTTGTGTGTTGTGTGTTGTTGTGTGTTGTGTGTTGTTGTGTGTTGTTGTGTGTTGTGTGTTGTTGTGTGTTGTTGTTGTGTGTTGTGTGTTGTTGTGTGTTGTTGTTGTGTGTTGTTGTGTGTTGTTGTGTGTTGTGTGTTGTTGTTGTGTGTTGTTGTGAGCGCGGCCTCTCCTCGAGCTGAAGTCACTCTGGTGTTTTATGAGAACAGGATCATCGGGGACGGAAACGTGACGCTGTGCAGCTGCTGTGTTTTACCGGCCAAACTGTCACCATGAGATGTTTTCACACCTTAAAGAGCCTGTTCACACACACACACACACTCACACACACTCACACACACACTCACACACACACACGCTGGCACAGTGCTGCTGTTAGCGGCTGCAGTGTCTGGGGAGGAGCGGTGGACGGACGGGTCACCCAGCTCGGTTGGCAGCTCGGCTCCGGCTTTGGCTCGACTTGCCGTCTGTGTGCACTCATGGTGTTGGCAGGTCACACTCACACCAACACACACACACACACACACACCCCTCCTCAACCACCACCCACCCCCGAACCTCTCCTGGCTGCAGATTACACACCTACATGCTGGATGGGAGGTGAGGGGTGGAGGGGGGGTGATGGGGGAAGGGAAGCCCCAACACCCCCCCCCCCACACACACACACACACACACACACACACACACACACACCGTCCTGATGTCAGCTGGCTGTGAAAGGCGGAGGCTGACCGCTCGCTGTGATTAAGCACCAACTGGGCTCCGGCCAGCAGACTGGAGCCACGCCATGCTGCCCCATCCTGCTCCTCCACCAGCCAACATCCTCTATCTCCTTCTCCTCCATCTCCTCCTCCTGCATCTCCTCCTCCTCCATCTCCTCCTCCTGCATCTCCTCCTCCTCCATCTCCTTCTCCTCCATCTCCTCCTCCTGCATCTCCTCCTCCTCCATCTCCTCCTCCTGCATCTCCTCCTCCTCCATCTCCTTCTCCTCCATCTCCTCCTCCTGCATCTCCTCCTCCTCCATCTCCATCTTCTCCTGTCCACACCAATTGTTTCACATGAAAGTCATTTGAATGCTGTGAAACCTTTCATTTCTCCATACCGACACTCTCTCTCCTCATTCACTGTCGCTGTCTCTCGGCCTCTCTCTCTCTCAAACTAAACGTTTGGTGTCTCTGTTTGCAGCTCAGACTCAGACATCAGCAGAGTGTCAGTGTCGGACTGTGAGCGTCACGTTGTCCAAAAGTTGAATCTGAATGTGATGTAACAGCAACTGAAGCTTCTTGTGTTCAGCCTGATGTCACTTCCTGTCTCAGTGGATGTTTCTTCAGTTAGTTCCTGTTTTGTAAATATCATATCTGATGTTAGATGTTAAACAAAGATTCCACAGGTGATGCTCTGAGGTGAAGCTAGCATTCTTTACTTCAGTTTAAACCCAGCATTGCTTCATAAACAGCTCCGGCCTTTATTTGCTGTTGCAGCCTCGGAGGATCAGTCGACACTCACTGATCTCATATTCAATCAATACAGGATCAATGAGAATCATCAGATCAGATCAGAGGTGAAGCGCACGGATGGTCAGCTGAGAGGAAGAGAGATGGCTTCCTGTTCAAAGCACACACACACACACACACACTCAGCAGGACTCTGGTTGATGATGCATGAAGTCCGGACTGCAGCCAACTCCTCTCGAGCCTCGACGGGCTAATCTAAAGCTACTGCTCGTCTGCTGCTTCACTGAGCGTGCTCCGTGGGACACACGCCATCCAGCCTGCCGCCGCTCTGCTTCATCCAGCCCGTAGCCTCCAGTCCATCAGTCCATCCAACCATCCGTCCGTCCATCCCTCCGTCCGTCCATCCCTCCGTCTGGCCCAGGCTGGCCTGAGCCCACGCCGCCTCCAACACTCATGATGGCAGAGCTTCAGCAGGATCCCGAGGGATGGATGGAGAGCACGTCAGGTGTGTCACATCAGAAAGAGTTTGAATCACTGAGGAGGTGACACAAGGTGAAGAGTCCAACAAGAAGACGCCAGACAGTTTACATGTTCACACAGACTGGATGTAGTCTCTGAGACGTCCCCGCAGACTGTCTAAAACCTGGACGTAGTCTCTGAGACGTCCCCGCAGACTGTCTAAAACCTGGACGTAGTCTCTGAGACGTCCCCGCAGACTGTCTAACACCTGGACGTAGTCTCTGAGACTCCATCAGGACCCCTTCAGGTCTGCAGTGATATGAGCTCTGGAGTCTTTGGCCCAGGATCAGCAGGTCTCTGAGGCCTTCAGCTACAGAACGCCATCACAAACCAAAACCACTTTAATATCATGTGTGTGTTTGGTTGTGTGCCCAGCCACGTGTTTGTGATACTGAAAGCAGACTGCCAAGGGCCCCGGAGCCCCCTGCAGGCTCCTGTTAGCTCACTGCCTCTCACTAATGGACCTCGTTCACATAATGATCAGATCCATGGATCGACGGGGTCGGTCGGTCGCTGATGTGAGAGGAAAAGGTCAGAGGTCATCGTTCAGTATCAGTATGAGGAAGAGGAGCAGAGGCCGGCTGTCCTTGCGGCAGTGAACGCACCGTCGATCCGCTTCCTCATTTCATGTGGAAAAAAACAACTAATTACGTGGAAATATGATAATGTATAACGCTGGGGGAGCCGCCCGCCCAGCCCCGCTCATTACCCAGACTCCCCTGCTCCTTCTCCTCCCCCCTCTCCTCTCCTGGTATTTCTCCCAGGGAGTCTCGCCCTTTCACGACTGGAGAAACATTAGCGGCCAGTCCGGCTTGTTTTGCATCAAAACAACGCCTCATTTGCATAATCTGAGAACGAGCTCCTCCCTCCTCATCGCTGCCAGGGAAGGTCACACACACACACACACACACACACACACGCACAAACACCCCCTCCACCACTACCACCACCAAACTCTCCCCGTCTTCCAAAGGAGGTGACACCCCCAACATCATCATCTCCTCCTCTTTCTTCACTCTCGTCATCTTCTCGTCCATCCAGTCGTCTAATTCCACTTCAATCCAACCTCACCTGGTAAGGCTGGCTACAGGTGTGTGTGTGTGTGTGTGTGTGTGTGTGTGCGTGATCTATTTCCCCTTGTTGACCCCCCCCCGCCTCTCGACATCACTCCATCCTGTCCTGAGGGAGGAGGACGTCAGTCATTAAGTGACTCTGACAGATTCCCAGTGTGACTCCGAGCCTGAACTGGTCACCAGTGTGACTCTTTAATGGGACTAATGGGCCCGAGAGAAGATCGAGGTTGACGACACACTAACTCTAAATCCCATCAGGCCCGGCGGCGCCGCACTCTGATCGAGACATAAAGGAAACAATTTAACCACAAACTGCCGAAGTTAACAAAGAAAACACTTAAAGTAACTTTGTGTTTTTAATATGCAGAAAATGTTACACAGATTTGGAAACATGAAAAAGAAACAACTGTTTCTAATTTTCTGAGTTACAGAGTCTGAATGTAAAGAAGATTTACCATAAAATGTTTGTATGTACAGTACATATAGACATATTTACAGAGTACATTACATTTATTTACAGACAGTTACTGTCATTTTACAGACATTCCATTCATTCTTACAAAATATAGAGACATAATTATAATTTATTGCATAATACTTTAGTTTTGTATACAATAAAAAAACAACTGTAATAATTTTGCTATTTTTCCGTAAATTAGGTAGAAAAACATCAAGTAAAATTGTTAGTGTGGACATAAACATTTATATAACCAGCCACACATTTAAATACAGAAACAGAAATTTAATGTAATTTAAGAAAGCAGAAAAATACTGTATAAATAAGTAAAAGTATAGTATATAATAATTCTAGCTGTCATGTAGCTCAGCTGGTGGAGCAGCCGCTCCGTGTTCAGAGGCTCAGTCCTCGCCGCCGCGGCCCAGGATTCGACTCCTCGTCCCCCGTCTCTCTCTCTGTCTCTCTCTGTCTCTCTCTCTGATCGCGTTTCTTTCACTCTGCAAAAATAATAAAATATTGAGTTATATAAGTTATTTTCCATAAATTAGGTTGCAGAGTTTGGAGTACACATTATTATATAAAACTAATAGAGTAAAATTTACAATTTAAAATGAAATAAATAAAAAAAACAGAAAACTTGTTTTCCATAAATGATGTTAGTTTGAATGTAAAGGTTGTAAAGATTTAAATGTTATTTTCTATCCGTTTCAGATTTTTCGTGATCACCTCATTTTAAAATAAAATGTGTCTAATTCTTTGACTTCACGTGTGTCTGTTGTTTTCTGTTTCCTGCAGAATAACTCGTCACATGATGAACCAGGTGACGATCACACCTCAGGATGTGAAGGAATCTTTTTTCAGCAGACAGGAAGTGGAAACCGTGCGTGTGAACGATGCGACAGATTTATTGTTGCCTCAGCTCGTGTTTACAGACCACACAGACTCTGAACGCGGCGTAATGATGGAGGAATATTCAGCTTTCACTCTGAATCTCTTAATAAAGACGTCCTCCTCTCTCAGCCTCTCGCTGGGGGAGGGAGGAACGCATTCGATGCCACCGAGCTGAACGGGTGCCACGAGGCTGGCAGGGCCCGCCGCTCTGATTCTCCTGCCAACGCAGCGCCGGTGGAGAGGCTTCAGTGGACGGCTCCAAAGCCGAGCTGCTTTAATCTCTCACTTTATTCGTGGCTGTAAAGAGGCTGTGCAGAAACCCTCGGCTTTGACTGGAAGGTGTCGGCTGCTTACCTGATAATTACCGAACTCCAGAAAACTGCCGTTCAAAGCTCCGTGAACAGATTCTCACTTTGTCAGCCAACAGATCTGTTAGAAGGCGGCGTCGACCGCCAACAGATAGAAGGCCGACACAGATCCACCGCTCCATGAACACGAGGACAAAATGTCCTCCATGTTCATGGCCGACAAAGTAACTCTTCTTCTTGTTTCTTTTCTGCCTCCGCACGTCAGCACAGATTGTTCCAGGATTTAATCATGGGTCAGTGAGGAAGGGAAATTAATTTCAGGCCGTGCAGGAGTCACGGCGTCAGGCTGACAGGGACCCCGGGGGGGCTGAGGAGGTGGGCATGGGGCCAAACGCCGTGGCAAAGTCTACTAAAGTCACCACGCAAAGGGTAGCAGTCAGAAGTGATCAGAGAACGCCGGACGGTCGACTGGAAGTCAGGCAGAGCTGCAGCGACGTTTCTGGCGCTAAAGCATCCAAACGGACTTAAATCATGTGTGACAGACGCGCCTCAACTTCAGCACAACTTTCTTTATCTGACCTCTGAGGGCGAGGGCGAGATGTGCACGCTGACTTTTATCTGACCTCATTTTCAAGTGTAAAACGAGTTTGTGTGACGTTTTAAATCAACAGGCAAAAAAAAAACCACATCATCCAAAATCTGATGAGCATTTCTGCTTCAAATGTTTCTTTATTAACGTAAATTAAAAGTTCTTAGGAAGCAGAATTCATGAATAAAGCAATAAAATAATTACATAATTGAATCAAGCCAAGTCGTGTAAAATGAGAGTAACAAGTAACTTTATCTGTAAAGTTAAAAGCACTCTAAAACATCAATAAATGTATGAATGTATTAAAATCACAGACATTATCTGTGAATCAACAAACTGTTATTTTAAATATTACGTCACTAATGTCAAAAGTTCTTACTTTATTATTTATAGAGTATATTTCTGCTTTGTTAAATTACATACACGTTCATGTACAACAATGATCTGTAATTAAATATGCAGATTATTTTATAAATGTTTCTGTATGACTCTTCATCCTTCAGTTCGTCACAAACATCTGCAGATCCGTGGTTTTCTGTGGATAGGAAAGTAATGAGTAACTAAAGTTGGCAGACAAAGGTAATAGAGTAAGTCCACATACTTTGAATCAGTACATAAATCCTAGTCGTGTTCTTCCGTCAGCACATTTCCTTCCTCCTGGATGGTTTTCCCAGCGATCGGACCTTCCCCAGGCCGAGCTGCCGCGCTGTGGTTTTCTGACATGTGTTTAAACACTTGAGGAGACGCTCAGCCCGCACAGCGAGCCCAGGGAGGAAGAACTTCATAATCAAGCTGATCCATCCAGATTTTTGTGTTCAGACCAAATATCCAGATCTAATGTGCAGATATCTGAATTCACTGAGCACTGTTTCCTTTTCATGCACAGTCACACCTCAGTCACCCTCTAGAAAGAAAACAAGACTCGCTCCTGCTCTCCAGAGGATGAACCCCATCCTTTGCTGTCTGTTAAAACCGTGTACACGCTTCAAAATGAGGCTGTCTTGAACAATGTTAGGTGGTTTTATCCCGTGAAATGGATCATAGTGGGCGACAACCGACACAGCATCTGAGAAGTTTGACGATTTCCGCGTATTCGGGGTCACAACACAGCCGCTATCATACACGCCGCTTCAGACGCCATGTTACTTTACATTCTTGTTCCGGGAAGTCGGATCTGAACCCGGCCTGAGGTTGCTGATCAGTGGTCTGCTATTAATATCAGAATCAGGACTTCTGCTGCTGGTTCCTCCATTAAAGAGGATTTTCCTACATCACCTGTAGAAGCTATCCACCGGTGTGTGTGTGTGTGAGTGTGTGTGTTATAACAGAGGTGAACAGGTCACCTCTGCTTCTTTCACCCAGCAGCTCAGTGGGGAGCGACCAGTGTTTGTGTTTCAACCCGGGAATTAATGAGGACAACAGCTCAGAAATACAACAGTGAAGAGGAGGAGGGCGCTAACGTTAGCTCAGTTTGTTAGCTGCTGTTAGCTCAGTTTGTTAGCTGCTATTAGCTCAGTTTGTTAGCTGCTGTTAGCTCAGTTTGTTAGCTGCTGTTAGCTCAGTTTGTTAGCTGGGCTGCCCAGGCTGTGAGCTCAGAGGGAGTGTTATTGTTTTGAACCATGGAGAGGAGGAGGAGGAGAAGAAGAAGAAGAAGAAGAAGAAGTCAGCTGTCTGCTGCTGGTGACCTGGTTGATGTTTGGCTGTTACCACAGATCGTGTTTTTAAAGCTCAGTCCTGTCACCTTCAATTCTCCATGAACTCTTAAATGGTATTTTAACAAAGTGATCACATGACAATAATCAGGAACTTGACGTCCTCGGGTAGTTCTGGTCCGGTGGGTTCAGGTTTTTGCTGGATTTTCACATTTATCTGTGTCACATAAAGACAGAGAGTTGGAGGCGGTGAGGCGGGGGGCTGTAAAAATAAAAGTCCTGGAAACCTCACAGCACATTTCCTGTCTGCTCTCTCTCTCTCTCTCTCTCTCTCTCTCTCTCTCTCTCTCTCTCTCTTTAAGACTGAACCAGTCGAGGAGGCTCGCTCGCCCTTTGTTCTCCTATCTCACAGTTTACCCCCGCTCTCTCTCTCTCTGGTGTTGGATGCCAGACGTCTCAGGGTGACGGCGAGCTGTGGAATAAGGGGGAGGTGAGTGCGAAGTGTGTGTGTGTGAATGTGTGTGTGTGACAGCATTCCTCTGAGCGTGTGCAGGAGGTGAAGAAGACGAACAGAGGAGCTCCAATAAGGTAGGTGCCAACCAACCAACTTCACCTCGCACACACTTGGTTGTTGCCTTGAGGCCTCGAGACAGAGAAGAAACACAGATTAGAGGAAAACAAGGGGATTTCCTTTTCTTTTATTCTCTCATTCTTCTGTCCTTTGGCTTGTTTCTAATCTAAAACACTCACACACTCGTAAACACACACATTCATGGTAGTGTAAGTGTGTCCCTTCAGTTTTACGGGTTGAGGATGTGATTAAAGTGGCAGGAGTTCAGTGGAAACTTTCTCTGCAGAGTTTTTGTTGCAGAGTTCAGCTCCTACAGAGAGGCAGATGCTACCTGCTGCAACAACACAGAGCTGCTAAAGAACTGCATCTATGTTCACTGTATGAAGAGATAATCTCACTGTATGACGAGATAATCTCACTGTATAAACAGATAAACTCACTGTATGAAGAGATTATCTCACTGTATAAACAGATAAACTCACTGTATGAAGAGATAAACAGATAAACTCACTGTATGCACAGATAAACTCACTGTATAAATAGATACACTCACTGTATGAACAGATAAACTCACTGTATGAACAGATAAACTCACTGTATGAAGAGATAAACTCACTGTATAAACAGATAAACTCACTGTATAAACAGATAAACAGATAACCTCACTGTATAAACCGATAAACTCACTGTATGAATAGATAAACAGATAACCTCACCGTATAAACAGATAAACTCACTGTATAAATAGATAAACAGATAAACTCACTGTATAAACAGATAAACAGATAAACTCACTGTATGAAGAGATAAACTCACTGTATAAATAGATAAACAGATAAACTCACTGTATAAACAGATAAACAGATAAACTCACTGTATAAACAGATAAACTCACTGTATGGAGAGATAAACTCACTGTATAAATAGATAAACAGATAAACTCAGTGTATAAATAGATAAACTTACTGTATAAATAGATAAACAGATAAACTCACTGTATAAATAGATAAACAGATAAACTCACTGTATGAAGAGATAAACTCACTGTATAAATAGATAAACAGATAAACTCACTGTATACACAGATAAACTCACTGTATAAACAGATAAACAGATAAACTCACTGTATAAATAGATAAACAGATAAACTCACTGTATAAATAGATAAACAGATAAACTCACTGTATAAACAGATAAACAGATAAACTCACTGTATAAACAGATAAACTGACTGTATAAATAGATAAACAGATAAACTCACTGTATAAACAGATAATCAGATAAACTGACTGTATAAATAAATAAACAGATAAACTCACTGTATAAACAGATAAACAGATAAACTCACTGTATAAACAGATAAACTCACTGTATGAACAGATAAACTCACAGTATAAACAGATAAACAGATAAACTCACTGTATAAACAGATAAACAGATAAACTCACTGTATAAATAGATAAACTTACTGTATAAATAGATAAACAGATAAACTCACTGTATGAACAGATAAACTCACAGTATAAACAGATAAACTCACAGTATAAACAGATAAACAGATAAACTCACTGTATAAACAGATAAACAGATAAACTCACTGTATAAATAGATAAACTTACTGTATAAATAGATAAACAGATAAACTCACTGTATAAACAGATAAACTCACAGTATAAACAGATAAACTCACAGTATAAACAGATAAACAGATAAACTCACTGTATAAACAGATAAACTTACTGTATAAACAGATAAACAGATAAACTCACTGTATAAATAGATAAACTTACTGTATAAACAGATAAACAGATAAACTCACTGTATAAACAGATAAACTCACTGTATGAACAGATAAACTTACTGTATAAATAGATAAACTTACTGTATAAATAGATAAACAGATAAACTCACTGTATAAACAGATAAACAGATAAACTCACTGTATAAATAGATAAACAGATAAACTCACTGTATAAACAGATAAACTCACTGTATAAACAGATAAACTTACTGTATAAACAGATAAACAGATAAACTCACTGTATAAATAGATAAACAGATAAACTTACTGTATAAATAGATAAACAGATAAACTCACTGTATAAACAGATAAACTCACAGTATAAACAGATAAACTCACTGTATAAACAGATAAACAGATAAACTCACTGTATAAACAGATAAACTCACTGTATAAACAGATAAACAGATAAACTCACTGTATAAACAGATAAACTCACTGTATAAACAGATAAACTCACTGTATAAACAGATAAACTTACTGTATAAATAGATAAACAGATAAACTCACTGTATAAACAGATAAACTCACTGTATAAACAGATAAACAGATAAACTTACTGTATAAACAGATAAACAGATAAACTCACTGTATAAACAGATAAACAGATAAACTCACTGTATAAATAGATAAACAGATAAACTCACAGTATAACCAGATAAACTCACTGTATAAACAGATAAACAGATAAACTCACTGTATAAACAGATAAACTCACTGTATAAACAGATAAACTTACTGTATAAATAGATAAACAGATAAACTCACTGTATAAACAGATAAACTCACTGTATAAACAGATAAACAGATAAACTTACTGTATAAACAGATAAACAGATAAACTCACTGTATAAACAGATAAACAGATAAACTCACTGTATAAATAGATAAACAGATAAACTCACTGTATAAATAGATAAACAGATAAACTTACTGTATAAATAGATAAACAGATAAACTCACAGTATAAACAGATAAACTCACTGTATAAACAGATAAACAGATAAACTCACTGTATAAATAGATAAACAGATAAACTCACTGTATAAATAGATAAACAGATAAACTTACTGTATAAATAGATAAACAGATAAACTCACTGTATAAACAGATAAACTCACTGTATAAACAGATAAACTCACTGTATAAACAGATAAACTTACTGTATAAATAGATAAACAGATAAACTCACTGTATAAACAGATAAACTCACTGTATAAACAGATAAACTTACTGTATAAACAGATAAACAGATAAACTCACTGTATAAACAGATAAACAGATAAACTCACTGTATAAATAGATAAACAGATAAACTCACAGTATAACCAGATAAACTCACTGTATAAACAGATAAACAGATAAACTCACTGTATAAACAGATAAACTCACTGTATAAACAGATAAACTTACTGTATAAATAGATAAACAGATAAACTCACTGTATAAACAGATAAACTCACTGTATAAACAGATAAACAGATAAACTTACTGTATAAACAGATAAACAGATAAACTCACTGTATAAACAGATAAACAGATAAACTCACTGTATAAATAGATAAACAGATAAACTCACTGTATAAATAGATAAACAGATAAACTTACTGTATAAATAGATAAACAGATAAACTCACAGTATAAACAGATAAACTCACTGTATAAACAGATAAACAGATAAACTCACTGTATAAACAGATAAACTCACTGTATAAACAGATAAACAGATAAACTCACTGTATAAACAGATAAACAGACAAACTCAATGTATAAATAGATAAACTTACTGTATAAATAGATAAACAGATAAACTCACTGTATAAACAGATAAACAGATAAACTCAATGTATAAATAGATAAACTTACTGTATAAACAGATAAACAGATAAACTCAATGTATAAACAGATAAACAGATAAACTCAATGTATAAATAGATAAACTTACTGTATAAACAGATAAACTCACTGTTTAAATAGATAAACAGATAAACTCACTGTATAAACAGATAATTTCATACGTGTATTACAAATGGCCCGCCGGTAAATCGTGCTCCCACCACTCATAAGCTACTACAAATCCCACAATGCACTGCAACAGCGGCCACACAGGTCAACACCTGTGCACCACCCCTGCCCCGCTGCTTCGGTTGTTTATTGACACACTGGTCGGTGGGTGAACGCACAGTGACGTTAAAGCGTGCAGAACATGAGCAAACGAAAGGTTGACCTGGTGAACAGGTGGGAGGCAGAGTCCCTGTTCACTGATACAAGAGGTAAACCTGTGTGCTAACTGTGCTAATGTGGCTGTACTGAAGGAATATCAGCAAAGATGGCACACAAACACGTGACCATTTTTATTCAAAGACTTTTTCAGCAGCCACATTTCAAATGTTCGCACTTTGCTTGATGTTGTTGTTGAAGAAAAGAAACATTTATCCATCTTTATTGTTAAATATTAAAATGTTTCACTAAAAGTTAATCCTCTGACCTAGTCCCAGTCATCTATTATGACCTGCTGGGTGATTTAAGTTTGAGACACAGATGCACTAACATATCGTTTAAATCATGTAAATCTGAAGGAACGCTCTGCGTCTTTGTAATGAAACTAATTTAGTTTAAAGGTTTTCAATGTGGTCACAGTTACTGAGTCCAGAGACTGTCAGCCTCAGTGTTCAAAGACCTGTGTGGGTTCGGCTGTGGTCAGATCTGTTCTTAATTATCCCGTTTCATTCAGAACCGTGTCAGTTCACCTCAGAGCTGCAGTGTGCGTTTCCCATTCAGCAGCAGTGAGTCACTTCCAGCCATCGCAGCAGCTGGTGGATCATTTAAGAGACGTCCTGCCTCAGCCTGAGTCCTGCTGTTTGGATCCATCCAACACATTTCTGCAGAGACAGGACACCGATCCACAGGCTGTGCAGGTAAAACCAATTCCTCTGAGAGAGAGAGACGGTGTGGAAGGGAAATCTGTTGACTGAAAAACTTTTGGGATAACTTTATTCTGAAAGGCTCGGCTGTAACCGAGGTAACGAGACACTGAAGCTAAAGTTCACTGTTTTCTGTAAAACTGGAACAAGACAAAGACGTGTTAGCAGTCAGGCTTTGAGTCGTCCTGTGGTGACCACGAATGTCTGACTGAGGCACGGCGCTTTGTGTAAATTAAAACATGCATATTGTATTTTTTATGTTCATGTTTTAAAGAACGGCCGACTTCAACTTTAATGGAGTGAAACATGTTTGGATTTGTTCATTTTCAGTTACAAACGGAGGCTTGAAGTTTAAGCTAGAGTAGAACTTGAGTTAATGTGCATGTTTTTCTATTTTTCCAGACATAACACGGTTTAAAGACATTTTTGTGGAAGCCTCGAGCCTCCGAGTGGATTGTTTCCAACTGAGCTGGTGTTGTTTGAAGACGAGCTGTCAACTTCTATTTTTTTCAGCTGTTGTATAAAACAAATTAAACTGTGAGTGTTTGTGGCGACCAATCATACTGTGATGTTTGTACATAGTTATCTTAGCTTGTTAGCTTACTAACGTCAGCACTGATTCCAAGCTGATGCGTCTGTCTGTTCTCACACTATGTAACTTTGGGCTCCGGGTCGGGAGAAGTACGTAACGCTTTACGGCACTAAGTCACACACACCAACTATTTCACTGATTCTGGTGAAACTGGATCAGATTTTATGGAGAAAATGTTTCCTGGTTTTCCCTCTGATGCTAGCTGCCGTTAGCTCAGTTTGTTAGCCGGGCTGCCCGGTCTGAAGAGGGAAGAGTTGGTTTTCAGACCCATGTTGCAGGGGAGCTGACAGGGAACTGACCCAGTGTCGTGCCAGAACAGGAGCTTAGCTTAGCTGCCTCTAAGGACATGATGGCAGAGGAGCAGAGAGTGAAGAGGACGCTGACGGAGGAAGCTAAGAAGAGAAAAGGAGAGAGTGAGCGAGCAAGAAGCCGCCGGACAAGAGTAAATCTGGGACTGACTTTTAGTGGTTGGTGAGAGCTTGGTGAAATAAAAGGCTGAAAGACAGACGCCGAGCTTCTTTTAATGACGTCAGCCTGTTGCATGAAGTTGTCCACCTGGTGGTTCCTGTTCCGTCCACAGGTGTGGTGAAGCAGCAGTTCAAACCTGAGCTGTGATGTTCACAGACATTTTTTGTTGTGGGTTTGTTTCTCAGCACCATGTACGGTGTGTTTTCAGCGTCACCGTTAACACACATCCATGAGCTGAAACCTCAAACTAACGAACCGATGCTCGTCTGGCTGGATGGGAAGTGACACGCCGGCTCCAGTTGGTGCCCTGCTTTGATCCTGAAAACACCCTCCCCCGTCCTCCCCCGTCCTCCCCCGTCCCCCCCGTCCTCCCCCGCTCCGCCCGTCTCATGCCATTTCCAGCACCTCTGCGGGGTCAAGCAGATTAACCCCTTGTTTCCTGCAGTGGGCTTTAGTTTGAAGTGAAATGGAGGGTGAAAGCGTTTTCCGGCTGGGAGTGTGGAGCAGTGGGGGGAGAAGGCCGGCCAGCCAGCTGCATGCTGGGAGGTTTTTTAAGGGTTTGGAAGATTTAGAGTTTTGTGCAGTCATAGAGATTCAGAGCTGAGCAGCTGATCATCCTGGTGATGTTGTAGAAGGTTTGGAGCTGGTCAGGACTTTGCATTGTAAGTATTCTGAACATCAGTTTACGTGTTGAAGAGGTCAAAGGTCACGTTTACAGCTGCTTGTTGGCTCTAAAAGCTGGAGAGCTCACTGACTGAGCCTTTCAGCCTGTTTTAACTCCTGCATATGGCAGCAATGCCATGACATCGAACTCAACAAACTGAAGGATGGATGATGAAACAGAGGAACGTCTGCACTTCATCAGTTGAACACAGCGTGGTTTTAGCTGTCAGGATGTCCATGACGTGAACAGTGACCATGGCGTCAGGGATCAGCAGACCTCAGAGGTCTCACAGAGCGTCAGAGATTAAAAGAACATGTGGAAGTTAAAACAGTCAAACAAACCAGAGTTTACAGAGAATAAAAGACTGAAATCTTAAACCCGCTGTGCCTGATAGATGTTCAGAGCAAAACTTAACAAGATCTTTTTCTGGATGGTCTCACCAGCTCCGGCTCGGCGTTGCATGTTTTATCACGGTTGTTTCGGGTCTGAGAAAGTGTGAGCAGGGGGCTGGGTAATGTTGTAGAATAATAAGATGAGGGATGACTCCGTGTGTCCTCTGCAGGCTGCAGTGATGTGGGTGGAGGCCGACTGAATGGAAACACAGAGGCCTCCATCAGCAGAATAAAACTTTCCACCTGAGCAACAAGAAGACCTGCTCGCTGATCCAAAATGGCCGCTGTCGGTGTGCTCCTGCTGCTGGCGTTGACGGCGGTCTGCGGTGGGCGTCGTCTGGTCGTGGTGAACTCGGGCGTGCAGGTCATCAGAGGCCGATCAGCATTTATCACAGAGAAGGAGCTGAAGATCAGCGTGGATCCCTCTGCAGACTGTAAGGTGGAGGTGGTGATGAACGAACCTGTCACTCAGAGAGTGGGGAGCCTGACTCCACAGGTGAGGTTGCCGTCTGGGGTCCAAATGAGCCGGCACAGGCGGTGTTACTGGTGTTACTGGTGTGTTGTTGTGCTTGCAGGTGTTTGACTGCAGCTTCTTAGAGGACGAGGTGAAATACGTCCACAACGGGAGTCCCCAGCTGGACGAGGACACGGTGATGCTGAGAGTCTACAGGTCAGTTACAGTACAAAGACAGTTCGTAACACCACGAGACGTTTTCAGCCTCCTCCACCTGCTGGTTTTATGTAGCTAGTATGTTTCTGATGATTTCCATGACAGTTTATTAAACACTGATGGAGACTCTGTGACCCCTGAAGACTCTCTGTGTGCTGTGTCTATGTGCAGGTTCACGTCCTCGGACACGTTGGTGGAGACGGTGCTTCTCTCAGTGCGGGTGGTGGACTCGGGTTCTGGTGTGGTGGAGCTGGGCAGCGCCCCGCTGGTGGTTCCTCAGTTCTACGCTTTATCCAATGCCATTGACAGCTCCATCCTGAACATCCAGACCACGGCAGACCTGGTCTGCACCGTCAGGCTGATGACCACCGACACCGGCGTCCCCGCTCTGGGTCAGCTGGTCAGGGAGGAGGACTCCATGCTGAGGAAGGGTACGAGCACATCTGGATCATAATCCTGCTACAAGATGTAAAGCTTTCTGTTACAGCAACGAAGAGATCTGATTGGTCTCCAACCGTCTATCTGTTGGCATCCTTCAGGCAGAGAGACGGCGGCGCTCTGTCCGGGGAACAAACCGTGTCTCCACGACACCAAAGAGGTCCGTTTCCTCAAAACCAGCTGCCAGGACTTCCTGAGCTCCGGTCTGAAGTACCAGCATCTCAGCCCTCCATCACCAGAGATCGACTACATCCCCATCAGGGTGGAGCTGAGGGAGCAGGCCACCAGGGCGCTGCTGGAGGTACGGGCACCATCCATAAATAAAACGATTGACAGGTCGGATGGAGGAAAAGTTCCTGGAGTGAAGAAGGTGGCGTGCTGCTACTCGAACAATAAACTGCAGATTCAGTCATATCCAAGTCGGATGTGGAAGTTTTCCAGGCGAGATTAGCGACTCAGACGTCTTGGAGGTTTATTGGCAGTCAGAAGGTGACATCTCACTTCCATGTATTTTCTCAGCTCTGTGGATGTGGAAGGATGTGGAGCAGGGGGTTCTTCAGGCCCTTCAGAGGCCTCAGAAATCCTTTAAAACCATTTTTTCTGCTTGTTAGCACATAAACCGCATGTCTTTATTACAGAGCTGTCATTTCTAACACATCTGATTGTCTTCTTCTGGGTTCATCACTTGCTTACTCTTCAACACCACGTATAACAGAAAGGTTGTGGCAGTATGTGTTGATTTCTTTGTGTTGAAATGTACATGTGTCCTCAAAGACGCAGCTCTAAACAGAAAACCTGTTCATCGTCATCTTCTCTTTACAGGCGGAGTCGGTGTGGTTGCCGGTTCTGATCCACGGTGCGATGCAGAACCAGCCGCCCCAGGCCGCCTTCATGGCCTCCTTCATCCTGGAGGTGGACCAGTTCATCCTCACCCCGCTCACCACCGCTGCCCTGGACGCCAAAGACCACGAGACGCCGCAGGAGAGGCTCGTCTTCAACGTGACCGCCCCGCCCGCCCAGGGCTACATCACCCACCTGGACGACCACACGAAGCCCATCACGTCCTTCACGTGGATGGACCTCCACGAGATGAAGGTGGCCTACCAGCCACCCAACAGCAGCCAGTCACAACGCAGGAACTATGAGGTACTGAGGACAGAGATGTTCTCTTAATCTGACGTCATTAAACATTTCATGTAATATGTGTCGACCTGTCTGATCTAAGATGGAGTTCCAGGTTATAGACGGGTCCTATATGACCAGCCCCCCCATCATGGTCCACATCTCCATCAGGGCAGCTGAAACAAACGCACCCCGAGTCTCCTGGAACATGGGTACGTGAAGACCACACGCGGCCGGTTTGTAACGAGAACATGTTAACGCGTCCTCTCTTGTGTCTCAGGTTTGGACCTGTTGGAGGGTCAGTCCAGACCGATCACATGGGAGGAGCTGCAGATCGTCGACAGCGACAACATCAACGCTGTCTACCTGGTGGCTGTGGACGGGCCTCTGCATGGACGCCTCAGCGTCAGAGGTGAGGTTCCTGATTGGCTGCAGCACATAAAGTGGGTGCAGTATATTGACGGAGTCCCGGCTCGTCCTTAAACTGAACCTCAGCGTTCACCTCGCTCCTTTAATCCTTGCTGGTATTCCGACACACCGCCCTGGGAATTCCCAGAGAACGTCGTCTGGCCTTTTCCGCCCTTTTTCCTCCATGTGTTGCCCGTCCGTCAGGGACCGTGGTGTGGCTGGGGAAGCATATGTCTAGTGGCCCTGCATGTGTTTCCTAATCAGGTGTAAAATGGGGCCGCGGCCACTTTGCCAGGGGCCGTGGCAGCGCCGAGGCTGCTGCTGCCTCCCTCTCGGTCCACGTCGGTCCCTTCCAGCCCAGCGCGCCCAGAGACGTCCTCTTTGTCTCAAACGGGGGGAGCGGAGGGACGGAGCAGATTGGAGGGACTTATGCCATTTCATGCCGCCGTGCACAGGGAGCAGATGTACTGTCCCCAAACAGGTTTTCATGCTACCAGCTAGGAGGAGGCAGCGGGGGAGGAGGAGGAGGAGGAGAGGGGGTGAGGTGGCAGCAAGGGAGGGAGGGAGGCCCGAGGGGTTCAGGCGGGAGTTAACCTTTCATGGCCGCTTTAGAGAGAGCTCAGAGAGGAGTGTTTGAACGGATACATCAAACCTGAGATGATTTCTAACACGCGACACGTCGATGACCTGCTGAAGCACGTCGCAGCGAGCTAACGAACTCTGCGTTTAGGGTCATTCATTAATTCAGCTGGACGCCGTCGAGCGGGACAGCCGCTTCAGGTCAGCGGTTCTCAGCCCACCGAAGCAGAGAGAGCAGAAAGTTTCCTAAATAAATCTTTTTCTGCTGTGTCAGCAACACGCGTCTGCTTCTATTTGTTATTACAAATATTAAGTACGGAAATATTTAACCATCATGGCAGGATATGAAGTCATTAAGATCACGTGAAGATAAATTTGTACTTTTGTTTTTGCACATATTCTGATTTTACTTCTTATTTTCTTTGTTCCACGTAATATTCGATCTTCTGTGTATTATCTGCGGCCTCTCTCTGCCATTGCAGTCGGATTTATCCCTACAGTAGTCGGAGGCTCGTTGAAACTTTTGTCCCACTGGGCCCGTTTCCTCCACCCGTCATCCGACCATCAGTTTGGACTCGTGTGTATCTGCCGTTCTCGTTAGGCGGGAACAAAGCTGACAAAAGTTTGGCTCCGCTGCGCTCACATGTTCGAGGCCCCGTAAGGATCCTCGGATGGAGTCGAGTCTCTGAGGGGAGCGCCGCTGACCCGCCATGCTGCGACGTCACTGCAGGCTCGGTCCAACGCCTTCAGCCAAATGGATGGCTGCCTGTCCTGCTGCACACACACACACACACACACAGTCCTCCCATCTTCTCCTTTATGGGCCTGTTGCCCAACGCCACCTTTGGGCCCAATTACCAAGTTGTTTCCATCAGTTGGACCAGTAGCCGGTTTCCCTCGGTAAAGTTGCTAATGAGGTTCGGGCTCGCGACCGCTCGTCTCTCAATCTGTCTGCTGACCTTGCCCTTCTGTCTCTCTGGCACGCGCAGGGAGACAGGAAGCCCCAGTCCTGGCAACCGGACGGCCACCGGGAAGGACGCCATGTTTTACCCCACCGGTGTTCACAGCACAAACCCAATCCAACGCCTCGCGGTGCCTTCAGGCGCTAAGAGAAACTTGTTATTTCCAAGTGACAATGGGAGAAAAAAAACACGGTGCATGTGTCGGAGACGGTAATTGAATCAAAGTGCGAAGCTTTGGCTGGAAACGGAGCCGTCCTCTGACAACAACACATGTCCGCCAGTGGGCCGCCAGTCATGTGACGCGATGCTGTTAGCCTTAGCATGATGTAGAGTGAGAGGAAGGCCAGCCAGCAGCAGAGAGCCGACAGATGGACACGGCCTACATTTCATTAATGTAGGACAGACGAGTTTGTCGTGTTCGGTCCAAACGACGAGTTCACACTCAGTTTGAAGCACAGATCAGCTGATCAGAAGAAAAAAACCTGAATTTAAGGAGCTAAAAATATAGAAATATTTTTACAATTGTCAAATTTATTTCTTCTTTAAATCTGGTGGCACGTTCTTCTTGAATGAGTTGAATTCTTGAATATTTTCTGGTTTTATTAGAATATTTTAAGCTTAGACAATTTTTACATTTTATGAACCAAATTTATTGTTGTGTAATTTTCTTAATGGAAATGTCCAAACTTCATTCAGCCTCTGTGAGGACGTCACATTGGACCATGAAACTACTGACTTAAACTTAAATGAAGCTTTCTTTAGTCTGTTGTGACGCTAAACTAAATTTATTTGAGGACATATTATGAACAAATATATTCTCAGATTCAGCTTCTTCAATGTTACATTTTCACTCATTCATTGATGAATTCATTAACTGATGAACAGAGAAATGATTGACAGATTAACCGATGATGAAAACTCAAATTAATTCGTGTGTTTGTTCCACCTCCTCGCTGTGTTTCCTGTTCCCTCCAGGCGGGAAGGCGTTCATGTTTCGTGTACGGGATCTGAGGGAGGGCGCCGTCGTCTACCATCACTCTGACAGCGACACCACCCGCGACCACATCGTCTTCCGCATCAGCGACGGCCGTCACAGCATCCGCCACAAGTTCCCCATCAACATCCTGCCCAAAGACGACTCTCCGCCGTTCCTCATCAACAACGTGGCGGTGGAGGTGCAGGAGGGCGGCGCTGTGAGGCTGGAGGAGTACATGCTGTTAGCCTCTGACCTGGACTCCAGTGACGACTACATCCTCTACCAGGTCGTCTCCAGCCCCCGGGCGGGGCAGCTGGTCAGGAAGACCTCCACCCATGAGACAGGTGAGGGCGGGGTGCGTTTGACTGGAGAAAGAATATATCTTCATAAAAGAACGTCCAAGAAACTCGTCAGACAATTTCTCAGTGAATCTGCAGTCGAGCTTGAATTCTCGTCCAAAATCATTCTCACCTTCAAATGTTTGGAGTTGATGCAGCAGCTCCGTCCTAAACATCGATGATCTGTCCGTGCAGGAGCTCCGGTGGACAGTTTCCTGCAGAGAGATCTGATCCAGGGTCAGATCTACTACAAGCACTCAGGAGACGAACGCTTCGAAGACTCCTTCGACTTCACGCTGTCCGACAGCCACCAGCCGCCCAACCTCTCCCAGACATACGTGAGTCAGATCAGGTTCAAGCGCGCCAACATCTCCCTCTCATCATCATCGTCACACTAACCCGTCTCCTTCCAGACCGTGGTGGTCCAGGTTTTCCCGGTGAAGGACCAGCTGCCGGTGGAAGTGTCCGGCAGCGTCCGCTCTCTGACGGTGAAGGAGACGGAGGTGGTTTACGTCACTCCGGCTCACCTCCACTTCACTGACAGAGAGCATCCAGACACGGACCTGACCTACGTCATCACGCAGCCCTGCTTCAGCCCGCTGCATCCTGGGTAAGCACGGGGCGCGGCCACGCAGGATGAAACTGATCCAGGATGTCGAGCTCATGTCGACTGTTTGATTCTCAGGCTGATGGACGCAGGACGTCTGTTCTACACCGACAGCACCAACTCCATGAAGAAAGACCACATGGTGCCGGTGTTAAAGTCCTTCACTCAGGTCTGACCCAGAATCATCCAGAAACACAGTCGGGCTGTCTTCAGGAGGCAGAGAGATTATTAATGAAATACACGTGACATTATCTCACCTGAAGGTCACCTTATTTTTATTTGCTGTGAGAATATTTAGTTTTAAATCTTTAACATTTTTAAATTTCTGCAGCTCGGCACATAAAACCATAAGTCTGAAGAAGTTTCATGCGTAGTTGTAATCTGTATTTGAGGAAAGTACTCGAGTAAACGTCCCTCTCTCCCAGCATGCAGTGAACCACATGAAGGTGGCCTTCATGCCCCCCGTGGAGGACATCGGCCCGGAGCTGCTGTTCGTCCAGTTCGTCTTCTCCGTCAGCGACCACCAGGGCGGCACCGTCTCCGACCTCCTGTTCAACATCACCGTCACCCCGGTGGACGACCGGGCGCCAGAGGTCAGAGGTCAAACAGAGGCTGAGCTTCTTTTTCCACCACATCAGATAGACAATCCATCAGTCAACGTTCAGTCAACGTTCAGTCAACGTTCAGTAAACGTCGATTTTTGATCCTGTGGTTGTCAGGCCTTCACTAACCTGCTGCGAGTGGAGGAGGGGGGAGGCGCCTTCATGACTGAGGAGCACCTCCTGGTTGAGGACCGTGACAGCCGGGAGGAGGTGCTGAGGGTGGAGCTTCAGAGGACGGCTCGCCACGGCCGGCTGGAGCTGCAGGGCCGAGCGCTGCGGACGGGAGACGAATTCACCCTGCAGGACCTGAGAGGACTCCGGCTCAGGTCACATACACGAGGCTGCCAGTACTCGATTACTTTACAGAGAAGTAGTTCATCGTGTGTGAAGCGTTACGTACTGTTTGAAAATCAATGTGTCTCAGAGTCTCTCTGGCCACACAGCGTTGTACCACAGATGTTCTGATGGTTTGCACCAAACACAATCAAAGCTGTGTGAACATTACAGAGAGCTGACTCTGATTACACGCTGAGAGCCGTGTGTGTGTGTGTGTGACTCCTCTGTAAACTCTTTGTACAGCGTCTCGTCACGGCGCTCACCGAGCTGCAGAAACAGCTCACTCAGTCAGGCCGGCCGGTCGGATGTGGCTGTTTTAATGTGTGATTGGTCTCCGGGTGACTTTGTGTCTTCACCCACAAAACTTCTAAGACCTAAAAACTGGTCCTGAAGACTCCTGCCTACAGAACAGATACAGACGCTGAGCTGGGCTGACTGCTGTTGGACTAATACAAATACTCGAGTACAGCTGAACATAGTTACAGTGGGATTACTCTCTGAAGATGTTTAAGATGTAGATGTGTTTAAATATTTGAACGTGTGTTGCAGGTACATCCACGATGACTCTGAGACGACTGAGGATGAAGTTTACCTGAAGGTGACGGACGGGCTGAACTCAGTCGAGGTCGTGCTGCTCATACAGGTGAGCTGTCATCAACATCCTGTCAGAGATAATAACGTCACCGTCCGAGGTGATCTGCAGACTTCCTGATGGACACACTGATCATCGGTCAGCCGTGTAGCTAACTGAACTGAACCCAAACCCGGCAAGAAAACCACCTCGGCAGGCTGCTGATCTGTGTCCTGCCGTCCTCAGGTCCTACCGATGAACGATGAACCTCCCCAGCTTGGTGGGGGTCTTCGCGGGGAGCTGACCTGCCAGGAGGGGGGCCGGGTTCAGGTAACGGTGGACTACCTGTCGGCCACGGACCGGGACAGCGACGACTCCAGGCTGACTTACATGCTGGCCCGGAGTCCAGGCCGAGGGGAGCTGCAGAGAGCTGGACTGACCGTGGACAAGTTCTCCCAGCAGGACCTGCTGCAGGGACACATCTACTACGTCCACACAGGTGAGAGGCATCATGGGGAAAAAACATTCGGTGGTCGTCATGGGAACACGACAGAGCGAGTCCTCCTTAACATGTTCACGTTTCAGGAGGAGAGATCGGACCCGAGTCGGCGTTCGACACCGTCACCCTCATCATCTCTGACGGAGAGGCCGGCGGCACAGACGGCTGTTGTCACGGAGACGCCCCGCCCCCACCTGTCCCTCTCCACGGCACACTTCCTGTGTACGACCTCAATGTCACCGTTCTTCCCGTCAACAACCAAGTCCCCGCCGTCGCTCTGGGTGAGACGTCTCACGGTCAGCATGAAGTCAGACCAGGCAGCAGCTGCAGTTCATCAGACGACCACCAGAGGCCGGTTCTAGAGAACACACACATTTCACACCACGTGTGTGTGTGTGTGTGTGTGTCTGTGTGTCTGTGTGTGTGTGTGTGTGTGTGTGTGTGTGTGTGTCTGTGTGTCTGTGTGTGTGCGTGTGTGTGCTCACTGCTGACAATCCTCTTAATGCAGCAGAGCAGCTCCGACACGCTGTCACCTATCAGTCCAACACACACTCGCACTGGGAGGGGTAATACACATGACACACACGTGTGTACGCGCACACACACGCACACACACACACATGGGTGACAGCTCTCACAGGAGTCTGAGCCAAGAAGAGGGATTGGAGGAGCTCTGTGGTTATCAATGGAGACCAGTGACCACTGGGACTCACACTGGGAGATGGTGTGTGTGTGTGTGTGTGTGTGTGTGTGTGTGTGTGTGTGTGTGTGTGTGTGTGTGTGTTGGCATGTTTGCACACTGCAAAAAATCATGAGTTTCACAGTAGCAGCTTCTTTAAAGTCTCTTCAAATTAAAGTTCATTAACTTGAGCTGGTCGATGTTTGGTGACGGCGGAGACGCTCGTCTCCTTTATTTTAATTATTAATTAATCAATTAATTAATTTGATTATTTTAATATTTCACGTTAGCGTCTAAACTTAACTAAACTTTAACGAAACACGAAACATCTGCAGCAACTTCCTGAAACAACTAAAACTAATTAATTCAACTTTAATCGACTTTTTTACAGGGTTTGTTCTCTGCAGTGATTAGCTGAGTCTCATTGTTTGCACATTGCATTGTGTGTGTGTGTGTGTGTGTGTGTGTGTGTGTGTGTGTGTGTGTGTTGTTCTCAGTGTGTCAGCCGGGCTAACGAGGTTGGCACTGACGTGTTTTAAGTGAAATCTGTCTATTGTGTTCTGGTATTACATGAACACACACAAACAGCTGAGTGAGATTAACACTTCCTGTGTGTGTGTGTGTGTGTGTGTGTGTGTGTGTGTGTGTGTGTGTGTGTGTGTGGACAATGACAAAACAAAGGCAGGCCGCGTCCCTCACTCACAATAGGCCTCGTCGAGCCGCCTCGCTAGCCGGATTAGCGCGGCGGGAAAACTCTCTAATCCTGCCAGCATCTCTCCGTTCATTCAGCACCGAGCTGTCCAAGGTGTGTGTGTGTGAGGTGTGTGTGAGGTGTGTGTGTGTGAGGCGGGCGGACGTGGTGTTTAATTAATTAGCAGTGAATAAAGAGCGTTACCGCGGCGACACAAGAAGAGTCCAGATTCACCGTGTTCGTGATGAACGATGGTTTATCAGCGAGATCCAGAACTGTCCATCATTAACACACACACACACACACACACACGTGTGGATTATGACAGTATGGACGGTCCAGAGGTGATCGGGTTTCTTTGTTAATTAACAGCAGATGATGGATTCATTAGGCTGACAGGAGGATGGACACACACACACACACAGTCTCTGCTCTGTGTGTGTGGTTCCCACTCTGTGTGTCAACACTCTGAGTTTAATTTATTCACAGAACACACGATAAAAGTTCAACTTTCCATAGATTTCACAAAAATATTCTTCGGCTGTGATAACGTGTGAAACCATCGTAGATCAGGTGACAGTGACCATGTGACGTGTGAGGAGCTGAACTCTGACTCTGCGTCTCCGTCCAGGTGAGTCCATGCTGCTGGTGGACGAGGGCTCCTCAGCCTGCCTGTGTGGGGGCGTCCTGGGCGCCTCGGACCCAGACAGTCCCCCCGACCAGCTGACCTTTTACCTGGAGACTCCGCCCCTGCACGGCTTCCTGGAGAACACGCTGCCGCCGCCCGGCTCCGAGAAGAGCAACGCAGGAGTCCGAGTCGGTGTGTGTGTGTGTGTGTGTGTGTGTGTGTGTGTGTGTGTGTGTGTGTGTGTGTGTGTGTGTGTGTGTGTGTGTGTGTGTGTGTGTGTCCAGCATACACCTGACCTGACTCTTTTTTCCCAGAATCCTTCAGTCTCGTCCACCTGACCTCCGGTTTCATCAACTACGTCCAGTCAGAGAGCAAAGGGGTGGAGCCAACTGTCGACCAGCTGACCATCAGCGTGAGCGACGGGCTGCACCGCTCCGCCCCCGTCCCCTTCTACATCATCATCAATCCGACCAATGACGAGACGCCGTCGCTGCTGCTCGCCAACTTCACCGTGCGTTCACCTCAGACTCCGTCCTCCGTCCCACAGCTCGGTGTTCTGGTGCTGGTCGTGACGTTCTTCTTGTTCTCCGCCTCCTGCAGGTGAAGGAGGGCGGGATGAGGGAGCTGACTCCCTCCATACTGGACGGGTTCGACCTGGACGCCCCGCTGGACATCCTGACCTTCAGCGTGGTCCAGCCGCCGGCTCACGGGAGCCTGATCAACGGGATCTACGGCACCGAGATGAGCCGCTACAAAGAGATGGGAGCTGACCTCCTGCAGAGGAGCCTCCCCGTCACCTCCTTCACCCTGCAGGAGCTCCGACAGGGTGAGAGACGCCGACAGGCCGAGCCACCAAATACAACATTCAAAGCACTGAGGGGATTTTACCTGGTGATGTTCACCAGCAGGTCAGAGGTCACATCATGCTTGGTGCCTCAGCTCCTGCACTGTGCGTATGTGTGGTTATATATGTTTATATAACGTTTATATAATGTTTATATAACGTTTCATATCTTCATCATTTCTGTATTTTAATGTTTGAACAAATAAAGGAAGGTAAACGGAGTCGCTTCATTTGTAACTACTTACATATGCTCCTCCTCCCTGTCCTCCCCTTCACCTCCTCCCCCCTCCTCCCCCCTCCCTCCCTCCCCTCTGCAGGCATGAAGATCGTGTACATGCACGATGACACGGAAACCCTGAAGGACGCCGTGGCTCTGCGGCTGACAGATGGCGTCCACACAGTCCAGGGGACGGCTCAGGTCACCGTGCTGCCGGTCAACGACGAGAAACCACGACTGCTCAAGTACACACACACACACACACACACACAGATGTGTGTTTCAGCTCAGATCTCAAGATGGATCGATGTACCAGTCTCTAACATTCAAACGGCTGGTCTCAGAGTAACGCAGTGATTCAGTATGAAATTAATATTAATGATCTACACGTTTGTTTTCAATCAGCTGTTTTCTGGGGATGAAATCACGTCAGTGTCGATCATCTCGAGTGTTTTCTGTGAAACACTCACAGGGGGAGGCGAGGTCAGGGGAGTCAACATGGGACATGAGGGGGGAGGAGATGGGGGCTGTAACCTGTGTGCACATGTGGCGGGTCGCCTCCTCCTCCTCCTCCTGCTCCTCCTCCTCCTCCCAGCCATAATATTTTCATTTGAGTGATTGGGAATTTGCATCCTTGACTGGCTTCCTCCTGCTGTCCCATCACTCCCCTTCTCCCCCCTCACGCTCACCCCCTCCGTGTGTGTGTGCTGTCCCCGGATCAGTTTGGTGTGCGTGGGTGCGTTGGCACGGGCCGAGCTGGTACTGTAAAGACTGCCGAGGCAGAAGTAACACGGAGACTTGGCAGATGCCGGCCGCCTTGTTTGTTGCGTTCCTGCAGGATGTTACGTGGCGGCTTCTCTCCTGCGTGGATTTTAGTTACGAGTGAAAAAGCAGCCAGACGGTTTCTGATGTTCACCCCCACCTCACCCAACCCCACCACCACCACCACCCGAGACCTCCGTGATCCCGCTGGAAAAAGCTGCTCTCACACAAACTTCATCCTGCTTGTATCAAAGTATCTGCAGGTCGCGTTCAAACATTCAGACACGTGAACGCTCCAAACAAACAAAGACACGGCCTCCAAACAGTCTGTGAATGTTTATCATCGGACAGATCATCTACTGCGCAGGGGCCGATATATTTAATCTTTAAAGATATTTTTATTTTTGATAGAGACAGCTGAAGAGAGACAGAGAGAGAGACAGGGAATGACATGCAGGAAAGAGCCACAGGTCGGATTCGAACCTGTGTGGAAAAGAGTTCTCTGTTTGTGGTGGACTAGTAGAAGCTCGAGTCTCATCGTCTCTCCTCCGTTCAGGAATGCTGGGTTGGAGGTGAACTCCGGTGAGCGCAGGGTGATCTCCAGCGTGGTTCTGGAGGCTGAGGACCTGGACACCCCCCCAAACCAGGTGTACTACTTCCTCAATGCTGAACCACGTTTTGGCAAACTGCAGCTGAAGGTGAGGACTCAGATCGGATGTTGTCTCAGTGTTGTGATGGTTCTGAACCTTGTCTCTGGTCCACAGACTGAGTTGGGCTGGATCGAGCTGTCGGCCGGTCAGAACTTCACTCAGGACGATGTGGAGATGAACCGTCTGTGGTACGTGCACACCGCCGCCACCAACGCCGCTGGGTTCAAAGGTCACGACAGCTTCCGCTTCACCCTCAGCGACCTGGACAACGAGACGCCGACTCAGAGCTTCTTCATGTCAGTCCACGCGGTACAGAAAGGTCAGAGGTCGACCTTACAAGTCACCTTTAATGATTTAATTTGTCCAACAGTTTAAGAAGAACGTTTGTGGACACAGTTTGAATGAATTCCTCCGTGGTCCCTCCAAGGCCCCTCTGTAGCCCCTCCATGTCCCTCTATGTCCCTCCATGGTCCCTCCACGTCCCTCCGTGGTCCCTCCACGGTCCCTCCATGGTCCCCCATGGTCCCCCATGGTCCCTCCGTGGTCCCTCTGTGGTCCTTCTGGCCAGCCGTGGTTCATGTATTATTAAGCGCCCCGCCTCCTTCCAGCTCACCGTTCCAGGTTTGCCAGTCGGGTGAACATGGTGCGACGAGGCCTCGGCCCTTCTGGCTCCATGCCCTCTGATCCTGGAGGACCCGAGGTGAGAAACGAGCGACCTCCACAGCCGGTGAATAATTAACGAGAAGAAGGTGGAGCAGCTGTGGAGGGGCGTTGGCTCGAGTCCTCTGGGTTCTCCACCTCCTCCTCCTCCTCCAACAAGAACACTCCAGAAGAACCCTGAGACCGGCGGACTGGGTTTACACTTTGTTTCCTGTTCTGCTCAGGGCGTCACTGTGATGTTAAAGAATGAAATGCTGATGTCATGTTTTTAATGCACGTATGATATTATCATGTAAATAATCCAGAGCTTCTTAAAAGATTTCTGACTCTTTCCGCTCTATATGTGTGGTTCCCACTTTTGAGTTTAAGACAAAGACTGTCTAAAACCTGGATGTAGTCTGGTCATAGTCTTTTTGTACCAGGCTGTTTATTTCTGCTGTCAAGTTGGACATTTGAACATGGGGACTTATGGAGACTGACTCACTTCTGGAGCCAGCCTCAAGTGAACGTTTGAGGAACTGCAGTTCCATAAATTAGCAGCTCTGCCTCCCTCTGGTTTGACCTTTTCCCTCTGGCTGCCTCCAGGTGACGTAGTGCTGCTGAGCAGGGCAGTGAGTCTGATGGAGGGTCAGCGGGTCATCCTGAACACCGACATCCTGCTGGCGTCAGACTCGTCCGGCCGTCCGGAGGAGCTGGTCTACACGGTGACCGTCCCGCCTCAGCGCGGCCTCGTCCACGCCGTCCAGCAGCCCGGCGTCCCGCTAATGAGCTTCACACAGCTGGACGTGGCCGCGCACCGAGTGTGCTACACCCACGACAACAGCCACCACGCCGAGACCGACGCCTTCAGGTCAGAACACACACGGACACTGAAAGACAACATGTATGTGTGTATCATGATTTAAAGTTGGTGTAAACACGTGAACGGCGTGTGAAAGTCGGCATGGAGCAGCTGTGCTGCTTGACTTTGGCCCTCTCAGTTAAGTGAAGCTATTTTGCAGCACAGCATGAATTTCTGCACACATCAGGAGAATAAATGGCAAATTATCTGCCTACATATTGTGAGGCGAGGATATTTCTGTCAGCACCACGCTACAAAAAAAGAAGAAAAAAAAGTATCACACACAAATTTGGCCGACGACAGAAAAACTGAAAAAACTGGGCACGGAGACGAGTCAGCGTCAGGAGACGAGAGGCTTTCTCTGCTGCAGTATGTTTATCTGCTTTTCCAGCCAATTTGGCAACGACAGGGTTTTAAAGGGGGGAGGTGGAGGAGGAGGAGGAGCAGGAGGAGCAGGAGGAGGAGGGTGACCTGGAGTGTGTGCAGACCTCAGGTTTGTCACCCAGACCTCGGCTGCCCCGACCGGCTGGCTATCTGGCTCTCAGAGAGTCGTCAGATCACAGCCAAGACTCAAAAGACGGACGGACGGTCAGACAGGCAGAAGAGGCAGACAGGCAGACAGGCAGACAGACAGACAGACAGACAGACAGGCAGGCAGGCAGACAGGCAGACAGACAGGCAGACAGGCAGACAGACAGACAGACAGACAGACAGACAGACAGACAGGTTCATTACTATAAACAGCTGCTGGAGCTAATTCTCCACCACAGAAGAAGAACGAGGTGACCAGGGTCATTTCTGAAGGTCACATCCTCCTCCTCCTCCTCCTCCTCCTCCTCCTCCTCCTCCTCCTCCTCCTCCTCCTCATCATCATCATCATCGCTCCACACATCTGATGTCTCTTCACAGGAAGTGACGATGTCACATGATTCATGGCTCATTGATAATTACCTCAATGTCAGTTTTACCTTTAAATGATACAAAGTTCAATATCGATTGATCCAGATGAAGAATAACTTCATCACCCATCATCTCATCTATATTCAGTGTTTTGGATTATTTCATAACTTACCAAAACAGTTTAGTTGTGAGTTCAGACAAATGAAATCAACATGACTGTATTCAGTTCAGTTTAATTTATAAAGCACCAAATCATAACAGAAATAATGTGAGCAGGTTTAGACTGTACAATATTATTTAATATAATAATTATATGTTATAATATCTAGAGATGCACAGCAGCAATAAAATCAAAACCAGAAACTCTTTAAAAACTTTAGTGTGTTTAAACAAAGGCAGACGCGACCATGTGCTGAATTCATCTAAAATCTGAGTGTCATGGAACCTGAACCTGAAGTTACAAAGTTAGTGTGAGAACGGAAAAGTTCCAACACGTAATGTAATGTAATGTAATTTAATGTAATGTAATTGGAGTTTCACTGAAGACAGACAGAGCTGTCAGGTCCAGACGTGCTCATGACGAGTCGATTAATCAATTCGCTGTTAATTATTAAATAAATCATTAAATATTCTGATAATCGATGAATCCATTAATTCTTTCTTTGAAGTCCTCTGTGACAGTAAACTGAAGCGCTCCGTCACCATGGAAACACTGATCAACATTTTTGAACCAAATTAATCAATTAATCGATAATGAAAATAAACCTTTGTATATGAGGGAAGATTAAATCATCTGTGTGTGTGTGTGTGTGTGTGTGTGTGTGTGTGTGTGTGTTGCCGTGACAGCAGATGATGAATGGGCATTATTATGAGAATAACAACAGCGTTGGCACGGCGATGCCGGCCAGAGAGGCGGCCACAGACGGCCGTCCCTGGGCAAATATGGCCGACATCGGAGCCAGATGTTACACTAGGACCTGCCTGTGTGTGTGTGTGTGTGTGTGTGTGTGTGTGTGTGTGTGTGTGTGTGTGTGTGTGTGTGTGTGTGTGGTGGCCAGTGTGCTGAGGCCCGGGGCAGTTTGTCAGCTGCAGGGCCGAGAGGCAGATTGTGTTGGCAGAGGGTTGAGAGGAGGACAAAACGTGCGCACACACACACACACACACACACACACACACACACACACACACTATAGTGAGGAATGCCTGTGTGTGTATGTGTGTGTGACGATCTGGTGAACACACACTAACACTCGGTGATTGATGACTGAAGCTGCTGTCAGTCATGAGATTAATTACTGTAAATATTTCATAATCAAACATGGAGACACGAAAGGTCGGAGACTGTTAGTCCAGAAGCTTCCTACATTTCCCACAATGCAGCTTGGTGGTTCTTTTTAACACACAGGAAGCACATCAGAAACTCGTATAACAACCGGAGTGTAATCCCACTGTGTAACTGTGTCCAGCTGTACTTGAGTATTTACTCTGATTACTTCTGATCAAACATCAATCATCATCCAGGTCACAGCAGCAGACCCAGCAGCAGCTAATATCACTGACTAGTCCAGCAGCAGTCAGCCCAGCTCGGCGTCTGTCTTTCAGCCTTTTATTTCACCAAGCTCTCACCAACCACTAAAAGTCAGTCCCAGATTTACTCTTGTCCGGCGGCTTCTTGCTCGCTCACTCTCTCCTTTTCTCTTCTTAGCTTCCTCCGTCAGCGTCCTCTTCACTCTCTGCTCCTCTGCCATCATGTCCATAGAAGCTGCTGATTTTCTATTGTCCTAGCTCATGTTCTGGCATGACACCGGCTCTCCTCCTCCTCCTCCTCCTCCTCCTCCTCCTCCTCCTCGGTACAAACACCAACACTCCCTCGGTGCGCTGAGCTCACAGTCCAGGCAACCTGGCTAACAAACTGAGCTAGCATGAGCTAATAGCAGCTACATACTATAACACATCAGCATCTCATTCTAGTTTTGTCTTGACAGTTTCGTCGTCACCAACGGCGACTCATCACGAAGCGGCAGCCTCCACTTCACCATCCAGCATGGCGACCGCATCCCGCCCACGCTCCACCACAACGCAGGCCTGCGGCTGCAGGACGGCTCCACGGAGACCATCACCGCCGACCAGCTGCAGCTCACCGACCCCGACACCGCTGTCGCCAACCTGAGCTTCGTCATCACGCGGTCGCCGCTCTACGGCAGACTGCTGCTGAGAGGAGTCCCGCTGTCGCCGCCGCTGAGCTTCACCCAGACGGACGTGGATGAGCTGAACCTGGCTTACCAACACGACCTGGTCAGCCCGGCGGAGATCGACAGGTTCTACTTCCTGCCGACCGACGGGACTAACAGAGGATACCTGGAGTTTGGACAGCTGAGAGAGGAACCTGCTGTCTTTAACATTCAGGTGAGCTGAACACACCTGAGTTTAGTTTCTCTTTCAGGTCAAGAAGGAGAGGGTGAGGCAAGGATGGTATACTCGACTAGATACCACTGCAGACCTTACAGTACATACGGTACTTGAGTAGATGTACTCAGTTACATCGAGCTGCTGCTGAATGAGGCAGGTTTGTCGTCTTCATGACAGCAGTCGTGTTCGTGAAGTCGACTCTCAGGTGACGACTGAAGTACACAGATAAATATTTGAAGCAGAGAGCAGCAGGTGAGCCAAGACCAACCCCCACCATCACCCCACCATCATCCACCCAAACACCCCCATCATCATCCATCGCATGCTACCTGGACAAACACACACACAAAGGCAGCCAGGTGGCTAACACGCTGGCTGGACCGACCGTCCTGAGCCGCTGAGAGACGATGTGTTTGGTGTGTGTGTGAGTATTCAAAGGCTTCATGAATATTTCACGCACACACACACACACACACACACACACACACACACACACACACACACACTTTTTAAAGTCACTCAAATCTCAGAAGAAAAAACAGAAACAAGGTTGTTTTTGTCTGAAAACTGAAGAAAACTGAAGAAAACTGGAACACAAGTTAAAGAGTGATATAATAAATATGTTAATACTGATTCATGTTAACACACATCCAGCTCTGTATGTGTGGCTCCCACTCTGTGTGGATTCATGTCTCTGTCTTCACCTCCGTACACTCTGATGTTTTCTGACTGTGTTTTAATATTCAGTATAATTTGAACTTTTCTTGATTTGTTTTTTGTTCATAAAATGTGAGAAAAACCCAAAGAGATTTAAAGATGTTAAAGTGCCTCATCTTTACGTCTTTAAATAAGTTTTTAATTGATTTTCTTTCTTATTTTTTACCGTCAACGTTTAATTCAAGATAAACGAGACAAAGGAAAGTGATAAGTGAGCAGGAAACAGAAACCTGGATCACGTGACGGGAGCGACACCTAGTGTCCAGAACTCAGTACTGCTCCTGCAGCTGGTGGACAAAATAACATGAACACCCGCTCCTTCACCTGAGTAATGTCAGTTTTACATTTCTCAGATAAATATGAATATGTATGAGAAATATCTGACAACAGGAGACAAACAGAGAGTTCCAGTCAAACCTCGAAGACACATTTAAAGTTGGTGAACTGTTCTGTACCTTTATGTCTCCAAGTAATGATGGATTGTTGTTTCTCGGGTCTCAGGTTGAATGGAGCTATTCTCCTCTGAACCAGGTGTCTCGTCCTCTTCCTCTTGTGTTCAGGTGGATCGGGTGGATCGGACACCCCCCAGTCTGACCACCAGGCAGAGTCCGAGCGTTGTGGTGGATCTGGGCAGCGGGCGTTACGGCATCTTCATCACCTCCAAACACCTGCAGGCCTCCGACCCCGACAGCCCCACGGAGGAGCTGGAGTTCTCCATCACCAGACCGCCGCACTTCGGCTACCTAGAGAATGCTCTCACAGGTGAGTGTTACCTAGCAGCACCTAGATATAGATTCACATGTTCAGGTGTGTTGAAACTCTCGTCCCGTCCTGCCAGGAGCTTACATCAAAGGTCGCTTCACCCAGCGGGACGTGGATCAGCGCGCCGTGGTGTTCGTCCTCCCGGCCGACATGGAGGTGACGGCCGACAGCTTCCAGTTCCTCCTCACCGACCCAGCGGGAAACACGGCGCTGCCTGAGATGTAGGTTTGAAGAAGCACCTGAGTGATCTATAGCAGTGGTTCCCAACCTGAGGCTCCAGATCCCCAGTATGGTTCACCATATGGTCGTTAGAACTTCTTGAGTTTAAGGAGTTTTTAAGAAAGTCGGTCCATGTGTCAGCAGTTTGTGGCTGTGTTCAGTACATGGAGTGTCTCCTGCAGACTGGAGCTGTCCTGGTCTCGAGTGGAATTGTCAGCGACCTGCTACAGAACCTGCGAGACAGCGGGGACGCTTCAGATCCAGATCCAACGCAACGGGAAGAGCGCCGACCCGGCGTATGTCGCGATCCAGGTACGACGATGACGCCTTCCTCTGTGTCCACAGGCTCCAGAAGTTCATGAGTTGGTGCTCAGTGTGTTTGTTTCATGGTTATGCAGGTGGAGGAAGGATCGGCCAAACCCGGCAGAGATTTCACCCACAGCACAGCTGGTCTGATCCAGTTTGACCCAGGTCTGACTCTACTGGACTCTGTTCAGGTCTCCTTTGCTTTTGTC
The DNA here is from genome assembly GCA_023373845.1 of Nibea coibor. Classification (NCBI taxonomy): domain Eukaryota; kingdom Metazoa; phylum Chordata; class Actinopteri; family Sciaenidae; genus Nibea; species Nibea coibor. The sequence goes on along the minus strand of CM041718.1, from coordinate 26,782,225 downwards.
AACCTGGACGCTGTCAGGAGGACACTCTGTTAGGACAGATGTCAAATATAGATGATGTTCTCCATCCTGTCTCTGTGTCTCAGGAGTCAGTGTGAAGACCTGGAACATTTACCTGATAGACGACGGTCTGGAGGAAAACCACGAGACCTTCACCGTCACCCTGAAAAACCCCAAAAACGCCGTCCTGGGACAGAGGACGTCTGCTAGCGTCGAGATCATCGACCCCAGAGGAGGTTTTTAACATTTCTGCACACCTGTATACGAGCATAAAACATAGAAACATTGTCTTTGTGTTTGACACTCCTCTCTGAGCTGTGTGCAGATGTTTCGTGGTTGTCAGGGTTAGAAAACACTGACGTGCCCTCTCTGCTGGGTATCAGGAAGGTGTGATCCAGACGACCTGAGGGTGGAGGATGACGAGAAGCGACTCCCAGCTCCTCCTCACCTTCCTGACCCTCCCAGATCGGAGAAGGAGGAGGAGGTGGAGGACCCTGTAACGGACATCGAGGCGGAGCTGCTGTGGGAGAACCAGCCTCACCCTCCCAGGGGAGACGTCCCAAACAGACGGCCCTACTTAGACTACGATCCACAGGACCAGGCGGCCCCCAGCTACAGCCAGATCTACTACCCCAGCAGGCAGCTGCCGGGGACGGGCACTGGGGGGACTGGACACAGGGTCAGACAGGGTGGACTAAAGGTGAGTGTCTCCGTGCTCTTGAACGGGTTAAAGGATCATTTAACTGTTCCTGCATGGTGATTGTTTCAGCGTTTGACTGTGTGCTGATGTTCAGGTCCGTCTGTCAGGGGAGAGGAGGACTGAGGAGAAGGTCTGGACGGTAAGACTCCGTCTGTTAACCACAGTTAGATAAACACACATACACTGTGTTAATGTGCCTGCTCCTCCTCCTCCCTCAGTTCCACAGCCTGACTCCTCTCCGGCTGGAGGAGCTGAAGCCGGGTGACGTCGGGTGGAGCCAGTCGCCTCACAGTCGCCTCCCGCAGGAACTCCCAGTCGGAGACCCTCCTCAAATGGATCATGCAGAACCAAGACACCACCCAGAGCTACACCAGCGCAAGGTACACACACACACACACACACACACACACACACACACACACACAATTTAAAGATGAGAAAACAACAACAACAACAAATCAGAACCAGAAAAACACACAGACACAAGCGGACTGTCAGGCGGTTCTAAGTTAAATAACATCTGAATGGATCCCTCTGATTGGATGGTCGGGTCAGGTGCTGCTCCAATCAGTCTCCAAGAAGGATGACTCAGGTGGCCACGCCTCCTTCAGCCGAAGGCCAATCAGAGTACTGTTTATGTGAATTATAAATAAAGTAAATAAAGTAAACCTTCAGTCGGCGGCACTGTGTTTGGATGGCTGGTTGTCGTGGTAACCGTCTCTTTGTCTCCTCAGACTGGGAAGTCCGTCAGCAGCTCGTGTCCTGATGGTTCGACTCATTACAGGAGGCGCTGTTACACCATCAGCTCGTCTGTGGCGAGCTGGGCGAGCGCCGAGAGGACCTGCTCGCTGCTGTAAACGACACACACACACACACACACACACACACACACACACACACACTCTTCACCCCTGAACTCACATATGACCTCATATTTATATGATACAAGTTGACCAATCAAATGAAAGATTACAGACCTCATCGAGTGAGAGAACTGCAGCTATGAAATGTAATCTAATCTAATGTGGGTGATGGGTGTCTTGGTTTTTGCCACAGACAGACTCAGATTATTATTCATTCATTATTATTCATATTAGTGTCCAACATTGTGGAAATGATCCTACAGAGACAGACATATTAAAGAGTAACATCAGTTATATCTGTGTTTAAATCCATCTGACTCCTTTGACAAAAACATTTTCTCTCCTGATATTTTCACACTGGTCCAATAAAAATAACTTCAGACACATGAGACGTAGCATAACACAGTTAGCCTGAAAGTGTGTGTGAACACAGCTCCAGAGGTGTGTTTGACGCTCTCCATATATCTGTGTCAGGTTTAACAGCAGCCTGACCAGCGTGCGGTCCAGAAGAGACATGAGCTGGCTGTGGAAGTTTGCAGGGAGGAAGCCATTTTGGATCGGTGAGTGTGTGCTGTCATCACAACACGCTGAACACGTGATCCAACCTGAAACACGCTTCATTCAAGAACGACTGATCACATGAACACATTGTTTAAGATGTATTTAAATAAATCTGTCACCTTCACACTTCTCCAAACATTCAGTCTAAGATTTAAACATCTAAATCTGAATACATTTGGACTTTAAATATGATCAAATATATTTATTTAATACATATAGATTAAACTCCCCCTGACCTCTGTGTGCTGGACTGTTAAAGGAGCCTGTTACTTCCTTTACTGAAGTGTTAAACACCTTCTTTTGATGTTTCATGTGCTGACTCTGATAAAAGCATGAGGTTGAGGTTTAAACACAGTTTGACACGTTTTGTATTTTAATTCTTCAGTAATGTTTTACAGACGTAGCAGATCATGCAGCCTATGTGATGTTTTAATTCTGCTAATGAGAGACCTCATTAAAGCAGACCTCCTCATGAACAGGTGATAAAGAAACCTGAAGTGAATCTGAGGAGAGACTGTCCTCTGTCAGGACCGGTGTTGAACCTCTCTCTGGACTCTTCTTCATGTGTCTCAGGTCTGTCTGGAGGTCCAGGTCACTGGATGTGGGCCGACGGTCAGCCAGTGTCCTTCTCCAGACTGAAGGGGGCGCCGCTGGGCCGCAGTGAGTCTGACTCGGGTTCGGACTGTGTGCTGGTCGAAAACCCCAGAAGCTGGATCTCTACGAGCTGCTCCCCTGAAACTCAACACAGATTCATCTGTTCAGCGCCGGCTCAGACTCACTGAGAGACACTCAGAGTATTTACTGCTACCAGTCGTGACGACCCCTGTGAATCTGTTCAAGTCATATTTAATGATACATAACGATGCTGCTCTGTACATTAGTTTTCATATTTTTGTCATAATAAAGATGCTGCACAAACTGGAGTATTGGATCAGCAGCTTCACTCTGTGATGGAATATAACACCTGTACCTGTACTCCACTTTATGTAATTATCTGAGAGCTTTAGTTTATTAATGAAGATGTTTTACACACAAACATATGAAGAGTTTATAAGATGTCGTTTTGTTATGAATTAAACAACCCAACAGTTTAAATAAGAACAGCTGAAACCATTAGTTCATTAATTAGTGGGTGGACAGAAAATTAAAAAACATTTCCTGGGTTCATATTTGCTGTTTTTCCCTTGAATCATTTGTAATAATTTATAAACCGTAAAACCCTTTAACATTAACGCATGGATTATATACAGAGAGAGAGAACAGTCAGTGTACAGAGACGCTCTGAAGCTCAGTTGGTGCTGAATATACATTCACCCTCAGTACAGTTGTCATGAACGGGGAAATTAGCTACAGAGACCAAAACTGTTTTTGTACCAGGCTGTAAACATGTTTATTTCTGCTGTCTAACATGGGGACTTATGGAGACTGACTGACTGCAGCCAGCCTCAGTGTGGACGACAAGTGTGTTGGCTTCACTTCACAGACATTGAGGTTGCTACTTGGTTACAATAAATTATTTATATTTTTATTTATATAAATATATTTATATACATTAATAACTTGACACCATGTTTGGTAACAGTAGCCAAGCTTCCTGTAAACTGTTCTTTAAGCGACATATAAATGTTTGTCTCAGATGTGCTTATTCAGTCAATATGATGAACATAAGTCACCACATCTTACATAAGACGTTAGAACTCGTTAATTAACTAATTAATCACATTCTTCATTAATCGCGTCGTTTTTTGTTTTGTTTCTTTTTTTGCTGATGGAAGTCACAATCAACCGCGCCATCTTGTTTTCTCCTCAGCGCCGCGGTTGACAGTTGAACATGCGCAGTACAGATCGATCGTTGACGTTCTTAACTTGTGATTGGATGATAAAAACGTCCTTCTTCAAGTTCGACCAATTATTTGACTCCTTTCCGATGTTGCCGTTTTGCTCCTGTAACGGCTGCCACAGGCCCCGCCCTCCTCCTCCACACAGTAACGTGACTTTGGCGGGAGCCCGGGAGCACGCCGATTCCCGCTGGAATAATTTAAAATATCTGATATCTAACGGCATACTTAAACAAATATGGCGCCCAAATAAACGCAGGTAACACACCTGACTGACACGGCTCGGACTGAAAAGACGCGGGAAGACAGGTAAGCTAAGTGGCGCTAGCAAAGCTAGCTAGCTAACCCGCCTTCGTTCTTATCGAATGTTAGCTTTACCTGTTAGCTCGTGTGTGCTAATGTACTGGTCAAGGTGCTAGTTTGAGTTGGTTTGCCACACAGCCAGGTGTGCAAGACACCTGCTTTAATGAAAACACTGAGGGGTGGCAGTGATGGCAGCGAAGCGGGCTTCAAACCCTGAACTACATTTCCATAGAACCACTGCTGCGACGGAATGAATCACCTGACTGGTCCAATCAGGTCAGGTGATTCACTGGCACTGCCTCGTGCCTCTGTGACAGGTGACAGGTTGGGCGCCTTCAGCACTGTACAAACGCTCTATGCGCACCTGGTGGTTGTCGTAGTACAGGTGTGTCCAAAGCCCGGGGGCCAATCACAGCCCGCGGTCAGATTTCATGTTTCTAATGTTATTTATGGCCTGCTGGACTGTCAGGTGCTGTGTGACATGATGAAGCACCTGGACCTTTGAGGGCATGACTGCTGCTGTTATATATCTGCAGATGTGACACTAAGAATGATTCTGAAATGACTTTGCGTCACTCATAATAAGTCGTGTTTGAAATGAACAGAGGTTCAGATTTGTATCAGCTTCATGTGTAACGTGTTCATATTCCTGATGTGAAAGAAAGGAGGAACTGTTTTTAGGTATGTTCACGTCTGATTGGCTTAGATTTGGTTACACAGTCAATTCAAAAAATATATAACTGTGACAGTGAAACACTTTTTTTGGTAGTTATTTCATTTTTAAATGTTGTTTTGCCCCCCAGGCATCCTCACATTGTCAAATCTGGCCCTGTTTAAAAAAGTTTGGACAGCTGTTGTAAGCAAAAGAACATAGTCAGTCTTTGTGTGTGTGTGTGTGTGTGTGTGTGATTAAAAGCTTCCTGTCCTCCATCGAGCCTGCCTAATTTGACTGCAGACTGTCAACTTGCCAGGAGAGGTCAGTGTAACTGAAGCTTCGAGTAATGAACACACTCAGGCGCTTCAAAGAAGCTGCATTTGCCCTCAGTAGAGGAATGAAGCTTATGAGTGTTGACTTTGAGAGACTCAGGCTTCTTCTTAAACCACTGAAGATGTTCAGAATTTGAATGTCTTTGTTTGTCTTTTTATTTTTTAACGTGCAGGTCCGTTATAGCTGATGCTGTCATTCATGACTCAGTGACCTGTAAGACACAGGACAAAGCCGAAGGTAAGGAGGTCAAAGGTCAGTACTGTTTGTTCAGAATTCTTCAGAAATGATGATTTGAATCAGAGCGAGTGTGACGTAGAGTTATAATGAAAGAATACTACTAAAAACAGTAGACATACACATGAGGATGATTTTTCTTTTATTCATATTTCATGACACATTAATTTGGTAAGATCATAGAAAATCAGATGTCTAAGGGCAACAGATTGTTCAATAAAGTTTATAATAAAACGTAAGGTAAGAAAACAAAGCATGTATATCAAACATGATGGTAGATCAGTAGTTCTCAGTTGGTATTTGGGAGATGCAGATAAGCATTTACCATCAGTGTTTTATGTCATTTGTACTTGTGGATAGACCGAGACAGTTTGAAACTGCAGCAGACAAAAACAAAATCAATGTACACCAAATGTTAATTAAAGATGAAATGACAAAGAAATTCAAATAAAATATGTACATACAGTTATAGCTGTGGGATTAGAATTTAACCTGCATTCTGTTACAGCTCGTGTCTCAGTGCTTGTGTCGCATTTGTTTGTACATTGAACTACCCTATAATTAATCATAATTAACCTTACCTACATTAGCAGATAATTAAATAGGACACAGTTTGGTGAATGTGCCACATCTGCAACAGACAACAAGACACCCTCAGAAAGAAGACAAATGTTTAGAAAAGATGAAATAAAATGAATATAAAAACAGACACACAGAGCCAGAGGTACAGGATTGGCATTTACCTTTGCAAGCTGCCTTGTTTATCTCAGGTTGTGTTATTATAAGGTGTGTTTGAAATTCCTTTGAAATGAATCACTGGCTGCCACACTGCTTTCTTACTGTACAGTTCATGTGTCAGTGTTTGTCTTGCACTTAAGTACAATCCAATATTCTAGTTGTCATACTGGATATCATAAGCAAGGGGTCCATTAATAGCAAAACCAAGGTAGAAAGAAACCCTTTCTGTGCTGTAACCACTTCTTACACCAGCTAAGAAAGCTGGACGAACAGGGATTTTCAGGTTTCCACAATTTGCAAACACTTCTCCTTGCTCAATGGTTCCACTGACTCGATGAAGGCGGTTGATAATGGGTTTGTATTTAAATATATCTCCACTTCGCCAAAGTTGCGCCAAGGTCTCAGGCCGCATCTTTTTAAAATTCTCATCTAGTTGGGGTTTGGAAACAAGTCTCCTGAGTCCGTCTTCTTTTCCCAAGTAGAGGTGGGCAACAGTGTTCCTATTTGGAAACCGTGGAGTCAGGCGCTTGTAAGACGACTTTCGAATTGCTTTCACATACGTCACAATCTCTGTGTTTACCTCCGTTGGACTCGGCCAGAATAACAGCAGAGCCAGGTAGTAAGGATCTGGAGAGCGATATCCAAGTCCTACATCCTGCAGAGTTTTCAAAAGTAGAGCGGAGAGGTCTCTGGCTTCAGGCTTCACGTGTTTCAAATTTGGCTTCAAAAGGTAAAGAATTATGTTCGACAAAATGTAGTTGATTGTCTCCTTTGTCATTTGTTGTTTGTTGATAAATTGTTGTTGCTGTTGCAAGAATGCATAGCACTCAGTGATCCTCTCAATCTCTTCGGCAGGTTTGTCCAAATGCTGAAGAACCCCTGTGAATGTATCTGCTTGCTTCCTCTCAAGAAACAATCTTTGTTCTTCAACATCAATTTTTAGATTGAGATTCGGATTGTTTTGTTTTTCTTTTCTCATTTCCTCTCGTGTAGTGCAAAAAAGACTTACGTACTTTTTAAAATGACAACAGGAAGCCCAACGGGTCTTTGAATCAAATTCAGAATCGTTTGCCTTTATATATGTGAAGTAATCATCAAGAATTTCAAACGTTTCTTTTGCTTCAGTTTTCAGAGTGAGGAGAAACTGTTCATGTTCTTTGATGATCTCCTCGTATCTGTTGTTGGTCTCATTTTCCTCCTTATACACGCTGGTGATTGGGATTGTTTTCTGCAGAAAACTCTGCAGATACTTCTTCTTCATTGGATCACTTTCCTCAAAGAATGGCAGTCTGGCCAGTATCTCAAACAGCAGGAAAACAATTTCCAGCACGCCCACATAGCCATAAACATTATATGACCTTCTGGGATAGTCGTCTGAGTCATCATCAGCAGCTTCCTCCTCATGTTGATCCTCTGTACTTGCCAGCTCTTGAGCCTTTTTAAATGCTGTGATAGCATTAGCTGCTATTTTAATGTTGGTGTTTAAGTCTTCTGCATTGTGCAGTGTCTCCTGCTTTTCTCTCTGGTTGTTAGATCTTAAATTGCTTTTGTGAATTTGCCCAATTGTGTCAAACGTGTAGGGGTTTTCTTTAATTTTCTTGGCCTTTTCAGCCCATTTCAGAGCCTCTGGGTAGTCTCCCTCTTTGAGGTACAAATATCTCGCCAGTGCCTGAGGAATAGATGCACTTGTCACAAACCTGGATGATGCTTTCACAAAGATTTCCTGGACAGTTTGCCTCCCTTGCTGGCTGTGGACTTTGTCTATGAGAGGAGAAAATGGTTCTCTCTCATCTCCATCTTTCTTACGCTGTCTTTCAATCAACATTCTTTGAATTGAGAGCATGAATCTGTGTTTGACAACTCCAACGCTGAAGAACAGATCACAGTGAAGAATATCCAGAGTGATATCGCTTACTTTTAAATTAAAGCTTCTCTCCAACTCTGCCAGACATGCAGAAGCAATGGCGTGATGAAGGATTCGGATTCCTTTGTATCCTCCCAACTCCTCAACTGTGTCAATGATGAGGAAGTTTGAATATGGCTTCATTCTTTCCATTACACTGTCCTCTTTCCAGCGAATCATTTTCATCCCCAAAAAATCTTCACAGAGTGAGAGAGAGATTTCAGATTTTGCCACATGGGTGTTAAGTAAAGCTAGAAAGGTAAACAGTCTAGCCTCCTTTGAGCTGGAATCTACATTCTTCAGCGTGTTATGAACAATATCATTGATGTATTTTTCATTAAAATTACTCTTCATGATCATGAAGCTGTAAAAGTTTTCAGGTTTTTCATGAGTTTCTTTGAGCTCTTTGAGTTTCTTCTCAAACTCCTTCTGTTCGTCTGGTGTCAATGAAGCAGTAATGTATTGACTCTGCATATGGTGCTTTTTGTATTGCTCTTTAGGGTTATGGGAACGAACACAGTGAATGATGATGACTTTGCAATTTGGAGCCTCATCTACATCTAAGCTGTCCTCTACTGCAGCTTTATGTATGCAGTTCACAAGATCATAAGGATTCTCTGTTTCTTTTGAATCATCAACTAACAGCAAAACTGGAGACGGTTTCTCATATCCAAGTTTCATGAGCCTACTGACTTGGATGGCAACTTCTGTCTTTGGCAGTGTGTTGTCTTTCAGCAGAGCACATCTGAACTCTTGACGGAGATCCCACACCACATGCATTGCTAACGTGGTGCCACCACAGCCTGGATGGTGAAACAGATTGAGCAGATCGCACATGTTTTTCGAATCTTTCAGCTGAGACCTGATCATCTTCTTCACATTTTCATACTTGTCCCGCTTGACAAATGGCTTCTCTTTGTCTTTGTCACAGAAGTAGAAGTTCCACCATTTGACTTTGCCTCCTCTGTAGAATTCCTCCTCAACTTTGATTCTGAAGTCACTAAACTCTGAACTGTTCTCATCGTAGGTGTTTTCACACTGATTCAGACACAAAATGTCCAAAGCAGTCATGAAATCTTCATCCTTCTGTTTCAGGACAACAGCGCTGGAACCAGAAGAGGGAAGCAACCTTTCAGATGACTGATGCACTGGTCCCAGTGCCATTATCGTACCATTGATCTCACTTAGCGTTAGTTCATATATGGACAGAGAGCCAATGTCAAAGTCACATTTTTCTTGTATCATCTCTCTCCATTTGGAATATATGCTCTGAGATTCACAAATGGTGATTATGTTTTCCTCTTCAGTGTGTTTTATGAAAGACTTGTAGGTGTCAAAGACTGGGTCTTTCTCAGTGTCCACAGGTGAAAGTAGCAGGAATATGATGAGACTTCTTCCATGGAGAAGAACTTCAGGGTTACAAATTAATGACACCAACTGCTCTACATCTTTGCAAGATTTCCTCAGCCACTCCCTGTAATCTAACTCCTTGTTCGAGTCACTATCGAGGTCATGTCTGCCATTGCAGAAGACCCAGCTGGTCTGTTTACAAAGGTTAAGCTTCTTTATCACTGATTCAGTCTGTCCTTGATATTGTGATGGGTTATGCAAATTGGCCACCCTTGAATCTTTGTATGAATTACACAGTCCACCTGAACTGTTGGAGTTGGGGTCAAAATCTAACACACAGAACAGTTTCAGCTTGCTCAAAAACTGGAGATACTGCACTTGTTCTGGGCTGCTCTTGTTTACAACAACAACAAATCTGTCATAGTTGTCCAATGAGTTCCCACCACAAGTTAACAAATCCTTTAGCTTGTCACCCTGGTTAGTTTCTTTCTTCAAAACTTCTTTTGGGAGACGCTGCAGCTCCAGTTGACCTTGATGCACAGAAATAAATGCATCATTTAGTAAAAGCAAAACTGAAAAAACACAAAGCACCACAGAAGATGAAGACTGGTGTTATTCTCTATTCTTCTCAGCAGAGTCTATTAAAAAAAACAACTAACAATGTTGATAGCTTGTCTTTCAGTCCTTTCAGACTTTAGTTCTGTGTCTCTCAGCTCCCATTGGTTCATACTTCATACTACGTATGGTTCATACTACTGTAAATTTCAGATTCCTTTTTAAAAAAGGTTTAGTAAGCTGCTCACTGTTGTTGTTATCAACCATGGAAATTTTGGGGGGACTAGTTTCAACGGGAGATGAATCCACATTTGATGCTCTGGTATTCGTGGCAGGTGGGACGGTGTGTTTGGGACTCCAAATACTGGAGCACCAGCACAGAGCAAGAAGACACAGTTATCTGTGTTTCACAGATAATTCTTTTGTCGGATAAATCAATTGTTGTAGTGGTTTTGGCACGATATAACTGAAAATTCTGTTTTATTCATTACTGAGTAATGCAAGCCATCAAAGAAATACTAAAACTAAATGTTTATGAAACAAATTATTGCAACCTCCATCTGAATATGTTTACATTGGTTGTCTTACCCATGCTCTTTTCCAGCTGACGGACGAGCTCACGTTGATTGATTTCCTTGAGAATGTCTTTTGTCACTCGTAGGACGTCCCTGCTTCCATAGTGGTCAGTCATTACTTTAGCAGTGTCCATGGTGTCCTTGCCCTCCAGTCTACTCTGAGAAATAGGTTCATACTTGGATTCAGTGTATGCTTTTAAGTTGAAATGAAAACGTTTAAAGTCTTCTTTTGAGAGATCCTCTAGAGTTTTCTGGATCTCCACAGTGATCCTGCCTTCGTCTGGTGGGACTGTGGTCTACAGGAACAAACAGAAGTAAACATTTTGTAGATTTAGCACTTAAATCACACACATATATCCTGAAGGTTCTTTATGCCTTTACGTATTCTAATAATTCACAAATAGTCTTTTCTTGCACTGTAATATCAAAGGCTCTGATAATATTTATAATATTATTAATTATTATTAATATTTCTAATATTTATATGGTCTATTATAATGTGTAAAATAACATAGTTTTACCACCACAGTTTCTTTTCTCCTGGCCCCCAGGTTCTGTGTCTTGGCCGGTTGTATTTCCTCTTTTCCTCCTTTATCAAATGGCTGCAGAACTTTTTCAGATTCATTTTCCACCTTCTTTTCTGTTTTTGATTCCGGCTGTGTGGTTGCTGTCGCCTGATCCAGACTCTGTTCATATTGAGTTGGTTTTGGATCTTCTCTTTGGTCGGTGCTGGTGGGAAGGATGGGTTGCAGTGTTGGCTCTGGTTTATTTTTCAGTCGATCAAGCTCTTTCAGAATCTTACCAGCAGGCCCCTTTTTCAGCTCCAGATCCAGAAAATCTTGCTTCTTGAAGCAAACAAGGCAGTCTCCAGAAACATCTTCCTCCTGGAGCCTTTCTGCATATTTGCTGTACACATTCACATGCTGCAGTAACCACTGCTTCACTTGCTCCTTTGTCCAGTTTTCCACATATGCAGGGAACTGTGATTCAAGCACTGATCCTTCTTTCAGACTTTCAAGAGAAGATGTGATTTTAACAGCAGGGCCGTGTTTTATTCCTAAGTCCAATATGTCTCCCTTTTCATAGTCAGCTAAAATATCTCCCGACACTTCCTCTTCATGGAATTTGTCGGCACAAGTCTGATGAACTTTGACCTTTGTCACCAGCCACCTGTGGACCTCTTCCTTAGTCCATTCTTCAATTGGTGGTTTTGTTGTTGCACATTTCATTTTGAATCACCTAAAAAGAAAATTAAGATCATTAAAGATTAAATAATTGAAAGATTTATTGTAAGAAATATAAGCTTCATTTAAAAAGAAATGTCAGAGATGTCACATTGTTGGCCTTTTTATGAGAGATGGAAATACAGTTTAAAGCAATTGCATAAAAAAAAGTCAAGCTGGGCATTTTAAGCACAATCAAAAGAAAATATATAATTCAGATGCAATTCTCAAATACTTGATTTTGATTTCATGATTTTCATAGAAAAGTATCTCAACACACAATAATTTTACCAGGATATTTTTGATCTAACTCAATAAACTGAAGATTTATTTCAACAAACTGAATTGATGATTGTTGGAACAGTGAAAAGACTAACCAAGACACGTATTTTACAAAAGGTTAGCAAGGTGGTAAAGCTAGTCTAAGTTCAGTGGAAGAGAAAAATGTGAAGTCAGATGTAGTGTCGGGTGTGTTTTTTCTGTTCCACTGCGTAACGGACCAGTTGAAAAATAGATGTTTGAACCTGCAGTCAACGAATGGACAAACGTTACTTAGCAGACTAGTTCATTTTTCAACCAATCAGTGGACGATATCTATGTCGTACTCCAGCCAATCAAAGGACTCTGGGGTCTTGTGGGGGAGGGACAACAGAGAAACAGCAGGCGGTGTAGAGTAGAGCACACAGAGCAGGGTGACAGAATAACTTCAAAATACTGTTTCTATTGAAGTTTCTGGAGGCTCTTTGCTTTGCTAAGTGGCATGTCTGAGGAAAATGAGGCAAAACGCATGGGACTGCATATGTATGTCAGGCAAAGGGATTGAAAATAATATTTTCATTCAAAAACTCTTCACTAGTGCTGTTTGAGGTGTGATATGACAAAAATCTGATTCATTTTGTCCAGCAAGCTGTAGACTCTCTGTCCAATCAGAGATTCGAATCGTATCGTTGGCTGAATATCGTGTATCGTATCGTGACGTTAGTGTATCCCTACAGCCCTAGTATCTATAAACCATCATTGTGGTGATATATCAGTCATCATTATTGAAGGTTAATGTTTGTGTACACTATTATTTTCACACCCTAAATGTCACCCGCTGATTCATTGAGCCATTTCCTGCTAAAGTTTTTGTTGGTGAAGTAATAATCAAGAAGGCACCGCTGAGACACAGTTCTAATTCAGACTTTCAGCTTTTTAAATCTATTAAAGCGTGAACAACCAAATCATTTCTCACCTTCTCACCTTGAGATGTCCTTTTTTTTTGGCTGCAGAAAGTCCACAGTCGTCTATTTATGCGAGGTTTTGCTGTGATAAAACTGCACTACGCAGTGAAAACTCTTATCTTCCGTGTTGTCTTCACCCAAGTGATCACTGATCCCTATAAAGAACTGAAGCCCATCCCTGCTGCACCATTTCCTGTGAGTAGTTACAAAGCAGTCCCACCCACGTACAGACCCTTGAGTTTGAGATAAAATAATCATATCTAATCAAAAAACAAACAAAACACAAGACAAATTGAAGTCTTGTGAAGTCTAAATGAAGAACTCATTTAAACTGGTTTTCAATGAGAAAGGTGTAAAGAAGAAACGCGTAAGATTAGCAAAGCAGAAACCTGAGCCGTTTTAAGGCGTTGTCCTGAGTGCAGTCTGTTTTTCGTCACTCTGTGATGTTTCCTGTGTTGGGCAGGGCTGAGCTTCTCTACCACACACAGGCACAGGCACGCACAGACACCAGTGGAGGAAGTATTCAGAAACTTTACTTCAGGAAAATGAAATGCATAGTATAAGTCTTGCATTGAAATTCAAAATACAGTGAAGTATTATCAGCAAAATGGGATTAGAAAGTAAACAATGCAGCAGCTGGTTGTGGACTTGCATAGATTTGAGTAGACTTCTCTTCAACAGTAGTTTTTACATGTTTACATTAGCTTTGTGTGTCATAAGTCATTTCTGTTCCTTTGTGTTCTGTTAGTCTACGCCAAGTATTTCTGTCTCCAAACAGCTGAATCGTGCATTACAGTCACCATGTGGACTGAAGCAGCATGTACAATAATGATAATCACTTTATCTTTCGTTTTTGGTGTCACATCATCTGGAGAGCAGTCTGGTTAATCAGAAGCACTCGCTGAGCTGTATCATGTGTTTCAGTGGAAATAAACATAAATAAGTTTATTATTAAAAGTATATTTTTCTGTTGCTGTTGTCAGCCAGCTGAACAAGTATAAAATATGGATTTGGTCGCAGATCATTATCCTACATGTTGATGTCCAGAGACTCATATTTAGTTCAAAAAATAGTGTAGTGTGTTTTCTTATAAGGAGTTGATAGTATTGGACTGTCCTAAGGTTAAAGTTGAATATGAAGTGCATGTCTGTAAGAATTTACAATGACCGCTGCATGAAGACTAAACATTCAATAGTATGTACAGTCTGTCTGGGGAGAATGGTGAGAGGCTCTGCTGAACCTTTTATAGGGTTTGTGAGATGACCTTTGTCTCTCTCATGGTAAAGTAAGTTAGGAAAGACAAAGATTGAAGTTCGTTCCTCCTTTAAAAGGACATTTTCAGAATGTTACTCATGTTTTCTGTGGGTATAAAAGCTACCCCGGGAGGTGGAGAAGAATTTGGAAGGGAAATTCGGCATCCCAAACTCACTTTGAATAAAATCCTAATTATTCAATTTACGAGTAGGCTGTAATCTGTTTAACAGGCGACATTTCATGTCATTTTTACTTATTTCAAGACCTTGTTAAAGTTTCCCACTGGCTGACTGGATCACACACCGGTGCTGTGGGGGTTCTGTTTTGTTTTTTACCTCTAGCTGCACTAATGTGCAACATTCTGATGAACGGGTCCCTGCTTTGTTTCTTAGCCATGCTAGCAGTTTGTCTCCATGGTTGGTCTGCCAGTTTACTGTACTTTGTGCTGATTAGCAAATATTAATATGCCAACTCACTTAAAGGGATAGTTCGGGATTTTTGACATGAAGCTGTATGGCATCCCCGTCAGTAGTGTCGCACAGCCACACCGACTTACCCCCGACAGGTTTGGTCAGCAACGAAAGTAGTCCGGCAGGTTTCCTGGGACACTTAAATAAAAAGTTTTTCTTCTCAAAACAGCATGTGTTCAAAAGAGTGATTTATTTGCATCGCAAAACCGATGTCGATGAAAAAGTCCCACGTCGTAATCACTTGGCCCTACTTTCTCTCCGCTGCTGCAAGATGACAGACGAGGGCTGGGCTGCGCGGAGAGAGCGTGGTGGGGCCGAAAGAGCCGGGTCGCCCCATTCCAACGCGGCACGTCTGCAAACAAAACTAAACTGTAGCGGCCACTTGCAGCAGCGCAGAGATACAAAAAGAGAGAAAGTAGGGCCAAGTGATTACGACGTGGGACTTTTTCGTGGACATCGGTTTTGCGATGCAAATAAATCACTCTTTTGAACACGTGCTGTTTTGAGAAGAAAAACTTTTTATTAAAGTGTCCCAGGAAACCTGCCGGACTACTTTCGTTGCTGACCAAACCTGGACAGAACTCGGCCCACGGGACACTGTCGGGGGTAAGTCGGTGTGGCTGTGCGACACTACTGACGGGGATGCCATACAGATTCATGTCAAAAATCCCGAACTATCCCTTTAACTTGATTTAGAGTACTGTCAGTGTGAGCATGTTATTTAGCTTAAAGCACTGACGTGTTTAAGCAGAGCCTGACAGAGCTTCTAGCACGGCTGTAGAGTGTTTGATTGACGGTTTGATCCCGCCTCCTGTCTGCGTGTTAAAGTGTGTTTGGCCGTGGTGTGTGTGAATGATGAAGTTTACACTCTGCTAAATGTGCGGATGAATTCTAATGTTCATTCTTTCTAGAGTTTATGATTAGTCAAAACATGATGGTAAATTTATTTTGACATTAAGAAAACAACAACTTTTCTTTTTTTTCTGTGTTTTCTGTTTTGTCTCGGGTGGAGACTCTGTGTCTTCAGTCTCAGTAGAACTGGTGTGATTCAGCCTCTCTCCTGTTTAAACAAGAGATAAACAAATGAATTAAATAATTGCATTAATGATTAGGAAGCAAGTATACAGTCATAACCAGGCTGTAATAACAATTCAGGAATATTCTATTTTGAGCAGCTTAATGTCAAACTACTTGAACAGAATTGGTCAAGTTAAGCAAGATAATCTTTCTTGCAGTAATAGTAAATAACTTTCTTACCGTTGTTGCTAACGTTGTCATTGTCAAGTTGAGCAGCGAGATCACACTGATTGATTTTTTTGAGAATATCTTGAGTGACCGCTAACGCCTCCTTGGAGCCATAGTAGCCGGTCACTACTGTAGCGATGTCCATGGTGTCTTTACCCTCCAGTTTGCTCAGAGGAACAGAGGGAAAACCTTCTTTCTTGTGATGTTGGAGTTGGAATTTAAAAGATTTGAATTTTTTTTCCCCGAGGTTATCCAGCAAGGTTTTAATCACCACAGATGGGTTCTGCAGAAACAGGAGAGGAACTGATGAGTGATGCATCCCTTTCATTTTGATCTGTTGGTTATTTAATCTAGTCTGTTTGGCAAATATTACTGGACAGGACAGGACAGCACATGCTTTTAACTGGACTACAGACACAGTGACAGTAATACTGAGTTCATTTTGATTTTATCACTAATAGACAAACACTGAAGTTTAACCTCAGCTGTTTCGTTTGTTGTCCCTGGTGGTGTTGCCTTCTCTTCTTGAACAGTTCCCTCGTCTTCTCGAGTTTCCTCATTTTGTTCTTCACTGGTTTGACGGTTGGGACGCAGTGTCTGTTCTGCTTTATTTTTTAGACCATCAAGTTCTTTCAGGATCTTAACAGCAGGCCCCTTTTTCAGCTCCAGGTCCAGAAAATCCTGCTTCTTGAAGCAAACAAGGCAATCTCCAGACACGTCTTCATCTTGGAACCGCTTTGCCTTTTTGCCATCGACCTTCACGCGCTGCAGTAACCAGTCGGTCACTTCCTCCTTTGTCCAGTTTTCCACTTCAGCTGGAAACAGCGACTCGTGTTGTGATCCTGTCTTCAGCCTTTCTAGATAAGATGTGATTTTGACAGCAGGGCCGTGTTTTATTCCCAAGTCCAATACGTCTTTCTTCCTGTACGCAGTTAGAGCGTCTCCAGACACTTCCTCTGTGATGAAGGTGTCTGCACAAGTCTGAGGGATCTTCACCTCTGTCATCAGCCACCGGTGAACGTCTTCTTTGGTCCATGATTCAATCTCAGGCGGTGGGTCAGTTCCTGACTGGCTCATGTTGGATCAACTATAAAAGAAATAGAAACAGAAAAGGAGCTGAAGTGACAACATCAAAACACACACACACACACACACACACACGCTGTGGTCCTGATGACGTCCTCTAGAAATTCTTTTTATGTTTTTTGATATTATCATTATTAATTCAATAATTATTCATTATTTTATTGCTGCCTGTATCTGTGCCTCTCTTCATCTATACCATCCTCCCCCTCTCTGTCTGTGATGACTGTCCACCAATGAGCTTGGTTCTGCTCAAGGTGTCTGCCTCTTCAAACGAAGTGTTTCCTCGTCACTCTCGCCAAGTTCTTTCCCACAGTGGGAATTGTTGTGTCTCTGTAAATAATAATTAATTGTGAAATTTTTGTGGGCAGGGCGTAGCTGGAACATGTAGCCATGCCCAGAAGAATTTATAGGCAAGGGTTAGGGTACCATACTTGGAGTGCTCGAATTGGACCGCTTTCAGTTACAGAGGTCAAAGTTATCTGCTGTGCAAAACATTTGAACTTAGAGAAAACATTAAATTGATGTTTAGTTTTAGAAAATTGATCTGAGTTGGGAGGATTATCCGTCTCCTCCCAGTCACCAAACAGAAGTGTGCAATAAAACCATGACATGGACATCTGGAGAACAGAGTCCTGGTCTGATACTTAGTTAATCAGTAACAGTCCACTGTACGTTGTGTTTTAATGTAAATAAACAGGATGTAGATGGGATTACCTGATGATGATGAGGTCTATTGAAATCATACTCAGATAAAACATAAAACATAGCTGTGAGAGAGTTTCCCCAGGTGAGATGAAATGTAATTCAGGAAGTCTAGTTTGAGGAGTAGATCCAGGTTTTTATCAGAAGCCAAAACACTGCACAGTTTTTATTTTAGGACAGCATTTTACAACCCCATGTTACTGGCAGAAATCATTTTATTCTCCATCATGACGATCACAAGTTAACCCGAAGACGTCACAGCCAGGTTATACAGTCTACCAGGAATGTGCTTTGGACAGCACAGTTTGACAGCTGTCAGTGTTTTTTCATTTCTTGGACCACCAGTTATGTTGTGTGTGTTTTGTTGTAATTCCTCATGTTGTGGACTATATGCCAACTCTTGACCAGCACAATATTACTTCCTCCCAACAAGTTGTTATAGGGCTTAGTCAGTCAAACAAACATTTGCTGAAGCGAGTGATGATATAGTTTTTCTTGTGTAGAAAAAGCCAAGAATAATCCAGATGCTCAGTATATTGAGGATGCTTCATGCTGTGTAAATTCAACCAGGATAAAAATATCAGTCTTTAGGTTAAAGGATATAGTACAATGCAAAAACAAGCAGCTTGGAAACATTACATACCTTCAGAGCAGCTTGACTCAATGAAGAAAAGGATCTGAAGATCACGCTCCAGCTCCGATAAAAGAATCACTGATACAGAAAATGAAAGAAGTCTTCTAAAAACTAATTTACAACTTTACAGCTTTCTCTTGTTGATCATTAACAGCCACACTCACTGCCCCCTAAAAACATGAGAGTAATAAACACCAACAGAATCTATGCAGGTAAATGTTGAGTCAGGAATGTAAACATATTTATGAAAAAGTGAAACTACTGTCAAATGAACGTGGCACCAGATGTCATGATAGTCGGTCTTCTTGCTGATCACTCAACTGAAGAGGATAGTAGACGTTTGTCTGGTCTGTCCATCTTCAGGCGTCCTGAATTTGAGCAGCTCACATTTAACCTGTAGCTAGTATACGTCTTTAATGCCGTCGTATCCATGGAGCATCCATGATTACCTTTATTCATCTGATTTATTTATTGTCTTTATTGTTTGTTGCCTAACAACCTGGAATTAAAATGGCGTTTTATTAGAACTTCATGTAATGGATATACACTAAATACACCAATTTGTGAAGTGACATGAAAATAAAAAGGAGCTGGTTTACACACATGGAAAATGAGACCATAAAACACTTTTTCACATTTAAGGGAAATGCTACATCTGGTGCAAGGCCAACACCTCATCAGGCCAAGAACACCATCTCCACAGTGAAGCGTGGTGGTGGCAGCATCACGCTGTGGGGAGGTTTCTTAACGGCACAAACTGGGAAACAGTCAGAATTAAATGAATGAGCAACAGCGCTAAAGTCTGCCAGAGATCTGAGACTGGGATGAAGGTTCACCTTCAAGCAGGTGACCTTAAGTTTCAAAGAAAACATGTAAATGTCTTGGAATGGCCAAATCAAAGCCCAGACTCAATCCAATTACAGCGAATGATAAAAATCACAGTGACTGGACGACTTTTTGTGCATCACATGAAGTCCAAATAAAAAATCTTTTTTAATTCCAGTTTGTACGACAGCAAAATATAAAAAATGGGAGGACAGAGGGACGATCCCAGATGTTGAGTCAATAACAGATTAAAAGACATTTTAATGACTGGATTTCCAATACATATAAATTATACAATATATGTGAATAATGTGGATCCAGGACATTAAACTACTTCAGGTATCACCAAGTGGGACCTGAGCAATATGACCTCTTACAAACACAGACTGTTCTGGTTCTGGTCCTAAATACGGGTTTAGGACCAGAACCAGACCAAAGGTGTCCACTCAGAAAACACAATGTAGAAAACATCACGAAGGCCGACCTCGACGGGTCCTGGAGAGAAATATAAGTGACATGGATAGACTGGTATTTGTAAAGTGGCAGCCTGAGTTTACAGTGTAGACCCGTCTTTAATTAGCGGTCTGTCATCACATGACATTGTTCATAGTCTATGGATTTCCTGACCATTGAAGAGAACTGAAGGTGGAAATCAGGTGTGAGCAGTTCTATGTGGAGGACTGAATCTCCTCCTCCACTCTCTGTCAGCAAACAACAAAATGGTCCAACGCAGCCATCTTGTGGACAGCAGAGGGTTAACTCCAGAGTCTTTGGTGTCCGAGGACGATAAAATGAAAACAAGGTTAAACTAATTCCTCTTTGGGAACCTTTTCAGACGTCCAGCTCCCACTAAAAAGATGCTTGTTAAAGCTTTATTTATATAACACCAGATCATAACCAAAGTTATCTCATGACCCTTTGCTGCATGGTACAACGCAGCATGAGGCATTCATTTTCATGGAACAGAGACTGCGTGTCCATGTCCATCTCCATCTCACCCTGAAACAGGACGGTGAGGCTGTCTCCGTTGTCTCCTCTATGTCCTCTATGTCCTCTGTGTCCTCTCCATTGACAGCATGTTTAGGACAGAGCTTCCCTTGATCAGCATAAACAAATGAGTAAATGGATTCATCAATTAATGAACAAGCTGCTGTTAGGATTACATTAATGGATCAGTTTGTTTCTGAAAAGCTCTGCGTGCGGTTCACAGCACTACATTAAGACAACATGTAAATGTACAGTGTGTGTGTGTGTGTGACGTAGACGCTGGAGTGAGAGTTTCTTACCTGTGCGTTGCAGTTGTGAAGCAAGTTCACGCTTATTCATTTTTCTGAGTATGTTTGTGGTGACGTGTAAAGCCTCGTCACGTCTGTAGTTCTCAGTCATTCGCGTAGCGATGTCCTTGATGTCCGCATGCTCCAGTTTGCCTCGAGGTATGGGTCTATGCTCTGAGTCTGCATAGTTTTGTAGTTGGAATTTAAAATCCTTCAGCTCATCTTCAATGAGGTTTTCCAGGGTGTCATTAATTAATATGGTAGGATTCTGCAAAAGAGATGAAATGAAAACAAAGTTCACATCTTAGTTTGTCTGTACTCACTGTGCAGATTCTTTCTCCTTTGTCAGCTGAAACAGAAATACACTTTGTCACCTGTGACGTTGGTCGCTGGTCCTGTGTCTTCACTGACAGATAGGTCTTATTTTTGCATTGTGTTCTTCCCATGCTCTCCATGATCTCCATGCTCTTACTTTGTGTCACTAGACCATCAAGTTCTTTCAGGATCTTAACAGCAGGCCCCTTTTTCAGCTCCAGGTCCAGAAAATCCTGCTTCTTGAAGCAAACAAGGCAATCTCCAGACACGTCTTCATCTTGGAACCGCTTTGCCTTTTTGCCATCGACCTTCACGCGCTGCAGTAACCAGTCGGTCACTTCCTCCTTTGTCCAGTTTTCCACTTCAGCTGGAAACAGCGACTCGTGTTGTGATCCTGTCTTCAGCCTTTCTAGATAAGATGTGATTTTGACAGCAGGGCCGTGTTTTATTCCCAAGTCCAATACGTCTTTCTTCCTGTACGCAGTTAAGTTTATGTTTTTTGATATTATCATTATTAATTCAATAATTATTCATTATTTTATTGCTGCCTGTATCTGTGCCTCTCTTCATCTATACCATCCTCCCCCTCTCTGTCTGTGATGACTGTCCACCAATGAGCTTGGTTCTGCTCAAGGTGTCTGCCTCTTCAAACGAAGTGTTTCCTCGTCACTCTCGCCAAGTTCTTTCCCACAGTGGGAATTGTTGTGTCTCTGTAAATAATAATTAATTGTGAAATTTTTGTGGGCAGGGCGTAGCTGGAACATGTAGCCATGCCCAGAAGAATTTATAGGCAAGGGTTAGGGTACCATACTTGGAGTGCTCGAATTGGACCGCTTTCAGTTACAGAGGTCAAAGTTATCTGCTGTGCAAAACATTTGAACTTAGAGAAAACATTAAATTGATGTTTAGTTTTAGAAAATTGATCTGAGTTGGGAGGATTATCCGTCTCCTCCCAGTCACCAAACAGAAGTGTGCAATAAAACCATGACATGGACATCTGGAGAACAGAGTCCTGGTCTGATACTTAGTTAATCAGTAACAGTCCACTGTACGTTGTGTTTTAATGTAAATAAACAGGATGTAGATGGGATTACCTGATGATGATGAGGTCTATTGAAATCATACTCAGATAAAACATAAAACATAGCTGTGAGAGAGTTTCCCCAGGTGAGATGAAATGTAATTCAGGAAGTCTAGTTTGAGGAGTAGATCCAGGTTTTTATCAGAAGCCAAAACACTGCACAGTTTTTATTTTAGGACAGCATTTTACAACCCCATGTTACTGGCAGAAATCATTTTATTCTCCATCATGACGATCACAAGTTAACCCGAAGACGTCACAGCCAGGTTATACAGTCTACCAGGAATGTGCTTTGGACAGCACAGTTTGACAGCTGTCAGTGTTTTTTCATTTCTTGGACCACCAGTTATGTTGTGTGTGTTTTGTTGTAATTCCTCATGTTGTGGACTATATGCCAACTCTTGACCAGCACAATATTACTTCCTCCCAACAAGTTGTTATAGGGCTTAGTCAGTCAAACAAACATTTGCTGAAGCGAGTGATGATATAGTTTTTCTTGTGTAGAAAAAGCCAAGAATAATCCAGATGCTCAGTATATTGAGGATGCTTCATGCTGTGTAAATTCAACCAGGATAAAAATATCAGTCTTTAGGTTAAAGGATATAGTACAATGCAAAAACAAGCAGCTTGGAAACATTACATACCTTCAGAGCAGCTTGACTCAATGAAGAAAAGGATCTGAAGATCACGCTCCAGCTCCGATAAAAGAATCACTGATACAGAAAATGAAAGAAGTCTTCTAAAAACTAATTTACAACTTTACAGCTTTCTCTTGTTGATCATTAACAGCCACACTCACTGCCCCCTAAAAACATGAGAGTAATAAACACCAACAGAATCTATGCAGGTAAATGTTGAGTCAGGAATGTAAACATATTTATGAAAAAGTGAAACTACTGTCAAATGAACGTGGCACCAGATGTCATGATAGTCGGTCTTCTTGCTGATCACTCAACTGAAGAGGATAGTAGACGTTTGTCTGGTCTGTCCATCTTCAGGCGTCCTGAATTTGAGCAGCTCACATTTAACCTGTAGCTAGTATACGTCTTTAATGCCGTCGTATCCATGGAGCATCCATGATTACCTTTATTCATCTGATTTATTTATTGTCTTTATTGTTTGTTGCCTAACAACCTGGAATTAAAATGGCGTTTTATTAGAACTTCATGTAATGGATATACACTAAATACACCAATTTGTGAAGTGACATGAAAATAAAAAGGAGCTGGTTTACACACATGGAAAATGAGACCATAAAACACTTTTTCACATTTAAGGGAAATGCTACATCTGGTGCAAGGCCAACACCTCATCAGGCCAAGAACACCATCTCCACAGTGAAGCGTGGTGGTGGCAGCATCACGCTGTGGGGAGGTTTCTTAACGGCACAAACTGGGAAACAGTCAGAATTAAATGAATGAGCAACAGCGCTAAAGTCTGCCAGAGATCTGAGACTGGGATGAAGGTTCACCTTCAAGCAGGTGACCTTAAGTTTCAAAGAAAACATGTAAATGTCTTGGAATGGCCAAATCAAAGCCCAGACTCAATCCAATTACAGCGAATGATAAAAATCACAGTGACTGGACGACTTTTTGTGCATCACATGAAGTCCAAATAAAAAATCTTTTTTAATTCCAGTTTGTACGACAGCAAAATATAAAAAATGGGAGGACAGAGGGACGATCCCAGATGTTGAGTCAATAACAGATTAAAAGACATTTTAATGACTGGATTTCCAATACATATAAATTATACAATATATGTGAATAATGTGGATCCAGGACATTAAACTACTTCAGGTATCACCAAGTGGGACCTGAGCAATATGACCTCTTACAAACACAGACTGTTCTGGTTCTGGTCCTAAATACGGGTTTAGGACCAGAACCAGACCAAAGGTGTCCACTCAGAAAACACAATGTAGAAAACATCACGAAGGCCGACCTCGACGGGTCCTGGAGAGAAATATAAGTGACATGGATAGACTGGTATTTGTAAAGTGGCAGCCTGAGTTTACAGTGTAGACCCGTCTTTAATTAGCGGTCTGTCATCACATGACATTGTTCATAGTCTATGGATTTCCTGACCATTGAAGAGAACTGAAGGTGGAAATCAGGTGTGAGCAGTTCTATGTGGAGGACTGAATCTCCTCCTCCACTCTCTGTCAGCAAACAACAAAATGGTCCAACGCAGCCATCTTGTGGACAGCAGAGGGTTAACTCCAGAGTCTTTGGTGTCCGAGGACGATAAAATGAAAACAAGGTTAAACTAATTCCTCTTTGGGAACCTTTTCAGACGTCCAGCTCCCACTAAAAAGATGCTTGTTAAAGCTTTATTTATATAACACCAGATCATAACCAAAGTTATCTCATGACCCTTTGCTGCATGGTACAACGCAGCATGAGGCATTCATTTTCATGGAACAGAGACTGCGTGTCCATGTCCATCTCCATCTCACCCTGAAACAGGACGGTGAGGCTGTCTCCGTTGTCTCCTCTATGTCCTCTATGTCCTCTGTGTCCTCTCCATTGACAGCATGTTTAGGACAGAGCTTCCCTTGATCAGCATAAACAAATGAGTAAATGGATTCATCAATTAATGAACAAGCTGCTGTTAGGATTACATTAATGGATCAGTTTGTTTCTGAAAAGCTCTGCGTGCGGTTCACAGCACTACATTAAGACAACATGTAAATGTACAGTGTGTGTGTGTGTGTGACGTAGACGCTGGAGTGAGAGTTTCTTACCTGTGCGTTGCAGTTGTGAAGCAAGTTCACGCTTATTCATTTTTCTGAGTATGTTTGTGGTGACGCGTAAAGCCTCGTCACGTCTGTAGTTCTCAGTCATTCGCGTAGCGATGTCCTTGATGTCCGCATGCTCCAGTTTGCCTCGAGGTATGGGTCTATGCTCTGAGTCTGCATAGTTTTGTAGTTGGAATTTAAAATCCTTCAGCTCATCTTCAATGAGGTTTTCCAGGGTGTCATTAATTAATATGGTAGGATTCTGCAAAAGAGATGAAATGAAAACAAAGTTCACATCTTAGTTTGTCTGTACTCACTGTGCAGATTCTTTCTCCTTTGTCAGCTGAAACAGAAATACACTTTGTCACCTGTGACGTTGGTCGCTGGTCCTGTGTCTTCACTGACAGATAGGTCTTATTTTTGCATTGTGTTCTTCCCATGCTCTCCATGATCTCCATGCTCTTACTTTGTGTCACTAGACCATCAAGTTCTTTCAGGATCTTAACAGCAGGCCCCTTTTTCAGCTCCAGGTCCAGAAAATCCTGCTTCTTGAAGCAAACAAGGCAATCTCCAGACACGTCTTCATCTTGGAACCGCTTTGCCTTTTTGCCATCGACCTTCACGCGCTGCAGTAACCAGTCGGTCACTTCCTCCTTTGTCCAGTTTTCCACTTCAGCTGGAAACAGCGACTCGTGTTGTGATCCTGTCTTCAGCCTTTCTAGATAAGATGTGATTTTGACAGCAGGGCCGTGTTTTATTCCCAAGTCCAATACGTCTTTCTTCCTGTACGCAGTTAGAGCGTCTCCAGACACTTCCTCTGTGATGAAGGTGTCTGCACAAGTCTGAGGGATCTTCACCTCTGTCATCAGCCACCGGTGAACGTCTTCTTTGGTCCATGATTCAATCTCAGGCGGTGGGTCAGTTCCTGACTGGCTCATGTTGGATCAACTATAAAAGAAATAGAAACAGGATGTAGCATGAAAACCCCTCAGACTAAACCACAAGCTGATTTTAGTTTCACTGTCTGAGATCTCCACTGTTACTGTGAACTGGTCACAGTCACTGATTATAGAGGTTCAGATGCTGGGAGTGAGTGACGATATACCCCCACCCAACACCGACACATCATCACGTACAGATATCCTGACAGATGACTGATGCTGAAGTACAACATCAGGAAGCAGATTTATTCCTAATAACAAATTGTAATTCTAGTTCCAAACTCATCTGAACTGTCTGAAACAAAACATCAGAGAACAGAAAGAATACTTTAAATATCGGCGGGACCAGCAGCGATCGATTTATAATGAGGAGGGTTGTTTATGGTCTGTTTCTTCCATCTGATGACGGCCGGTCTTCTAAACTTATTTGCATATATTTGGTGTGTTATGATCCTGATCTGTACTGAAATGTTTCAGTGTAACATTTAAAATAAGAGTGGAAACAATTATTTTCATGATGTATTTAACTACTGATCAGATTCAAATTCCTGCTGCCTTAAAGTTGGTGTTAAAATGTCAGACATGTATTTGTCTGTATTTCTCACTTAAATTACTTGATTACTAAACCTTTGGGTTAACTTTGTGATGGCTGCAGTTTGACGAAGTTTCGATCTTCATAGTTCAGGTTTAAACTTCCTGGTTTGAGAATAGTTCCTGCTTTTTCAAACTGCAGAAATCTGGTAGAAAAACCAACAAAAACAGCAGCCAGCCTGCTGTCCTGTCCAACACCACATTAAGGTGAAGGTGTTTTAATCTGAAGCCAACATTACAGTACATACCTTCAGTTCAGTTCAGGATCTTCATCACAACAGAATTCAAGTTGAAACTCAGACTCTGATCGAACAGAAGAGATGTTTTAAATGA
The DNA here is from genome assembly GCA_023373845.1 of Nibea coibor. Classification (NCBI taxonomy): domain Eukaryota; kingdom Metazoa; phylum Chordata; class Actinopteri; family Sciaenidae; genus Nibea; species Nibea coibor. The sequence goes on along the minus strand of CM041718.1, from coordinate 26,755,683 downwards.
CTTTATGTGGATTATTCATTCTGCCTGTGCGCTCCTGAGAGGACGAATGAAGAGATGAGTCTGTAAAAATGTGCTGAGACAAACGGCATCCGGTGAGCGTAGATCATACATGCTCTTTGAACGCACGCTCTCCATAACTACTAAGAACTGCTACTACTTCATTTTAGCTGCTGACGTGCAGAACATCATGCATGCAAACTCTGTAGGACCAACAAAGGCTTTAAACTTTTACCACGTATGAAAAAATAAAGACTCTGAACCTCAGACAGGAAGCTGCTGGAAACCACTTCAGCTCAAGCTTCACGTGGGAAAATGTCAGAGCTCGTGACAGTGAATTATTTCTGATAAGAGCGAATGTTCGTAGATTCATTTGAAAGAACATTTTGTGAGTGACTCGATATTGGCAAATGTAATCCAGTATCGATGAGAGATTTTATTGATCCAATGCCATTATCAGTTACGCTCATCAGTCCAGAACTTTGTGTTGTTGATCACTGATGAAGGTTCACAGGAGGCCTCAGCAGGAGAGCAAGTCTTAGCCGCGCTGAAACAAAGTAGAAAAGATGCGCTGGTAAAAAAGATGAACTGAGATTCATTTTATTGAGCTTGGACAAAAATCTGATTCTGGAGCCGATTGATTGATTGATGATTGATTCTTCAACATTCAAAATACAAATATCATGAAAACAAATGAAACATTTCAGATCATATCAGGGAGTTTGATGCATTCATAATCATTAAGATTGTTCATGATCTTTTTCTTCTTTCTCAGACACGGACATACGAGGACAGCTTCAAGAATCCAGTTTGAAGGGCGAGTATTGTTTTTTGAGTTTCAGTATTTATACAATAACAAACTGCTGCAAAGTGTGAACGTGTTTATCAAACTGCATCAAGTGTTTCAGTCCACTGTCACACTTACTGTAACATAAGGTGAGAATATCCTGTCTGCAAACGTCACTTCTCTGGATTCAACTACTGATCGTTTCCAGCAAACAGTGAAAATTAAGTTTCCATCATCAAAGTTTTTTAGTTTTTACCCCAGAATATTCATTTAGTTTTATCAGAGACGTTTTTTAGTTTCTGATGTTCAAACAGCCAGCCAGGAAATATAAATGATTTAAAATGCCGTCGATGTCTTTTAAGATTAAAGTTCCGTGTTTGAGAATAATTTCCCATCAATGAATCAGGACGATGACAGCAGCACATTAATGATTAACGTTACAGTGAAGGATCGTTACAAACATTAAACTCTTATTTCATTTTATTCCTTTAAAGACAGAACAATCAAAAAAGGATTAATTGTTGTACGTTTAATTGAACTGAAATGCAGATCGACTTACTGAAATTATTTTGGTGGCACACTCCCGCTGTCGAGTTCAAACACTGGCCACCACATACTGCTAATCTATACATGTAGTTTGTCATATACATCCTCCTTTATTACAGTCACACGTGTACATGGAGACTCATACATAATAAATAAGATCAGCTGAAGTGAGGTTAAAATGAAGTCCTGTCCTTCGTCGTTCGTAACAGACCCTGAGTCACCGCGCTGCATTCACTTCACCTGGGAATAGTCGTACAAATCATTTCACAGTTTAAAGCAGCAGGAAACGTTCAGACTCGCATCGTGCCATGACTGTAGTTTTCTGTACTTTGGTTGGTTGTTTGGATTTTTTCACAGTAACAATGAAGAATCAGCCGAGCTGAGCAGGATGTTCGAGCGTAACGATTGGGCGGGACAGAGTCACATGATCTGTCCTTAGTTTGAACTGCAAACATCTCATTGGTCAGTCATGAAGCCGGAGCTCAGGTAACTTTTAGCATCATGTTTTTGCATATATCCTGTAAGCTACAGTACAGCAGATCTCTGTCTGCACACCTGAAGCCTTTAGCTACATAATGAATATTTCAAACTGTCGTTTCTCAGATGGATTGTGGGATGTTTAATGAGTACAGGTGCAGATTTACACTTTGTTCCCACAGGATGTGAATGCAGCATTTTTACAACCACTCATAAAAACTAAAGACGTGAACTCTTCCTCAGTTTCCGTCCTAACAGAGTCCTTTTGGCTCGAACATCAACGCTAGCTGTTTCCATGGTTACTTTATTATCTCAGACGTCCTGTCTTGTTTGCAGTGACCTAGCTGAGGATTTTGTGGTAAGGGTGGAGGCTGAGGGAGGAGGTGAACGCTCTGATGTTGCTGATGAGCGTGGCGTCCTGGAGCGACGGCGACGAGGCCGGCAGGAAGGTGAGCTCGCTCACTTCGCCGTAGGACGAGGAGGGAGGGTTGTCGGAGCCGTCCGAGCCGCAGGAGGCGCTCTGCTCCGGCGGGTCGTTCTCCTCCACCCCGAAACCGACCACCTGACCCGGAAAACAAAGCAGGTAAAGATTCATCTCAACATTTATCGTGTGAGAAAGTTCATAGACTGGTTACGGTCAAGTTAATGAAGCTGACCACTGTGGACGGAGACGAAAACGATTTTAGACACGTGAAAACTTCAACATCAGTATCAGTTAGAATATTTTAATATTTTCTGCTTTATCGTGATGACAAACAGTCCTGTCTGTCACATCACAGCCTCGATCTGCAGCAACTAATGTGTGAAAAATTTAGGCATGAAGACGACATGCAGGCTTTTTGAAAACAACAAAATCGATGTGAAGCTTCAGTTTAATATTGTAAATATACGTCCCACTCAAACTGATTTTGATGTTTTTGTGTCTAAATCTGCCTCCGCCTACAGGAGGACGTCGTTTAGCTTCATGTTGGTCTCTAAGTAACACTCAGTACGTTTGCATGCAGCAAGAAATTCGACTTTTTAAAGTGCTTGTAAACACCTTTTCGGACCACATCGGACATCTCAAAATCAGACAAGAACACCTAGATAATTCGTTCACAGTCCGATATTTAACCCCACGTGTACTCAGCAGTCGGATCTGAAGCGGATTTCACTTTCTGCGCATGCGCAACATTTTCCTCCGGGCCTTTCACCCGGAAGCCAAAAGATCCGTTGTTCTTTTTATATTTATTATTAGGAGCTGCTGTAGCGTCGTTTATCTCCTCGTGTTTGTTTGAACGCGTCAGTTTGTTGTTGCTGTTAATCAGAGGTCGACCCAAAGTGGCTCTTTGTTGAGAGCTACAGCGCCTAGCGTAACGGAGTCAGCCATGCTCCGGCCGTTTATCAGACTCTCTGAACAGCATGTATATTCGGTGATCCGGTCCACATGTAAACGTACTGACTGACTGTGGATCAGAACCTCAAACTAACTTCTCCTTGCTTTGTTTGTTAAATCAGATGAACACTTACATGGACGCTGAGCTTCCTGCTGCTCGTGTTTCTGTGCTCCAGGAACCAGGAGACCAGCTCCTCCTGACTGAAGAGCTTCAGGGCCTCGATCTGCAGCAGACCACAGCGCGGTTAGAACCCCAGAACCAGAACCAAGAGTCGTCAAAGGTTAAAAATCAGATTGTGGCAGGTGAGTTTCATCTTATTTCCTCTTGACACGATTATTTTTCTGCGTCCCACCTCCTTGTTGAGCCTCTTGAAGACGTACTGCTGCGTGACGACCTCAAACCAGTTGCGGTCCACTTCCTCCCCCAGGTGGGCGTCCTCGCACTCCTTCAGCTTGATGAGAGCCGTCACCTGGGTCTTAAAGGCCTCTTCGCTCAGACTCGCCAAACGCTCGCCAAAGCTGACCAGGAACTCCTCGATCTTCGCCTCCACGAACTCCGTGCTGCGAGGACGGACGAGACGAGCGTTTAAACAGGAAAAGAAATCCACTCTGGGGTCGAGCATACAGAAAAGGTGTACTCACCTGAACTTGGTGGCTTGTGTTTCCACGGTGACGGAGAATCCCAGCACCCCTGAGGTGTTCCTGCAGGTCGGGTACACCTGGTACCTGAAACGAGACCAGATCTTCTGATTAAACAGACTTTGACTTCACGTTAAAGTAGAAATGACCAGCACTGACCCCAGTGTCTCCTTCGTCCTCAGGAAGTCGAAGCAGGGCTCCTCCATGTGCATCTGTGGACACGGACAGTCAGATCAACATCAGCCATGAGAGCCATGAGGAAACAGCTCATCAGTCATGTGACTTCAGTGTTTGTTCACTGGATGCAGCTTTGATTTGTGGCACATGGAGCATGTTTGAAATCCCGTTGATGGAAACTGGACTCACCACCATCAGCTCCATCAGGGCGTGTTCTCTGAGGTTCTTCAGCCCCGACTGCAACACAGAGAACCGAGATTCAAACCCACGAACACGAGAGAACAATGAGAAGAAGCGTGACTGTGTTCAGGAAGACGAGGCAAGCCTTCACTTCAGTGAACTGCTTCTTTCTCACCTGGTAGTAGACGGTGACCTCGGAGTTGGCGTCTCCTTTGTTGAGAGACTTGACCTTGCAGAGGTGATGCGTCTGGGGCAGCTCGACCACCCGGAACAACACGGGGACCTCTGCTGACAGAGGCTGGAACTGCAGCTTACTGCAGAGACATTTACCTGTTTGTTATGTGGAAGCGTCACGTCTGAGTGAAACATGAAGGTCAAATGAAGGAAGCGGAATACTCACTCGATGAAGTACTGCAGAAACTCTTTGGACTCCTGTTGGAAGAAACGAGAAGAGTGATCTCACTGTGAGCTGGAGATTGTTTGGAACATCACTGTCTGATCTCATGAGACGAAAACGTCGACCATCAGTCTGTCTGTTCTAAATGTTTGTCACGTCACAGGTGTCGGCGTCTCACCGCGCTCGTGAAGTTTCCCTGCACGAGTCCTTCAGCGTACAGCTCCGCCTTCAGCCCGCTGACAAAGGTCAGGAGGTCGTCGACGGTCAGTCCCTTCATCACCGCCTGATACTTCTGAATGACCGACCAGCGACAGTGCTCCAGGATCAACAGACGAACGTCCCTGCAGAGACAGACAGTCTGAGTTCAGTCAGACAAACACGGAAAGAAAACCAGCGCGGCTGAGTGAGTGACGTACTTGCCGAGCCTCTCGGGCTTGATGAGGATGTTGAAGTAGGTTTTCTTCAGCTGCTCAGAGAACATGGTGAACACGCCCGGCTCTGCGCTGAACTCGGCCAGATGATCCACGATCAGCTTCAACAGCAGCTGAAACACCAACCGAGAAGTACGTTTACTCGAGTACTCTGGACTTAGTAACAGGATACAGTCAGTGAAACAAGTCGTGAACACGTTAATAGGTTTATGTTTTCACCTGACGTAAAGTCCAGTGTTCTCTCTCCTGATCTAGAAATATCTGTGTGTGTGTGTCCTCACCGGCAGCTTGTGGTTGAAGCCCTTCAGTCGGATCACCAGTCCGTGCTCTCCGGCCACCAGCTTGTACTCCAGCTGAGCCACGTCGGCCTCGTAGGCCGGTTCTGCCAGGTTGTGAGCCAAGATGTTGACGAAGAGGTCAAAGAGGACGAGACTGGAAGAGGAAGAAGACGCGGTGACACGACGGACACCACAAGATACATATGTCATGATTCAGTGCCGGGCTCGTACTTCTCTGGACTCTTCTGGATCATCGGGGTGATCAGGTTGAACCGGATATAAGCTGAAAGACAGAAAACATCATGTGATCACGTGACGTTCAGGTCAGGTCACATGACGCAGCGACGTTCAGCTCATCCAGCATCTGAATCTGTAAACACTGAAAACATCCCAGGAGAGCGCAGACATGTTTCATACTGCTTCATGATTGGCTGGTTGTCTAGGCAGGTCTCTTATAACCTGATCAGATCACCATGGTAACTGCACACCTGACCTGTTCTGGGGGAGACACCGTACACACGCAGCTTGTAGCTCAGTGGCATCATGTTACCATGGGAACCTACAGTCAGTAACCAGCAACCGCCTGATGATTGGCGCTCCGTGGCACCTGGACTCACCTTTGGGGATCTTGAACTTGTTGTCCTTCTTGTACCACAGACAGCCTCGATCCGTGTTCACGATCCTGACGGGGAACTCGGAGTCCGGACAGTCCGACGTTTTCAGGGTGAAATCCGTCGCTGCAGAGCGAACAACAACGACCTGATCAACAGCTGAGCGCGACGGATCCATGTTTGTAGTTTTTAACTGTGTATGTGTGTGTGTGTGTGTACTGACCGATGAATTTGTTCTCAGCAGGAAGGTGGAGCTCAGAGTTCAGTTCAAAGTCTGCTGCCCAGCGCCGAGCCCACTCCTCTGAGACGTCTGGAGAGACGAAACAAACATCCACAGACATTTTACAGGTGAGTGCAGCATCAGCAGAGAAAAGTCACATCATGTCTGTTTTTTACAACCCTGGTTAGAGCAGAGAAACATTCATAACGTGTGTGTGTGTGTGTGTGTGTGTGTGTGTGTGTGTGTGTGTGTGTGTGTGTGTGTGTGTGTGTGTGTGTGTTGTACCCTCCATGTTGTAGCAGGTGCCGAACCATTTCTCTCTGAGCGGACAGCGACCTTCGTTCTCCGGTGACAGCAGCAGCAGATTCGCTCGGTCAGGAGTCAGCTGGGACAGAGCAGCACTGATGACCTGCACACACACACACACAGTTATATAAACGTCCTGAACACGCTGTCGACTCACTTCTGTACGTGTGACCTGAGGGGGCGGGGCTTGGTTACCTGCTGGTCGTACTCAAACATGAGCTGGTCTCCGGTCAGGAAGTCTTCTTTAGGAAACAGCTGCATGTTCTCACAGATGTTCTCCACGAACTCGATGGGATCCGTCTGCAGAGAAAGACTCGTTAACGGATTAATTAAGTTCATTATCACACACAGGATTATCTGAGATGATTGACAGCTGTGTGCTCGTCGATCACATGATGAATCATTTGAAGAAGCTCGTTACATTCCAGCTGATTGTTGATCACCTGCTGACACACCTGTGCGTTGTCATTTGGTTGTAAACACGTTAATTTGAGGTTCTTACCTGCTCCTGATAGTGGAACTCGTTGGCTTCGATCTTCTGGATTTCTTCGTAGATCCTGAAAAGAATCAGAAGCTGATTTTAAACGTCGGCTGAAGTTTGAGATGAAGACGACGTGCAGACTTAAACGCTCTGACCTCTGCTGTGGGCCCAGAGTCTGCAGCATCTTCAGGTACTGGAACACAAAGTGGACCACCTGCACAGACAGCGAGGCGTTCAGGGACACACAAACTACAGCTGCGTTTTAGAGTGTGTGTGTGTGTGTGTGTGTGTGTGTGTGTGTGTGTGTGTACCTGGTAGAAGTTCTCGTAGCCCTGGTCAGTGAGGGTGATGGAGATGGAGAAGATGGAGTAGGTGGTGTTCTGGTCGAAACCTGTCTCACTGTTCCCTCCAAACAGAGCCAGAGCCCAGCACCTATACACACACACACACACACACACACACACAGTGTGTAACGTCACTCTGTAACTATAATATTAAAGTAATCAGATTATTGGTGACTCACTTCTTCCTGAGCAGTGACAGGATGCTGCCGGTTCCTTCGTGTCCGATCAGCCACGAGATGTAATGAAGAGGTTTCACCCTGACAACACACACACACACACACTCTGTGTGAGTCGCCACAGAACATCACAGATTAAAAGTAATCTGGATACTCTGAGTACGGAGACGTGTTCAGGTTATTAAAACCTCTGACTCACCTGTAGTGTTTCCCCTGCGGTGGGACGGCCCAGCTGATGGTCAGAGCGTGAACCTTCCTCACAGGAACCACTGCAACACACACACACACACACACACACACATCGTTGTTTCTCTGGTCATTTGTGTGTGTGAGTTATTAAATGATTTTTCCTTCGGCCTGCGTCTCGTCTTTGTCAGCTGAATGTTTTGAATGAAGCTGAGCGTCTGACGGACATGAAGAAGAATCAAACTGTGTCTGACCTCTGTAGAGTTTGTTGAAGGCCGGTGTGTCAAACGGCTGCTGCAGGTCAGAGAAGTCGGCTCGAGGTTCACCGCTGGAAACAAAAAGACTTCATTCATTCGTCTGGTCAGGGTCATGTGACCATCACCAGGCGTGTGTGTCAGTGTGAGGACATCTTACTTGTTGGGGACTTTGATGAAGATCTCTCTCACCCACTGCTCCAGAGTGTCCAGCGTCTCTAAACAACACACACACACACACAGTCAGCCTCACACTCAGAGCGCTGTGTGTGACACACAGCTGATCAGTATGAACGTGTGTGTGTGTGTGTGTGTACCTTTGGACTGAACGGCGAGCGTCATGTAGTGAGCAGAGTAATATCTCCTCCAGAAGTGTCTGAGCCTCTGGTAGGTGTTGATCTGCTTCTCTCTGGGCTCGTGCTTTAATGTCTGAGCGTTACCTGACAGGAAACAGGTTCAGCAGTGACGACGCGTCAAACTGAAGCTTCGACTTGGCGTGCGGACTGTGTGAGTCGGTCTTACCCCAGCAGAACTTGCTCATGGGATGTCCTGGTTTAGCCAAACTCCCGAACAGCATCTCCTTCCGATGAGAGTCCGACGGCCTGGCTAACTGGTACTCTGAGCAGGAAACCAGCAAACACAGAACTTAGACCACGACGATGCTGCAGGTTCTGCAGCGTCTCAGTACAGACGTGACTCACCGCTGTCCACGGCCTCCACCTCTCTGTCGATGGCGTCTTCTATCATCAGAGGACAGATGAAGAACTGAGCCCACCTGACGTGGATCAGATCCAACAGAAGATTTAACCACAACAAAACTGCAACGTTTGTTTTTAATATTTAACTTAAATATCATTTGTGAAATTTGTCTGTCGCAGTCATGGATTTTCATGCAGTGTGAATGTTTGTGGGAACCTCGAGGCTGCTGAGCGCTCGTGGTCATCGTTAATGAACCGGTTGACCTCCCATCAGAGAGCCAGATGGCCCGTGAAGACCTGCCACCGACACGTACACAGGACGCCAGCCTTCACGGCGGGGCGACGCCCCAAACCTCATGTCCTGACAGGAAGTTCCCCGTCACTAACACGAGGCTCCGTTCTGGTTCAGAGTATAAACGTCTTGTTTTGGACGCCTCACCTGTCGAGCGCCTCTCTGAAGTACTTCCTCTGGACGTCGAACTGGAAGATGGTTCTCTCGCAGTCGGTGGAGGCGTTGTCGCTGCCGCCGTGCTTCTTCAGGAAGGCGTCGAAGCCATTCTCCGCCGGGTATTTCTCACTGCCCATGAACACCACTGAACGCCAGAGGACAGAGATGAATCATCAGAAACACCAACAGAGATGCCCAGCTCATTCTTACAGTCTCCCCTAACGCTGACCGGCTGTCAGCTCATTAAAATAAACTCAGCGAGGCTGAAAAGTCTGATCGAGCCGCTTTGTCACGACTTCTCCGACCAGCAGCCGAGTTTCAAACTAAACACGCTGACGTTTACGTGAGTCAGGATCTAAAACACGACGACAGCAGCCGCATGGATCATTTCCTCCATGATGAGAACTTTTCTCAGCGTCTCAGAAACACTTAACATGTAAAACACGTCGAGTCTCTCACTGATACAAAATGTGTGACTGTCCAATCAACACGCACGATGCGGTCAGCTGGCTTCCTGTCAGACTCACTGTGCTCCAGGAAGTGGGCGAGGCCAGGCAGGTCGTCCGGATCACTGAAGCTCCCCACGCTGATGCACAGAGCGGCTGCTGCCTGCAAACAAGACAAAGTCCACCTTAAATCAGTCCAAACGTCAGAGGAGGAACCTCAGCACACCTGGACGGTGACACAACAGGAAGTGAGCCCTGCAGGTGAACAATGTGACTCTTCATCACCTGCTTCTCGGAGCTCCCTCTCTTCTTCTTTGCTGCGTTGTCCTCGTCCAGCTCATCGAAGTCGCTGTCCTGCTCCTCCTCTTCGTCTTCCTCCTCGTCCTCCTCCGACCCCTCTCCAGAATCCCCTTCTTCCTCACCTTCCTCTCCCTCCTCCTCCCCGTCCTCCGCCTCCCTCTTGTCCTCTCCGTTCTCCTCCCCCTTCCCATCCACGCCACTGAAGTCTGAGATGAGGAGCGCTCGGAGGCCGTTGCTCAGCTCGATGTATCTGTGGAGAGATGAGCGACACCGAACATCGTCTACAGGTGAGCAGCCACATCTTCAGATCATTTTATCACCTGACAGGAACACGTAAACAGGAAGTACAGCGTCAGAGAGAGAGTGAGGAGCTCAGAGTAGAGCTGCTGCTCCTTCATGTCAGAGGCTGAGGAGGTGCTGGAGCTCCTGGGCTCCTTCCTTTGGAGGTTTTCCGGTCACGTCGAGCTGGCAGGAGACTGTGCAAACCCAAAATTCACTGAAGGAACTATACGAGCCATCCAGCATCCCCCACGAGGAGTTCCTGCTAACGGCCGGCTAAAGCTGCTGCCAACACACCCTCAGATGACAGCAGAGGGCTCGACCCTGCACCGCACAGAACTTCACACACTCTGACATCATGACAATCACATCCTGAAACCTGCTTATGAGACACGACACATAAAAGACGTGAAGACGTTTCTCTCACTGCAGCTTTCTACAGAAGGTTTCTTCATTACAGACTAACTGCTGTCAGTGCTGACTGTCCGGCTGCCACAGACTTTACCGGGTTGTGTGTTTATCTCTGAAAAGAAAATATCTGATGAACAGACTGATGGATCTCTGTGACTGGTCTCTGAGTGTCCTGACAGGATTAAAAGCAGCTTTCTGAACTTCAGTCTCCTTCCTGCTCTGCGGAGGTCGTCGTGCCGGGTCGTGACCCACAGTCTGATTTAAAGCGCTCTCAGTGTCGACACTGTGAACCACGACACAGACGGCTCATTGAAAACTGTGAAACGTTTTACGGGTGAAATAAAGTTTCATTTTTGACGTTTTGAACTCGACACTGAGCCGCCGTCTGCTGTCTTCAGTCTGTTACCATGGTTACCACATGATGTCATGTATGATGTCTGACTCGCCTCCTCTCACCTGTATTTCTTCGGGTCGCTCGGTGATTTGATGATCTCCGGGTCTCCTTGATCTCCTGCAGCGGGGACTCCTCCTCCTCCTCCTGCACCTCCTCCTCCACCTCCGTCTCCGGCGTCCACCTGAGTCCTGACTTCCTGTGGCGGAGGCTCGCCCTGGTCCGGAGCAGACAGCGGGCCCGGCACGCTGCTGCCACTCGCTGACTTGCTGGTTTGAGGCATTCTGACGGAGTCCTGTGGAGGAAGATACGCGTGTTAGAGAACATACATGAAGCACACGGGCGTGGGACTGAGGAGCAGGGAGGAGCAGGGAGGGGAGCAGGGAGAGGAGCAGGGAGGGGAGCAGGGAGAGGAGCAGGGAGGGGAGCAGGGAGAGGAGCAGCACCTGGAGACTTTTCCGTGAAATGAAAACAATGATCAGCTGAGAGCAGAACAACAACAACAACAATAATAATAATAATAATAATAATAATAATAATAATAATAATAATAATAATAACCTCTGCAGACTGAACCACATACAGCGTATGAGACTTATATATTTATATTTACATCATATTTATGTTAATATTCATTATATTGATATTTATATTTGATAGTTATGTTAATATTTATATTTAATAGTTACATTCATATTTATATTGATATTTATATTTGATAGTTATATTAATATTTATATTTAATAGTTACATTCATATTTATATTTGATAGTTATATTAATATTTATATTTAATAGTTACATTCATATTTATATTGATATTTATATTTGATACGATCCGGACGCACGCGGGCAGACATCAGCTGCAGTCTGACGGGCTGAACGCACCTGTCCGGTTTCAGTGACGTGTTCGGTGTCACGGTGTGCCGTACCTGACACCGACACGTGCGGGTCACCGGTGACCGGAACCGGCCGTTACCGTTCAGTTCGCTCGGTTAGCTGCCGTTAAGTTAGCAGGCTAACTGTTAGCGCTAACGGTGATTACAAGCGGTGAGCTAGCTCAGTTAGCCACTCTGTGCTACTCCGCCCACGTCCTAATCAGCACCTGGAGACACCTGGAGACGCTCTCTGACGCGGGAACACACCTGGACGTAACACCGGCTCCGTTAGCTCTGTTAGCTTCCAGTAATCCGGTAATACCGCCGTTTAACAGCTAGTTAACGAACACACGGCTCGTTCGGTCTGACCGTCAGCTAACCGGCGACACCTGAATGTGAAACGTCACCTCAGCTCGGTGTGTCTTACCTGGCCGGGACAGGACTCACCTTTGTTTCAGGAGCTGAACGCTGAGGGAGCAGCTGCCGCTTAGCTTGGCTCAGCTAGCAGTTAGCCCAAAACAAAGCCTGTGATTGGCTCAGCCAGGCGAGGCTACTGATTGGTCGAATCTGTGACGACAGCGAGGGTAACGTTTGATTGACACTGAGGCGGTCATGCGCAGTGAGATTTGTAGTTCTTTAACTGTGACATGAATAAAAACAAGCTGATGTGCTAATTTAAATATCTAATTATGAAAAAAAAAGTACTCAGTAATTAATTATTAATCAAATAATTATAAAATTATTATTTTTTTGAAGTTAACGTTTTGTTTTGGTGCATAACAAGCATGGAGTAAAAATATAAGGATTTTAAAAGTAATGAAATATATAAACATATGAACAGGATGAGTTTAGTTTGTCACAGTATGCAGAATATTTAACGTTTCAAAAGATGCTGAATAAATGCTGCATACTGTTTTTTAAAGGTACTGATATTAAACAAACAGTGTGAGCACAGATAAATAAATAAAACGACACATTTTCTGATTAAAGATTGTGATTTTTTATTATACTAAATTGCATCTATAATATACAAACATTCACAATATTTTGTACAATCACTTTGTGCTTCTCCCCGAACAGGAGTGAACTGTAAGACGACAAGTTTACATAAACTCTCTATATAATTTGTCCATGGTTTACACTGCATAAAAATAAATTCATACTCAACACCATCATAATTTCTAATTTCTAAATCATTTACAAATTCACTTTTAAAAATAATCATATGAAGACAATGTCGATATTATTGTATGTTTTTATCAATCTGAGGACACATGGCGGGGAGGTACACACAGAAACGTGCGCTGTGGGAGCTATGTAACAGTTTGGCAGGATATTTTTCATTTTCTATCGTTTAATATTTAATAATAAATCCACAAATGCTTGTTCTCCTCGTCTTTCGTACACACACGTACTGTATCTCAGCTGACTGGACATTATCAAAATATCACACTTCCGTCAAAGATACTGTACACAAACACAAAAACCCTCACAGCTGAACACGCCATAAATATCATGATAACCATATGCAACAATGTTGGCTCTAACATCACACACACACGCACACACACACACACGTTCATGTAGGAAACACTGCGAACATGACGGCTACGTGACTACACCTGCTAAAGGGGGGGACAGACCCACGTGCTCTTCAGTCAGCTCTGCTCAGGCGTGAGTATAAAACAGCGTCGGGTGGCGCTGGGTCGATCGGCTGTAAGTCACCATGAAGCAGGGCTGCAGCTCAGCGGCAGTCTGGGGTCGAGTCTGGCAGTCTGGAGGGGAGTCGGTCTGATCTGGACCTGCTTCATTAACTTGTCCAGTCTGCTGTTACTTTAGTCTGGACACTGGAACACTTTATACGGACGATTGGTGACAACAAAACAACAAAGTGTGTCAGATCTCCAGTGGAGCTGCAGCTAACAGCTCCTCCTGTTACAGATGGATCCATCGTTCATGTTGATTTGTGTGTCGGAACAAAACATTGTTACATTCTCCTGCAGTCATGGACGGACTGTGAGGACACAGACACGTAAAACACCCAACGCCTACCTAAGAGCAATTACCCAGACTGAGAGAGACACAGGTTTGAGTTCTCCACTGTCATTTGTGTCTTTGTTATCGTTTCTGTCTCTTTGTAGTTGTTTTGTGTCTCTTCGTGGTCCCCAATCTAAAAACACCACGAGAGGCGGAGACGAACACGCCCGGTACATCGCTGACACGTAGTGATAAATTTGTAAGAACAAAGGTTCTGTGACTAAAGGAGAAACCTGACGGACGTTGTGAAGTCGTAGTTGGAACACGCCGCACGCCTTCTTCCTCAGAGCTGTCACTTTGCACGTCTCGTACACACACTGAGCTCTTACATTGTGTTAACTGACGGCCATCAAAGAGGCGGCAGCACGCCACAATACAACATGTCGACATGACAGCGTGGTCGGCTGCAGGCTGTCAGGACTGATGTTTGTGTAACGCTTCTGATATTTGAATTAATTCATGCTGAGTGCCGTGTTAAGAGCAGCGCATGCATCGTTTGAGGGGCAGATAAAACCTGTTCTGCACAAACCTGCTCTGCTGAGGACGCGGGAAATAAACGCCCTGCTCATACACGCGTGCTGCAAATGTTCAAATCTGGACTGTCAGACTTTAAATTAGTTTTTTGTTTGTCACTGAAAAACTTGTCGTCAGAATCCGACATGTGGCTCTGTCCTGCATGTCTCTCTGTCTGTCTGTCTCTCTCTCTCAGTCTCTCTCTCTGTCTGTCTCTCTCTCTCTCAGTCTCTCTCTCTGTCTGTCTCTCTCTCTCAGTCTCTCTCTCTCTCAGTCTCTCTCTCTGTCTGTCTCTCTCTCTCAGTCTCTCTCTCTCTCAGTCTCTCTCTCTGTCTGTCTCTCTCTCTCTGTCCGTCTCTCTCTCAGTCTCTCTGTCTGTCTTTCTCTCTCTGTCTCTCTCTCTGAAGCTCGAAAAGGCCAAAAACAATAATCTTAAAAAAACTTCTGATGGCTGTGTTGCATAAACGTTTGTGAAGCGTTGTTGTAATGTTCCAGTGCACACTGTACATTGATTTGTTGATACCAACATTAATAATCTCAGAGACATTCTCTGTTTAACTTACAAACACTGCAGAGAATCGGACTTGGACTCGACCCGCTCCTGTTGAATCTGACTCGCATGATTTGGGCTGCAGCCCTGTCTGGGAGTTGTGCATCAGTGGTGTAGCCCTGAAGCGTCTTTCAAGCCATGAACAGCACAAAGTAAGGCCAGTAACAGTTAGTGAGCTATAGGCATATTTATTCCAGTTACTAGCTATCTGAGCAGCAGCCTGTCTGATGGTTTTGGGGCAGGTGAACGACTGCGACCTGTAAACGTGAACATGAGCAGCTGTGGTGCTGTAAGTTTGTGCTACACTTTGAGAGGAGAGGCAGTGCTGTGCTTACCTGTGGACCCTGCTGTCACCACCTGCAGCAGTACACTCCACACTAAAATCATTTGGCGTCTTTCTACGGTTAAACCGTGTGCGTGTGTGTGTGTGTGTGTGTGTGTGTGTGTGTGTGAGCACCCTCTGCATGGTTTAGACTGTCGACGTCACGTGATGCACGTCAAATGACGCGAAGCTTTATGAGCTGATGAGTGCTCAGCTTTCATTTCTTAATGTATTCATGAACTGCATCTCTCCCGTCTGCGACATAACGGCCTCGTCTGCTTAAAGACATTCACATCCTGAAGAAGCAGAACTCCTTCCTGGTACATCACCGTCCGCCGTGACAGAGAACAAAGGAACTTTCTCTCCGGCTCGGAGAACCCTGCAGCCGGCGAGTGCTAACATTTATCCGCTGGCTAGCGTTTTAGCGGTTCATTGGTCAGCTGCAGGAGGACGCGTGGATGAGCTTCCTGTATCTTAGAGCGTCTTTAAACAAACCGGCCGCCTGTCAGCGTTTTGTCACAGCGATATAATCGAGAGATTTAGTGTGGAGCGCACTGCCACCCTTACTCCTCCGTCTACGTAAGGGCCAACATCGGGTACCTGGGGAAGGGATCGGCATGACTGGCTATATAAGTGTGAGTTAGCAGAAATCGCAGCAGGCGTAGTGATTATTGACTGCTCACAAACATGGACTGAAGCAGGGAGTGTGTCGAGGAATGTTACAATAGTTAACTGTTTTTTTCTTTTTCTCGAGAGCTTGGCGGAGAGGACGAGGCGCCGGCAGAGGGACGGACGTGGACCGGCGATCAGCAGCACTTCTGAGGTAGCTGGGCGGGCTTGTCGGTCAGTCTGGTGGTCTTGGTGCCAGGAGCCACCGGCGCCTCCACGTCAACCCGCTCCGACATCTTCACGCAGATGATGTCCACCAGACGCTCGAAGACCTGCCGCACGTTGATGTTCTCCTTGGCGCTCGCCTCGTAGTACTCGAAGCCTGCAGGAGGAAACACGGCACAGTCACACACCAACCAGCCTGTGCTCACAACACCGCCAACGTCATTTTTATCTTTTTACCCTTTCAGACTTCTAAACTGATCCAAATGAAACAATCCGGGAAACTCAGTAAATGTGTAATAGGGCCGAACCGTTTGGGGACCAGTGCACATCTACAGCAGTCCTTAAAGACTTCAGCTGGGCGTGGTTTACCTCTGTTTGAGCATCGTGGGCTGTGTTTGCTGTGTTCAGACTCTTCTTCCCACTTTACAAATATCAATCTTTGACCTGGGATTCACACGTTTGAACAACGTCACAGATTTCAGCCAACCGACCAGCAGCCCCGTCAACGTAAATGTCACCTGGTCTGTCCACGTGTGGCTGCTTTATTTTGTTTGTGGACGCTGGCTGACTTATTCCGGCCTGCAGCGCACGCACACACACACACACACACACACACACACATGCTGGCTGACTTATTCCCGCCTGCAGCGTGTGTGTTTATTACAGGCGTGTGTCAGTAAAGCTCCAGCCAGCATCGTGCTTTCTTATTTCAAACTCCTCCTCGGCCTCGGGCCGTTCAAGTATTCAGCTGTTCCTTCTCACAGCACAGGTGAAGCCTGCACAGGAAGACTCTGGTCATCGCAGGAGCTGAGCTGCTTTGAATGGTTTTAGGGCCTGGAGCTGATATCTCTCAGCTCCTCCAGGTAACATGAACCACCCTGTAGCCATGCTGGAGCTCCGTTAACTGAAACCTGAGCTGAAGAACATTCAGTGTCGTCTCACCTAACTGGTCGGCGAGATGTTTCCCCTTCTCCGGAGGTACGACTCTCTCCTCGTCCATGTCGCACTTGTTGCCCACCATGATCACCTGGGCGTTGTCCCATGAGTATGTCTTAATCTGAGTGGCCCTGAAAGCACATTTAAACTTTATTTAAACACACACACACACACAGGAACACGCGTCAGCTCCTGTTTAGTCACGTACCAGTCCTGGACGGCGTTGAAGGACTCCTCGTTGGTGATGTCATACATGAGGATGAAGCCCATGGCGCCGCGGTAATAGGCCGTGGTGATGGTGCGGTAACGCTCCTGCCCCGCCGTGTCCTGGTGACAGAAACAAACAGCTCAGCTTCAGAGACTCGACTCGACTGGTCAGGATTCTGACTCGGCGTGGACCAACGGCGTCTCTGTCAGTCAGTCACATGACGCGGCACAGTGAGCTCAGACATAAAACACTGTATGATTCGGATCAATGGTGCCATGGCTGTTTCCATGGAGACGCAAGCAGCATCAACATAAGACTGCGAGTCAGTCTGACCACGAGGAGCTGAAGGTCACCTCAACATTTACATACATGACCCACACACACACACACACACACACACACACACACACACACAGCTGTTCACACCTCACAGTAACACACAACGATGTGTTCAAGTTCACACTGAAGATCAGCCTACAATTTAACACCTTTCACCATCATCATCATCATCATCATCATCATCACCATCATCACCATCATCATCATCATCATCATCATCATCACCATCATCATCATCATCACCATCATCACCATCATCACCATCATCATCACCATCATCATCATCATCACCATCATCATCATCATCATCATCATCACCATCATCATCATCATCACCATCATCACCATCATCATCATCATCATCATCATCATCACCATCATCATCATCATCACCATCATCACCATCATCACCATCATCATCACCATCATCATCATCATCACCATCATCATCATCATCACCATCATCACCATCATCACCATCATCATCATCATCACCATCATCATCATCACCATCATCATCATCATCATCATCACCATCATCATCATCATCACCATCATCATCATCATCATCATCATCATCACCATCATCATCATCATCATCATCATCACCATCATCATCATCATCATCATCATCATCATCATCACCATCATCATCATCATCTTCATCACGTGCTGCTGTTACTTTTCTCATCTGAAGAATAAAACAAGCGTCTGCGTGTTGGTGTGAATCAGGTCTGTGATGTTGTGAGGTCACCTTGCATGTAGTGACTCAGCCTGACGTCACACACCGGGTCCTGATTCTGGTGCAGGCCGCCACCATGTTTGTAGTCCTTTCTCTAATCTACCCGATCAGCTGCAAATACGAGCTCATGGAGGTGAAGGAAGAAGAGCGTCTACCAATATCACCGACACTGTATGCTGTCATCAGAGTGACCACTGAATTAACCTGCAGGAATGTTACCGACAGAAAGAATCTGGCCTGATGATCAGCTGAAGCATCGATCCACCGCAGAACCAGCTGAGCCTCAATGTGACTTTCACACCGCTCAGCAACAACGTTCCACCAGCGTTCAGCCAGCGTTCAGCCAACGTTCAGTCAGCGTTCCACCAGCGTTCAGCCAGCGTTCAGCCACCACCTCATCCTCCGCAGCTGGTCTCTAAATTTAGCTCTTTTGTGCTTTGCTTCCTTTGAATCCAGAGTTTCCTACACTCAGCGCTCGACTGCATTTAATTTACTGAGATTTGATGTGGAGAGTGTGTGTGTGTGTGTGTGTGTGTGTGCAGCAGCGACATTCATCATGGCGGCTGATAAGCAGGGCCTCGGGCGGGGACTAGTTTCTCTGCAGACAGGAAATGTGCTCCACAGCAATGTGGCCAAAAGTCTGTGGACAGCTGAACTCTGTCCAGATGTTGAACCTGCAGCTGGAATCTTCTGTGTTGTTTATGTGTGTGTGTCTATTTTCACTCATCACTGTGCGTTCAGTTTGAATCAATTGGCTCTGATTAGCACACACACACACACACACACACACACACACACACACACACACACACACACACACACACCCTCCAGGCTCCTCTGTCCCCTGCCAGGTTTCAACCTCTTCGCCCCAAGAGGTCTCTTTAATTGCCACTGAAGACAGCACTGTGAGTGTGTGAGTGTGTGTGTGTGTGTGTGTGTGTGTGTGTGTCTCAGTGTGAGAGTGAGTGAGCGTGAAGAGCTGCTGCCATGGCAACAACATCACCACTGATGATACAGGCTGCAGAAGTCTGAGTCTGTCTTTCCTTTTCAGCAGCTTGTTGTTGACTGAGAGCAGAACATCATGTTATAGTATACTACACACACACACACACACACACATATATATACATATATATGTGTGTGTGTGTGTGTGTGTGCATATATGCTGCATTCTAGTGTAATATATTACCTTATGTTAGGACCTGTGTTACATGATCAGACTGTGTAACATGTTTGTGTCTCACCCAGATCTGCAGCTTGATCCTCTTGTCGTTGCGATACACCGTCTTCACCTTGAAGTCGATGCCCACGGTGCTGACGAACGAGTTGCTGAAGGAGTCGTCGGCGTAGCGGAACAGGAAGGACGTTTTCCCGACGCTGCTGTTGCCGATGATCAGCAGCTTGAACATGTAGTCAAAGTTCTGGTCCGAGCCGTCCCGCTGGCCAAAACGCTGGTCTGCCTTCGCCATCTGGAGGTTTGGTTTGAGGAGAGACAAAAACACACTCGTCTTTAAAACGAACCCACATGACTGTGCAAAGGATGTCACTGCATGGACCAGAACATCTGAGACCGGCTGGAAATCATCGCTCCATCCAAACATCCGTGATGGTGCAACATGTCAGGAGAAGTACGTAACGCTTTACGGCACTAAGTCACACACACCAACTATTTCACTGATTCTGGTGAAACTGGATCAGATTTTATGGAGAAAATGTTTCCTGGTTTTCCCTCTGATGTCCTCCGGCTGCTCCGCCTCAACTCTCTGTGATTTACAGAGTTTATGATGGACAGTGAAGTAAACTGCTGACAGCTGGAGCTGCTGTTAGCTCATGTTAGCTCAGTCTGTTAGCTGCTGTTAGCTCATGTTAGCTCAGTCTGTTAGCTGCTGTTAGCTCAGTCTGTTAGCTGCTGTTAGCTCATGTTAGCTCAGTCTGTTAGCTCCTGTTAGCTCATGTTAGCTCAGTCTGTTAGCTGCTGTTAGCTGCTGTTAGCTCACTCTGTTAGCTGCTGTTAGCTCATGTTAGCTCAGTCTGTTAGCTGCTGTTAGCTCATGTTAGCTCAGTCTGTTAGCCGGGCTGCCTGGACTGGTGTTTTGGACCACAAAGAAGAAGTCAGCAGCCTCTGTGGACCTCTATGGTGACCTGGTTGATGATTGGCTGTTAGCAAAGCTGTCGACTCGCTAGTTAGTGATCTGAAGTAATGTAATCAGAGTAAATACTCGAGTACAGCTGGACATAGTTACACGGTGGGAGGCTGACGAGGAGCTGCAGCTGAATATGATCGCACACACACAAACAGCGTGTGAAACAAAGACGGAGCACAAACAAACAAACAAACACTTCCTGTCAGACTTCACCTGTCGAGGCAGATGAAGTCAGAGCGGCCTGAGCTGCCTCGGTGGAGGAGCTTCAGCCAGGCAGTGTGTGTGTGTGTGTGTGTGTGTGTGTGTGTGTGAAGGCTGAATGGATGCGAGCAGCAGATGACTCAGAGCTGAAGAGCCTGCTGGGTTCAATGTAGCGTGGAGGGCTGTGTCAGTGGAGACTCATCCTCTCCGTCAGGGACCGGAGGAGGAACAAACGACCACCAAACACGTGAAACGATGATTTTTATCTGCGGGGAACATTTATTATCTGGTGAGACTCATCGTTTGGCAGGAGATATCTAACTTTCTGCTGCAGCTTCCTCTCTAACACTGCCTGTTGGCGATGAGACGGAGCCTGTGTGCTAAGCATGTTTTCAACACGTGCACAAAGGAAACGTCCATGTCATCGTGCAACTGTGATGAACGACAAACAACCTGTTCTGTATTGACCTGTAATGATTGTTAACATTGATGCAAATGACACAGAGGATTGTCTCCTTTCAGCCTCTTTTAGCTCCTTGTTTTGTCTTTGCAGTGAAACATATCCAGACCAAACGCGGAGCTAAAAGAGACTCATCAGGTGACATCAACACGGCTACACATGAAGGAATTTAGTGGCATCTAATGGTGAAGCTAAAGATTGCAACCAGCTGAATACCCCTTGCCTCACCCTCTCATGCATAGAATGGAAGTATGGTGCCCACAAAAGGAGCAAAAATGCTAAAGTCCTGATCGAGTCAGTGTTTGGTTTGTCTCCATCTTGGCAGTCCTGCCTCCACTGGCTAATCTGGGCAAAGAGGTGGAGCTGAGGCGGCTGAATGACGCCTGGTTACTGAAACCAGACACCTGTGACAACACCTGTCAATCAAAGCGTCCACGCTCTGAATCCTGCATAACTTTAAGCCTTAATATAATGTGAACAGGTGAGTTGTATATAAATTCACCCTCAGTACAGTTGTCATGAACGGGGAAATTAGCTACAGAGACCAAAACTGTTTTTGTACCAGGCTGTAAACAGGTGGACGTTAGAGGAACTGCAGGTTGTGGCACTTCCTGTGTTGCCGCTTGTATTCAGTAGCCAGGTGTCACTCAGGTCTGCAGATGATGCACGTTTTTGCTTCAGACAGCCAACATGGTGGCGAGCGGAGCGACCACACTTAGCATCACGTACATACTGAACATATTGGCCAACATTAGCATTTAGCTCATAGCATGGAGCTAATTTACCAGCTAACATGAATCTATGGAGACCCAGAAAATCCAATATGGCCACTTTAAACTCACTATGCAGCAAACACACACACACACACACACACACAGAGCTGCAGCTGTCACATTGTGATGTTTGTGATGGAACACTGTGTTTTCATGTTCAGTAGGAGGCTCCTGATGCAGCTGCTGCAGAATATTGACAACCAATAATCCGATTACATTCTGATCAGTGTCTGAGGGGAGATCTGAATATTTAAATCAGCTCGATGAAATGAAGAGGGGCTGATTACAGGAATGTGCTGTGGAGCACTGACGCACCGGCTCAGGTGAGATCGACGTTTCTGGATTCACATCAGTCAACAGGCCTGTGTGTGTGTGTGTGTGTGTGTTCATTCCAGCGGTGTTAAACGCTGTTTTCTCTGTGTGTGTGTGTTACCTCTGAAGGAGGGCGTGATGCTCTCTCTCTCTGTTTGCTCTGCACCTGATGGAGGCAGCTCGCTCGGTGTCCGCGCGCTCCCCTCCAAACACAAACAAACAAAATAAAAATAAAACGCTGAATTCTTTTTTGAAATCCTCGACAGCAGCAACAAAGATGCGACCTGATGCACCGACGGTCCGCTCAGGAAACCGGAGGCAGCGGCTGCGTCGTCAGGATGAAACTGGCTGGAAAAAACGTCTCCGCGGCGCCGCGCAGCCTCTTTACGCACGGCTCGACGCTGACATCCTGCGTTAATTCAAGGTGGAGCGAAGCGACGTGGGAATGTTTGCAAAGGCGTCTGCTGCCTGTCACCTCCTCCCCCTCCTCCTCCCTAAAAATAACCACCGCCGGCTTCTCTGTGAATGAATCTTTCTCCTCAGGCTGTTTGCGGCAGCTGCTCCGACCTATCAGGCGGCGGCTCTGCGCAGACGCGCAGCGGCACGAGCGGCAGGCGGTGTGCTCGGTATGAGTCATAGCTGAAGCAGTGAGGCGCGTGATTGTTTGAGCATCAACAAGCTGAAACACACACACACACACACACACAGGTGTGTTTCCTGCTCTCTGAAGCTCATTCCACATTCACACACACTCACCTGTTTGTCACCGACATTTTAATGCTGCAGCGTCACAGATGATCTGTGACTGATCAGGACAAAAATATAGATTAAAATGTGTCTTTGTGTTCAAAGGTGTAAAACTACCAGACAGTATGTTGGTCTGCGGGGACGTCACAGAGACTACGTCCAGGTTTTAGACAGTCTGCGGGACGTCACAGAGACTACGTCCAGGTTTTAGACAGTCTGCGGGACGTCTCAGAGACTACGTCCAGGTTTTAGACAGTCTGCGGGACGTCTCAGAGACTACGTCCAGGTTTTAGACAGTCTGTGGGGACGTCACAGAGACTACGTCCAGGTTTTAGACAGTCTGCGGGGACGTCTCAGAGACTACGTCCAGGTTTTAGACAGTCTGTAGGACGTCTCAGAGACTACGTCCAGGTTTTAGACAGTCTGCGGGGACGTCTCAGAGACTACATCCAGGTTTTAGACAGTCTGCGGGGATGTCTCAGAGACTACGTCCAGGTTTTAGTCTCAGGAGGAGTTTGTCCGTTCTGGGTTGCCGTAGAAACCCGGTGGTTCAACATGGCGGACGCTGGCAGGTTCACTGAAGCTGTCCGTGGTGCTGACCTCTGTGGACGGGTTGAAGGTCAGAGCCGAGTTCTTGACACCAAACAAAGATCTGAACTTTGTTGTGGCTCCCTGTGAGACGACACAGTGTGTCGCTCGTGAGGCTCCACCAGGTGGCGCTTCGACTCCACGTCTGTCTGAACCAGCTCAAACATCCAGTGACGATCAGTCTGTTTGTGTCAGCAGAATCAGTCTGATGGTTTGTGGTTGCTGTGGTTTAAAGGAACACGTGTACAACGAGCGTAAAGACTCTCACTCTTACATCTGGACCTGAAAAGGAGTCAAGCTGCCCACAGTCTGCAGAACGAGGGACAAGCTGAAGACTGAGACAACAGAACAAATGTCCAAATGTCCCCTGTGACAGGAAGCTGAACATGTTTGGCTTATGGACAAAATAAGACATTTGAGGACTCCAGCTGATCAATCAATCATTTAAAGAATCGTTAGTTGTGGCCCTGATGGACTGACACACTGATCAATCCTCCAACGTTGGGTTGGGAAGTCTCTAGCAGCACTGTCAGTGATGACTGTTGTGATGATTATTATCAAACCGTGTCGCTTCATGAGCGCGATAAGAATCCACTGACATCTTTAAAGGGCTCAAGTTCAATTAAATTCTGACGGATCGGCTCCAGATTTTCTGTGAATGCACCAACAACAAAAGAGCCTCAGATCAGCCGGAGCCCACTGACGGCCCACAGCGGGTGATGTGTCATGAGGAACACACTTCTCACCAGAGGGAGCTGAGCCTGAGGCGAAGCTCTGCCGGGCTCAGCCTCAGAGACTGCTTCATACTTTATTTTTATTTCACTACTGAAGGAGCCCGTAGGGAGTAACGAGGTGTAACGAGGCCGCGGTGTGATGGAGTCATCCTGACCGACATGAATAAACACAACTATCTAAGACAAACAAATCAAAGACACGTCTGACCTCTGGACACAGCTTTCTCCAGATAAGACTCAAACAGGTGACATCAGTCGCTGCGACCGAGTCCTGTCTCCTTTTTTGGTCACAGGTGAATCTTCAGACAACCCTCACCTGTAGAATCTACGTATCCCTACGCCACAGTTCACCTGCGCCAACATCAATGATGTCACACATCTCTGACCTCACGTCTCCATGAAAACAACTTCCTCGTTTCATTTTAGGTCAGCGCTGCACCTGGAAATCTTTCCAAGTAATGGAAGCTAATGTTAGCAGTGAGCTATATTAGCTAATGTTAGCAATGAGCTACATTAGCTAATGTTAGCTCACTGGTAATAGCTAACATGGAGGGGGAAAATGAATGTTATTAACATTAGCTAATGTTAGCTCACTGGTAATATTAGCTAATGTTAGCAGTTAGCTAACATGGAGGAAAAAAATGAATGTTATTAACATTAGCTAATGTTAGCTCACTGGTAATATTAGCTAATGTTAGCAGTTAGCTAACATGGAGGAAAAAAATGAATGTTATTAACATTGGCTAATGTTAGCTTCATATCCAAGCTAAAACAGCTAATGTAGCTAACTGCTAACATTAGATATAACGTGTAGAAAAGGGAAAAGCAGCAAATAAATCTGACGCAGTGATAAAGTCCTGCAGCTGTGGTTTGTACTGAGTGTGTGTAGAGTCTAACAGTTGTGTGTGGAGCAGATTTCGACACGCGCCCTCGGAATTTCCCGCCACAGCCCCGCCTCCCCTGGGTCAGCTGAGCAGAGACAGACCCAGAACACGGACTGTCCCCGCACAGACCGTCCCCGCACAGACTGTCTCCGCACAGACTGTCCCCGCACAGCACAGAGAGAAAAGCTGAAACTTCTTCACTTCGACACGCCGCCATGTCCCTGGCAGCCTCCCGCGACCCGCTCCTCCTCATCTTCATCTTCATCGGTGAGTCAGGCTTGTTATTATGCACATACAGGTGTGTGTGTGTGTGTGTGTGTGTGTGTGTGACTGTGAGCCGTGCGAAACTCTTCAGCCTGTTTAGATCAGTTAACACACACCTGAGGGAGAAACACGACTTATTCCCGGAAAAGAGCAGAGAGGAGGAAAGAGGAGGAGAGAGGAGGAAAGAGGAGGAGAGAGGAGGAGGAGGTGGAGGAGAGAGGAGGAGGAGGTGGAGGAGAGAGGAGGAGGAGGTGGAGGGGACTTTCCTGTCGGCACCAGCCGGAGAAAAATAAATAAATAAATCAATCCGTGTCAGTATACCTGTGGTTTATTAAATAACTGTCCGCACTGTCACTTCGACGGTAAATGAGGCATGTGCGCGCGAGCAGTGTGTGTGTGTGTGTGTGTTCGCGCTGTGTGTGTGTGTGTTTACGCTGTGTGTGTGTGTGTTTACGCTGTGTGTTTTCCGACTGCGGTCATGCCAGCCGTCTCTCGTTTTCGCGTGGTCAAGTCAGCCGCTCCAATGTTTTCAAGTGCTCCCTTATTGCCGCCTTTATGGCAAATAGCGCTAGCGTACTGCAGCGTGGGACACTTCCGGTTTTCAAAATAAGACGTGGGTGTTGTATGTATTAAACGTTTATTTATTTGATTTCATTTGATTTAAAAAAAAGTGTTGTATGAGACACACCTCTTTTTATAGAACTTTAAGACATGTCATATTTCTTATGAATTTTTTAATATATTTCATAATGTAAATATGAGCTTTGAAGGTCAATAGCTCCCAGGTCATGTGACCTATGGACTCAAAATCAGTCTAGAACAGTCTATCTACACCGCTATCATACACTGCTGTATGAGACACACCTCTTTTTATAGAACTTAAAATGTGTAATATTTTTTTCTGAATTTTTTAATACATTTCATAATGTAAATATGAGCATTGAAGCAGTGTAGGATTATACTTGTTTTATGAGACACACTTTTTTTTAAATCAAATAAATAAACGTTTAATACATACAACACCCACGTCTTATTTTGAAAACCGGAAGTGTCCCACGCTGCAGTACGCTAGCGCTATTTGCCATAAAGGCGGCAATAAGGGAGCACTTGAAAACATTGGAGCGGCTGACTTGACCGCAGTGTTTTCCGGTGAGTTCACACCAAACTCCGTAAAAACGTCACGTGGTTTGTGACCGCGGTGATGTCAGACAAAGATGGACACATGATGAAAGAGCTGCACGCGGAGTGAGAGTCCTTTTACGCACGAACACGCGCACTGCAAGTCGATGAAGCCTGCGGGTGTGTGTGTGTGTTCACGCTGTGTGTGTGTGTGTGTGTGTTTAAGTCTGTGTGTGTGTGTTCACGCTGTGTGTGTGTGTTTAAGTCTGTGACGTGCGTATGAGCCTCAGTGAGAGTGTAAAGTGCGCGCGCTGCATGGAGTCAGACTGTAGAAAGTGTGTGTGTGTTATCCTGAAACATGTGTCCGTGCTCGAACACACAGCGTGTTCCTCTCAGGGTGAATGGGTCTGCGTTAAACATGCGAGGCGTTTACTATCAACACGCTGCTGCTTCAGCTATTTATATTTATGTGTGTGTGTGTGTGTGTGTGTGTGTGTGTGGTATCCGCTGACTCAGAATCAGAGTTACACAAGCCTGAGTGCTTTATCTTCAATGAGCGAATGGTGTGTGTGTGTGAGTGTGTGTGAGTGATGCAACCCTGTGGTCATGTGATTCTCGGGTCATTGCAGCAGTTTCCAGGGAAACATCACGGTGAGCCGCTGACATTCAGTTAATATCCAACAGTCCACATATCGAAGCCGTGTTACCGTGGCGATGTCTTGATCTCACTCAGTCTGCTCAGTGTCAGCTTTGAATCAAATGTAGGACACACTGTTACAGTACGTGTGAAAGTGAAACGCAGCTTTCCTTTTTCATATTGTCGATGAGTCACGAGCACGCTCAAAGTCTGAAGGCGTCATTCTTTCCTCCAACGCATCAGTGAGCTGCACCACGTGTTTGTTACAGATCTCAAAATTATGAAGCACTAACGCCTCAAACACAGAGCAAAAGAACTGTTTTACTCTTTGTGGTCATGTTGTGGACGGCCTCTCTGTAGCTGTCTCTCTGTAGCTGTCTCTCTGTAGCTGCCTCTCTGTAGCTGTCTCTCTGTAGCTGTCTCTCTGTAGCTGCCTCTCTGTAGCTGCCTCTCTGTAGCTGTCTCTCTGTAGCTGCATCTCTGTAGCTGTCTCTCTGTAGCTGCCTCTCTGTAGCTGTCTCTCTGTAGCTGTCTCTCTGTAGCTGTCTCTCTGTAGCTGTCTCTCTGTAGCTGTCTCTCTGTAGCTGTCTCTCTGTAGCTGCATCTCTGTAGCTGTCTCTCTGTAGCTGCCTCTCTGTAGCTGTCTCTCTGTAGCTGTCTCTCTGTAGCTGTCTCTCTGTAGCTGCATCTCTGTAGCTGCCTCTCTGTAGCTGCCTCTCTGTAGCTGTCTCTCTGTAGCTGTCTCTCTGTAGCTGTCTCTCTGTAGCTGTCTCTCTGTAGCTGTCTCTCTGTAGCTGTCTCTCTGTAGCTGCATCTCTGTAGCTGTCTCTCTGTAGCTGCCTCTCTGTAGCTGCCTCTCTGTAGCTGTCTCTCTGTAGCTGCATCTCTGTAGCTGCCTCTCTGTAGCTGCCTCTCTGTAGCTGTCTCTCTGTAGCTGCATCTCTGTAGCTGCCTCTCTGTAGCTGTCTCTCTGTAGCTGTCTCTCTGTAGCTGCCTCTCTGTAGCTGCCTCTCTGTAGCTGTCTCTCTGTAGCTGCATCTCTGTAGCTGCATCTCTGTAGCTGTCTCTCTGTAGCTGCCTCTCTGTAGCTGCCTCTCTGTAGCTGTCTCTCTGTAGCTGCATCTCTGTAGCTGTCTCTCTGTAGCTGCCTCTCTGTAGCTGTCTCTCTGTAGCTGCCTCTCTGTAGCTGCCTCTCTGTAGCTGCATCTCTGTAGCTGTCTCTCTGTAGCTGCCTCTCTGTAGCTGTCTCTCTGTAGCTGCCTCTCTGTAGCTGTCTCTCTATAGCTGTCTCTCTGTAGCTGCCTCTCTGTAGCTGTCTCTCTATAGCTGTCTCTCTGTAGCTGCCTCTCTGTAGCTGTCTCTCTGTAGCTGCATCTCTGTAGCTGTCTCTCTGTAGCTGTCTCTCTGTAGCTGTCTCTCTGTAGCTGCCTCTCTGTAGCTGCCTCTCTGTAGCTGTCTCTCTGTAGCTGCATCTCTGTAGCTGCATCTCTGTAGCTGTCTCTCTGTAGCTGCCTCTCTGTAGCTGTCTCTCTATAGCTGTCTCTCTGTAGCTGCCTCTCTGTAGCTGTCTCTCTGTAGCGATGTGTTGATGTCATATAAACATACATACATGTCCTATGAGCAGGATCTGGGGCGTCTCCTGACCTTTGACAGTTGTGTTGTGTTCGTGCGTGTCGGCACACTCCTTCCTCGTGACGTCTGTGAGCAAATGAAAAGATGGAGATTGAGGAGGTCGGCACTCAGGCGACGTGAAGCTGGAGGCTTACAAACAGTTACAAAGAAACTCGAGATGTTCAAAGATGTTTAAGTTTATGGTTGAGGCGTGGTTTTAAAGAACATTATTACATGTTCACTGGAGGAAATCGTCCTTTGAATGATGTCTCCACGCCCACTGTCAAACCACAGCTTATCTCTGACAAACCGCGTTCACGCTGGCTCACTGTAATCTGTCCTACGCCCGAGCTCCCCCAGACAAACAGTGTGTGTTCAGCTCACGCTTACACACACACACACACACAGTCAGTCGTCATGTTACAGTATTAAATCAGACTGTTAACACACATTAAAGACTGTCACCTGCCGTAGCTTCAGACGGACACGCTTCATTCACCACACTCACCTGTCGCTCTCCTCAGGTTACGTCGTTTAAATCCCGCCTGTCTCTCCCATCCTTCACTTGACCTCTGACCCCGAGACCTGCCGACACAGAGACGTCATTTTAAAGTTTCTGTCCACACGGCGTTTGCTGCTGCACCCAGATAAATGACCTGTGACGTGTTAGCATGCTAACATATGCTAATGAGCACTACAGAGGCTGATGGCATCTATCCAGCGATGTGTGTCTGCTGTTCATGTTTATGTGTTTGTGTGTATGTGTAGTTGTGTAACTGTGTACATGTTTGTGTTTTTGTCTGTGTGTGTTGTTTTTATTTTTTCTGCTGGACATAAACTTAAAAACTGATTTTGATCTCTGAGATTTCCTGATGAAATGACAGTTGAATAAATACTGAATAACTTCCGTTTGGACTCTGTGTCGTTGCTCATGAAAAGTCTGACCTGTGGTGTGTTCGTCTGTTTCAGTTCTGATGATTCCTGCAGCTGCAGCAGAGACCGTCACAAACTGGACCTGTAACGTCACGCGTGTGCCTGATGACCTCTACAAATATCAGCTGTCCAGTCCATCCCAGTGTAAGATGGGCTGGGAGGACGTGAACGTAAGTGACAGTTTCCTCGTGAGTTCACGGGCTCTAGTTTTAAGTCTTCTTCCACGCAGCATGACGACGATGAAGGCTGAAGTCTGTTTCACACGTTGCCAAACATCATAACCTCTGAAGCAGGACGGACAGCCACAATGTCAAACTCTTGGTTTCAGAATGGTTAGTCTGGTTAACCAATGTGTGACACCATTTGACAGCTCTGTGTAATTTGACCATGACCATGAAGAAAGGCTTTCTCATCCTCACACACACACACACACACACACACACACACACACACACACACACACACAGGCACACACGACTGTCTGACAGTGAAACAGGCTGTAGTATAAATTCTGTTCTTACTTAGTAATAATGATAATAACTCCATGCCTTGAATAGCTGTAAAGCTGCTCGTCAGCGGAGGGTTTCCCCCGTCATGCTGGGTAGGCGCGCCCAGTGAGTGTGATGTAACACGAAATGTTAAAGTGTGTCAAGTTTAACTCCTTTCTCGGAGCGGAGTGTGGATGGAACGTGGAAACTCCCTCCAACATTTTTAGTTCTAATAATCTGCCATGGAAAAACCCACCTGATCACGTGATCAAAGGTCTGTCTGTTGGGTTTTGTTTTCCAGAAAGTGGCATACGCTCATAACTTTGAGTTCGACAGAGACCTGGTCCATAACGTCACCCGTGAATACATCCTCCTGAAGAGCTGCCAGGACTACATGCACTTCACGGACGACTGCCTGAAGGTGAAGACACGCCTTCATGTCCACATTCAGTCTGATGCATTTCCCTCATTGTTGGTACATGTCCAGACATGTTCACTGATAACGCGCACTTCCTGATTCTTTACCTCAAAAACACTTTGAATGACTGATAATTAAATGACATTACAGCTACAGATTTGCAAACGTCATCAGCACTGACTTCATCTTTCTCTGCCTGCAGCACGACGCCGTGGAGGAAGTCCACTGCAGAGGTGAGAGCTGCATGACGAGCTACAAAAGAAATCTGATTAATGACTCGTGCTGCTCATAACGAGGGAAGTTTAACGAGCAAACACGAGTGACGTGTCATGAAACCGCCGTCCCAGCTGAATGTTCATGCTTCAGCAGACTTCATAACTGATGGTGGACAGCAACTTTACTTTATGTCTACTCCACATATTGTACTAATCACTATTAGAACAGTGGATTGCTCCCTCCAGGGTTGGGAGCAAGTTGCTGCCTCAAGTGAAGGAGTTCAAGTATCTCAGGGTAACCGGACCGGTTGGTACCGAACCCTGAGGGACGCTGAGATACTTGAACTCCTCCAAACCTGGAGGGAAGGATCCACCATGAGATTAAATCTTAAATATTAAAGATTGAAGCTGCTTCCTGCAGTTTGTGCTTCCTGTTGCTTTTCCACGTTCGAGCCTCTAAATGCTACTTTTGCTTGTGCAAGCTGAAGCTGCACTCAGCTTCCCGTCTTGTCACTGACTTGTTCACGTTTTGTGTTTTCTAGTGAACTGCACACTCCTGTCCTCGCTCACAGGTGAGTCACATGTTTCTGTATAAACTAAAGTCTGTAGATCTCCAGCTTTATTAAACCACAGGACCTCGTGTGATTACAGCGTTTCGCTTCCTGGTCTGTCCACAGTATTTGCATTGACACCGTTCCTCCGCTCAGACCTCAGGCATGCCCAGACATGTTCATACGACGATAAAGTCTTTGCAGACATCTGCGTTTACACATTTTAGATATTGTAATATCTTACATTTAAAATATAAGAGATTTTAAACAAAAGTTTCAAATGTGGTGAATTTGCTCCACCTGCTGTTTGCACCTCCATCAGCATTCAGTCACACTCACGATGTTTCAGATAACTAAAATGTTTTTTGTGTCTTCTAGTGCCTGAAGATCTTCCGTCAACCAGCGGTGAGTCACATGTTTCCTGTGTATTAAAGTGAACTGCACTTACCTCTGGTGACTGGCAGCATCATTCTGGGAACTCATGTGTGAAAGAAGTCACATTTCCAGGTTAGGCAGCGTGAACGGGCTGTACACTGTATCTGAAAGCACTTCAGGCTTTAGTCTTTAAAACAGTGAGTCCCTCTATCACAGAGACAGTGTACTCACTGTGGACAGACGAGGACGAGGACGAGGACGAGGACGAGCTACAATACTGTCCTTTCATTCCAGTATCCTCCTCCAGAGGAAGTCAGTGTAGCATCAGCAGGATTTAACAGATATTAGTTTATCAGAGGAAAGTTCCAACATGTTGATTTAACAAAGGAAACTTTCACGGAGGGAGAAGTCAGTCAGTCAGTCAGTCAGTCAGTCAGTCGCAGCCTTTAATGGACCTGTTTGATTACTCAGGTTCAAAACTTGAACGTTGAATCTGGTCCAGTATATAAAAATGCCAGAGTCACTCTTTAATGGGCGTTCCATGTAATTCAGATGTAACATGGCATTTCTAAGAAATGGAACATGGTCCACACACTGTTTCTTCTAAACTGATTAGATCTTCTGTGGTTTGTTTTGTGTCAGCCCGATTTTAACTGCAGGACGATGTTTATGACACTTGTGGTTTTGGCACCGCGTTCAAATGTCTGACACACCGCAGTGAGCAGAACCCAGATCAGATCATGGTGGATCATGGTGAACCCACATCTGCCACAAACAGACAAAGATGCACAGCAACAATACAAATAATAACTACAACTATGAACTTTAATGGAGACATGACCAAAGGTAGCTAGCTGAGGGGGTCTGCCTCCAGAACCAGAAATGGGAGCTGGTTCCACAAGAGATGAAGGTCCAAACTACTTTAAAAGGAACCTCAAGGAACCTCAAGGAACCTTAAGGAACCCTCCTATCCTGGATTTTACAGGGAACCAGTAAAAAGTCCTCAAGTGACTTAGAGACTTACTGGATCAGCCCGATGACAAGAAGTTACAACAGTCCAGCCTAGAAGTAACAAATGTGTGGACTAGTTTCTGCATCCACATGAGCCACAATGCGCCGTGTAGGTCAGAGAACGCAGTCCTTGAAATTTGTTGTTCGTGGACGTTAAAGGACAAATCCTGATTCTTCACGTGGAGCTGGAGGTCAAAGTGATCCCATCTGAAGTATCTATAGACAGAGTTTCTGAGGTGTTTGGGTCCAATTACAAGAACTTTACATCTGTACTTCTGTACATATTTTCCTCACGTCTTACTTGGTTTGGATTCATACCTAAGAGGACTTAGAGATGACCTATAACTTTCTTATTCCCGCCACGTTTGTATGAATTATTACATTACAAATATTGTCTCATTCCAGCGCCAAACAACTGGGTCTGCTTCTCTGAGAGTTGGTGTGTGGCCTGGTGGGAAGTTGCGCTTGTTCCTGGATGTCTTGCTGCTTTGCTAGTGATCGGACTCGTCGCGGTTTCCATCTGGAGATGCGTCAAACGCCGGCGAGAACAGAGGGAGACGGTCACATACACTCCTGCAAATGAAGAGATTAAGGTGCAGATGGACGAATGAACATGGATGTCCAGTCTGAACATGGCCAGGACTTAAATCATAATAATCATGATAATAATAATATTTTGTATTACTTTTCTAATATATTGCAAAGAGGCCATCAAGACTAGTAAATATAAATAAATGAAACATATATAATAACGTTAAAGTGTCACACAGAAAATATTACATAGAAATATTTATAGTTATATAAAAATATTGTATTAAATAACAGAGGTACAAGTTAAATATGGACTAATACTACAGTTATTATAATAATATTTCTTAAAGAGTGTAAAATGATTTTAACATGAAGGTTGGTCCATGAGACCCGTGGAGTCGAGCTGCTCGGGGAACCCGTGCTGCTAAAACACGTTGGTCCAATCACACCGTTTGTGTACTTGGATGCTCAGAAGTGGTGTACCTTCTGAAAACAGTTCAGCAGTCCGTTAACTTGCTTTAAGTCTTTTGTGTCATTACAGACGGAGAGTTGTGTGTCATCTGCATAAAGGGATAGAAAATGACTCCAACAGAACATATGAGAGTCTATGATGTGATTCAAAGACAGAGAGTGGTTCAAACTGCTGACACAGACAACCTTGTGATATCACCAACACGTCTTTTGTCTCTGGTGATCAATCATGAATGAAAGTCACTTCCCCTCATTACTTTTGAGGTCGAGTGAATTTTGATGTTTGACTGAACAGACTGAGTTTTGCTCCTCTTGGATTCTGTCTGTAACAAACAGTTAAAATATATGGTCGGTCTTTTGCGTCTCGTGTTGAAGTTCTGGACCTGCCAGATTTACCCCAACTATCCAACAGAACCAATTTCTGAATAAATCAGAAATGAGAAAAAACTTGTGCAGTTGCAGAAGGAGCTGGTCTGTTAAAGTCTCAGACTTTAGCCATCAGCAGCATATATTTAGCTGACTGTTCGGATTCGGTGCCCTGACACACCAAGCTGACCTCAAAGAAGCCCAACACACACTGAAACATGCTGTAGCACTGAGCAAACACTTTAATTGGATAATTATTTCCTAATTTGATAACCTTGTACAACAGCACAGAGGTAGTTTCTCTTCAGGTATTTGAACATCCTGAACGCACGTATCGCATAACATTTAAGTTTATGAGTTGTGAGCGACTTTACTTTCTGCAGATAGACCCAGTGAAAGCTTCAGATTCCACCCTGTGATGGTCAGTGCCAGTCGTCAGTGGTTGGCTTGGTGTATCAGGGCTTACAGCTCCAGCACCTGCAGCAGTTAAACAGGTTTCTGACCTCAAACGTCATCAACCATCATCCGGGTTTCAATGGCGTCTAGGAGGTCAAAGGTCAAAGGTCATGGTTTAATAAATAATCCAGTGGCCAAAAAAAAAAGAAAAGAAAGAAGAGAACTTTCTGTCAGCTCTGATGGTTTTTAGTCCGTCAGAGCTCGAGCTGACAGACGGTGATATCTTCAACTGTGGAAGTTGGGATATTGTTCATATGTTGAGAGTCATGTGGTACCTGATCGAGGTAGCTGGTCCAGTCTGTCGGATCCTTGCCTCAGAGAAGAAACCACAGTGACCGTGAAGACCCAGTGTTGGCTTTTCCGTTGTGGTAGTGACATGGCGGTGTCCGTGGAAGAGAAGCCGCAGCCTCTGTCGATTTAAAAGGTTGAAAGTCTTTAAGTCGAAGTCAGTAGAACCTGACACACTGGACCTTCAAATGAACATACGAGCTTCAAACTTATGTTTGTATACATTTGAATTTTATCTTTAAATTTGTTGTATATTTTTTGATTTATTCTGCTTCAGTTTCAGTCTGTTTTTTTTCTTACTGGTTTCAACACGTTTATCTCAAATGTTTAAAAAGTTAAATGACGTGAATGTCTGTCACTTTCTATGGGTGGAAATGAGTATTTCAATGGGCTTGTAAATAAAGTGATTTGAAACGGGTGCCTCCGTGTTCACGTCTCAACTGATTTTACACATTCAACAACAATCAACATCTCACAGAGTAATCCCACTGTGTAACTATGTCCAGCTGTACTCAAGTATTTACTCTGATTACATTACTTCTGATCAGAGAGCAGCGAGTCAACAGCTTTGCTAACATCAATCATCATCCAGGTCAGCAGCAGCAGACCCAGCAGCAGCTAATGTTACTGACTAGTCCAGCAGCAGTCAGCCCAGCTCGGCGTCTGTCATCAGGCTGTGGTTAACAGGTTTTCTTCTAGCATGACTCATTGTTTAGCAGGAATGTTCCCAGGTATGTGAGTCAGTCTGTGTGCGAGCTGACGGTGGGAAAATATTTCTGATATTTAGTTTGAGGTGAGGAGCTGAGGGCACACATGAAGGTGAGGAGCTGAGGGCACACATGAAGGAAGTGAACAAAGGAAGAAGCTGGTGAACACAAAACAACAAGCGGTCCAAACAAGAACAGGACCGAGGAAACAGACGAGAATCATGTGTAAAGAATCGTGTGTAAAGAATTGTGTATAAAGAATCGTGTGTAAAGAATCGTGTGTAAAGAATCGTGTATAAAGAATCGTGTACAAAGAATCGTGTGTAAAGAATCGTGTGTAAAGAATCATGTATAAAGAATCATGTGTAAAGAATCATGTATAAAGAATCGTGTATAAAGAATCGTGTATAAAGAATCGTGTGTAAAGAATCGTGTGTAAAGAATCGTGTATAAAGAATCGTGTACAAAGAATCGTGTATAAAGAATCATGTATAAAGAATCGTGTGTAAAGAATCGTGTATAAAGAATCGTGTATAAAGAATCGTGTGTAAAGAATCGTGTGTAAAGAATCGTGTGTAAAGAATCGTGTATAAAGAATCGTGTGTAAAGAATCGTGTGTAAAGAATCGTGTATAAAGAATCGTGTGTAAAGAATCGTGTGTAAAGAATCGTGTATAAAGAATCGTGTGTAAAGAATCATGTATAAAGAATCATGTGTAAAGAATCGTGTGTAAAGAATCGTGTATAAAGAATCGTGTATAAAGAATCGTGTGTAAAGAATCATGTATAAAGAATCATGTATAAAGAATCGTGTGTAAAGAATCGTCTTATGTTCAAACGTTGCAGAACCTGCCGCCTGTTTCAGCCTCACACACCCAGTGAGACTGAATGTGACGTCAGATTTCAGCAGGTGGTCAGGTGACCTCGTGACTTCGAACCGTCACACCCAAAAACTTCTGACTGATCATGATGAAGCTTCCTGTAACCATGGTAACCTACAGTGCCAGGAGGGCTGAATGACACACACACACACACACACACACACACAGTGTGTCAGACGAGTTCTCACGTGTTGCCTAAACTGTGACTACAAAATGACGTCACAGCTCTGCCATGCTAGCTTAGCAGCTAAACTTTAGCGCCGATGCTCCGTGTCTAGACCCCGCCCACTGTGGCTCACTGCACTGCCATTGGTCAGGAGCGCACGTGCTGTAAACGATACCATTGGCCGAGTAACTAAAGCACAGATTACTGCGTTACATTGTGAGGAGTAGCAGTAAAAGTCGTGTGTAAAACAAGTACTGCAGTGAAGTACAGAGTACTCAGAGTACTCAGAGGACTGCAGGGCGTCTGTGCTGATACAGAACTGACCTGCGCGGAGCTGCAGCTTTACCTCGTGTCCCTCGGTGCGTGATCAGGACGCTGCACCTGTACCGGAGCAGACAGGTGAAACTAATCGAGCTGGAACAGACTCGTCAAAACTGGCGGGAAAACAACCAACTGGTCATGAAAACCCTTTCAACATAAAACAGGAAGTGACATCACTGAATGAGTTAAGCTTTCTTTTAACAGACACACACTGCTGTAACGGAAATGCTGTACATCCACCCAGCATCGGAGGACGGAGGCCTCCACCTGTTTAAAGAAACCATCCATGCTGTGCATTCAACAGTCCAACACTGCTGACTGCTTCCTGTCCAAACAGGAAGTCACCTGGTCAGCATGGCAACGGAGACAAGGAGCTTTCTTTGTTCATGAAGGAAAATATGTGAGTGTGTGTCAGCCTGAAAACCTGCCAGACACGTGGACATCACAGCACGTCCGTCCACACGGTGTAAGTCGTGGGTTAAAGAAACAGATCTGTAAACACACAGTTCACTTTTTAAAATCTTTTTATTTATGACAAGGTCCAAAAATTGTTTTACAAAAAGGTGAATAAAGTGCTGAAGCAGACTGAATATATGAGCAGGTAAGTAAGAGAACAGACACTGGCAGGTAAATATTAAATAGAAAAGACATCGTGAAAAGGCTCGAGTGTGAAAATAAGTTTTAAGAAGTGATTTCAAGTCCCTGAGTCTGTCTTTCAAAGTGGAGGCGTCTGAGGTTGCTGTCGAGACAGCGCTGAGCTTTAAACGTCAATCCTGAACCTGCTGGACGCCGTGATGCTGCCGTGGCCCGTCAGCACAGCAGCCCAGCACAGATGGAGTGTGGTTCTCTTCAGCTGGCATCACGCTCAGCATCGCTTCCTCAGGATCATTCTGGACACCATCGCTGAAACAAACAAAACGTTTTCTTCATGAGTCTCATCGTCTGTCACTCAGGCCTCCATGTTCAAATACGACCGAGCACAGCTACACTCACCACGCCTGCTTCTGATTTCTAAGGTAAAAGAGCACCGCCATGACGATGAAGACGAGGACGAGGAGGACGAGGAGGACGGCCGCGATGATCCAGGCCTGTGGAGCATCTGTCATACACAGAGAAGAAGAGCCGTCAATCAAACGTGAATCAGTTTTCATGCAACACAAACACACACACACACACACACACACACACACACAGTGATTAGTTAATCCTAACGGCAGTTTCCAGAGGAGATTATGCTGGAGCCACACCGGTACACCAGTGCTACATGTTACACAGCAGCCGTGTGTCACCGCTGGCGTTGCTTTGTTTTCGGTCCGTGCAGTTGCAGACGAGGCGTCCACTGAGGTGAAAACACGCTTTAAGTCAGCGTGCGGGTTTTTTTTACACGTCAAATATGTTTCACCACCTGCAGGACACACACCGGCGCCGTACGCCACAGTACACTAACTGTTCAGTCATGTCAGTGTTGACCGAACAGAACCACAAACTGGTGGAAATATTTAGCGTAATGTTACAAAGCTGAACAGTTTGAGTGTCAGCGTGCAGCGGCCTGTGGAAGAGTGAGTCAGGTAATGTTCAGCCAGTGATTCAACACTTCCTCTTTTTACTTTCTGAGAAAAAACAGGCGCGTCATTTATTACTCGAGGACCAAAATAACAGATGCATATTTTCATCTGGCCACATAAGTTTAGACATATTATTGAAATGGTTTGAATTAAACATTCAGTATACATGACGTCCCTGAGGATTCATATCTGCTCCTATAAAACCACAGTGATATTTTCATGTTAAGGGGCAGCTGAGCTGCTAACGGGCAGCTGTCTTCACAGGTTCAGAAGAACTGAATATTTTTGTGGTGCCGTTGACAGAAAGAACCGTCCTGAGTCCAGGCAAGGGTCCTGCAGCCTTTAAACACTGTCTCTGAGAGCTGCAGTTAATATGTAGCATTTATTAACTGTTTACAGAGCAGACGTTTGTTAAATTATCATTTTGGACTTTTCAGTGACTTTATTTTGTTTGGTTTATACGCATTGAAAAAAGCCCTATGAGGACTGCTCATGTGATTCGACTTATTCGTAGTAGTGTGAAATGAATTAATGCAAAAATAATCGTGACTGTTTCTCTGACAATAATCATGCCATGAAGATCTGTGATCGCGACATAGTTGCACAGCAGAGGTCTGGTCCAGTTAGCCGACTCTGGACCAGGTGACTGTCCCTGAGCTCAGTACTGGGTTCCCTGTACCAGCCCGGTTCTGTTGCCCGCTAACGGCAGATCCACTTGGCAGCAACTAATTAGCAGTTAGCCACATTAGCAGGTGTGTGAGGAGTGAATGTGACTCACCTGCAGGCGGAGCGGGGCAGTCTGTAATGAAACGCAGGTCATTAGATAAACAATACTCTGTGTTTACATCAGGTGACTCATTCATAAAAAGCTGCATCTCTTGTTTACACTCGAGAACAGCTGTTAGCATTAGCAGTGTTAGCATACTCTGTGTGTCAGAGCAGAGATTGGTGCTGACGTGAACGTGACACTCTGCACAGTAAGACGGAGGCGCTAACAGCTAGGATGTTCATGGTGAAGCTTCTTACCGCTTTTGGAGATCCTGATGTGGTTTCCTCCCGCCTCCATCACCAGCTGCACGCCGTCTGCCAGCTTCTTGCACATAGCGTACACCGTCCCATTATGGAGGCACACAGTGCACGGGAACTGCCAAGGCCGGAGAGGGAAACAGGGCTCGAGGGGACCGGCCGCGTCATTCCTCATCCAGAGATTATCGTTGTCGTTGTTGTGGTCGTACAGCAGAGTCACATTGGGGTTAGATGAGATGAAGCAGTCCATCCTGAGAGACAGGAGAAAGAGGACACGTCAAAGTCTGGGTCTGTTTGATGCTGCTGCTCCTGTTCCTCCTTCACATGTTATTTTGGTGATAGATTTACAGTCAGAGATTCGGCTGATTGTTGATTGTGTTTGTTGAAAGTGCTGACAGTCTGCGAGCAGCTCTGTTTTCACCACTTCAAACACATTGTGGGCACGACAACCAGGAAACTGTTTAACCTTTACGTCACAGATGGAAAATTAACAGGAATCCAAACAGAAACATCTTGGTCACATCACGGTGCTGCTTTGGTTCTGCTGCAGTCCAGAACATTAACGGGTGCGGTCCAAAATGTTGGTTCCTATGTCTATGAGGGCACAGTTCCAAACAGTTTGTAGTGTGTGTGTGAACGCAGCAGGACACACCTCATGATCAACACGTGTGTTCATGTTCACACATGTGGTTGTGAATGACTGAGCGGTGCAATGATTTTTTTGTCGCCGCTGCAAGGAACTGTGGGGCGGCATTACCTCGTTTCCTTTCCTAAAGGATGGTCGGTGTATCCTATGGAGATAAAAGAAGCACTGAAAACTATTGGACCGGACCCTGAGGCACAACCAGGAATTCTGGAGGGCGACACGGCATCGGGAGCTGCATGTTAACCTCATTCACACGGCGAGGCTGCTGGAGGGCAAGTCCAAAATAGGCGGTGCTGTGACACCCCCATCAGCTGTAGATACTAATGTTTGAGGCGTCTTCGCTGAACAGGTGAATGAAAGAGGACGCGTGCTGCGAGGAGCTGAGCGCATCTGAAACTAACACGACAAACATCAACATCCGCGGTGACTGATGAGACAAACACAGAGAAATGAGTGAGTGCAGAGCAGGTGGAGGCCATGGGCGAACATTCCTTCACACCTCCCTCCTCCACCCAGCCTGCAGTGATTCATGCTCATTCTTAGAAAGCTGTACTTTGTTTGGTCTGATTCTCCATCCGCAGTCTGCACAGCCAGGTGTGCTCACAGGTTAACCTGGCCATCCGAGTTAAAGAGTCAGTCTGTCTGCTGTGTGTGTGTGTGTGTGTGCTGCTAGACTGCAGGCGGACTACATGATGAGTTCACACAGGTAAGCAGCACGAGCACGAGCCAGGTGTGTGTTGAACATCGCTACGTTAACAGGTAAGAACGTTAACAAAGACACACACGAGGACACACAGACTCGTTTGTCTGACGGTCGCCCGGAGGAACACCGGAGAACAGACCCTGATGCTGCTCCACCTGCTCCACCTGCTCCACCTGCGGCTGGAGGAGTGACGACAAACTTCAGTTTGACAGTAAAAGACGAGCAGGTGAAGTTTTACTCACGTCCTGTGGATGTTGATGTTGATGTTGATCCCGTCCGGAGTGAAATGTGAAGACGTCTGCACGCGCGCTGAGCAGTGCGGAGCGAGGCCGCGCCCCCTGCGCGCCCCCGACACACGGCGCCATGTTTAACCGCCTTTTCTCCATAAACCGATAAAACGTGTCTCCGACCGGAAACACCGACTTTACACGGAGCTGCTCGCGAACTCAAAGATCCACGTAAAGTCCCAGAGCAGATGAAGATGAAGCCCGTGTGTCTGTCGGCTCCAGCGGGGCTCTCCGTCGTCAGGCCGCCCGCCTCGAAGCGGCAGCGGTGCAGAGGCCTGCCGCGGTCACCGCGGGGCGGGGGCCCGCTGCGGGTCACCGCGGTCACCGCGGTGCGGGTCACCATCGTCCAACAAACGTCCTTTTCCTGTCCGCTGACGAACCAGATGTTTCCCCCCCACACACATGACGTCTGCTGCTCCAACTGTCTGAGCATGAAGCGCGAGCACGTCCACTGTGGAGGACTGACGCGCGGCTGTTTGCGCGCTCCCGCGGAGGTTCGATCAGTTCTACCATTGGGTGCGGTTCAGTGACGTCAGAGGACGGTCAGAGAGCGCGCGCGGTATCTAGGAAGTAACTGAGTCACGTCACATGACGCAGTTCCGCGGTACCGGGAAGAAGGGAGAGCGATAAAGACTCAGAACCAGAATCTGGACTGGGTCAAACAGGCTTCCTGTTTCTGAACGGTCCGTGCTGCAACTCTGCCTGTGTGCTTTAGCCTCTGTGTGGTCACGTGACACACACACAGTGTGTGTATCGGCATCTATGACGCTGTTCTTTAGTTTGTGTAACCATGGTTACACTCATGTTTGTAATTATGCTGACTCTGAGGCTGCGAACTTTCTCTCTCTCTCTCACACACACACACACACACACTCACACACACACACACACACACACACACACTCTCACACACACTCTCTCACACACACACACTCTCTCACACACACACACTCTCTCACACACACACACTCTCTCACTCACACACACACACACACACACACACACACACACACACAGGAAACATGACGTCTACTGCTCATCTGAGCAGGAGTGAAACTGAATGACAGTCATTAAGACACCGAGCTGACTGACAGTGACTCCAACACTAACACCACATCATTAACGTCAGCTTTCATGTAGATTACAGTAAATGTTCAGTCTGAGGCCTGATGGGAGCAACTACAAACAGACGACCTGAAACTCAGCCCGAGGAGGCCTCAGGACAGGCCTCAGGACAGACCTCAGGGACAGACTGTCAGCGACAGACCTCAGGGACAGACCTCAGGACAGGCCTCAGGACAGACCTCGGGGACAGACCTCAGGACAGACTGTCAGCGACAGACCTCAGCGACAGACCTCAGCGACAGACCTCAGGACAGACCTCGGGGACAGGCCTCAGGGACAGGCCTCAGGACAGACCTCAGGACAGACCTCGGGGACAGACCTCAGGACAGACTGTCAGCGACAGACCTCAGGGACAGTCAGCGACAGACCTCAGAACAGACTGTCAGGGACAGACCTCAGGGACAGACCTCAGGACAGGCCTCAGGACAGACCTCAGGACAGGCCTCAGGGACAGACAGACAGACAGCCTGCTGCTGCAGACTTAAATTCATGTTTGTCTCATGCTGCTGCTGGATGATGGAGCCACATAACCTCTACCACAGGAAGGTCAGAGTCACCTGGTCCAGGTGTTTCCATGTCAACCAGCTGCTCCTACCTGCAGCACAGAAACACCAAACCTGTGCAGACACACTGAGGGGAAAGAAACCCGTTCTTTGGGTAGATTTTATTTCAGTGAACGTTCTACCAAAAACAACGTCAATCAACAATAAGACAAATAAAGCGCAGTGACATTTCAAACATGCAAATACAAACACGGTCATAAAGTTTCAGCTCTGTAGAATGTGTCAGAGGACGCTCCTTCAGTCGGCCTTCAGGGCAAAGAGCACGTCGTCCTGGCTGACGTTGAGCCGGACTCGCTGCAGGACTCCGAGCCGGCTGGGCTCCAGCAGCAGTAACCTGCAGGCTCCCAGACGCTGACACACCGCCAGACCCTCGGACACCGTGATGGGCTGCAGACCCTCCACCCGACACAGAGCCTGGTGCTGCACAAACACCTGACAGGCAGAACAGAGGGGAAAACTCAGCATGCTACAGGTGAGGCTGGGGGCAAACACCCACCCACCATCTATACACCCACCCACCCACGCATCCTCCAGGAGGAGCAGACGTTCAAGTGTTACTGCATTTTTAGTGACGTCTGCACGAAGCCACAGGCAGCAGACAGTTAGCTTAGCTTAGCATAAAGACTGGAAACAGGGGCAAACAGTTAGCCTGTCCAAACTTTACATGTTTGTATTTTACACAGGAAATGTGTTTGTTTGTTAACGGGAACAAACTGAGAAGTTTGAATGTTTGTAAAAAAAATAAAAATGATTCATTTGAATTATGATCAGAATTATTCTGCGTCTGCGCGTCGGCCTGTTCGAGCTTCACCTGTTGGAACGTGGCCTCCTCCAATCCGAGCCGCCGAAACTCTGCGATGACCGCCCTGAGGAAGAGCTGCTCCTGCACGGACGCACACCTGAACACAAACATCATCATCATCATCATCATCACACTAACAAGTCTACGATTCTCGTCTGCGACGCTCACTTGATGGCGGTGACGTAGGCGGATGAGAACATCTCGTTCAGCGCATCCATCACGTGACTCATTCCCACCAATCCCGCGGCTGAAGGGTCGGCGGCGGAGTGCTCGCAGATCTCCGTCGCCCTGCGGCAGATGTCGAGACATCGGCGAGCGTCGCCCGACAGAGCGGCCACCTGCGACAGAGAGAGAGGAAGGCAGTGAGCGGGCGAGCTCGGCTCAGGTGAGGCGGCGGCGTGGAGAGACGTCCTGGTCGTTTACCTTCCTGGACACCAGCTGCAGAGCGTCCTCCTCGAAGGCCTTCACCTTGTTCAGCCTCGACATGATGATCTGCTGCAGCTGCTTGAAGCTGTACGGCTGGAACGACATCCTGGTCAAACCCTGCAAACATCAGAGCATCAGGTGAGCGGTGACCACAGCTATCACCTTCTCACCTGTGCATACATCAGGTGACCCGCTCGGTGACCCACCTGCTGTGGGCGTGGTCAATGCTGATGAGGTTTATTAAAGACACTTTGTTTTAATAATAAATGCTGTCACACATTCTGCATGTG
Source organism: Nibea coibor (assembly GCA_023373845.1). Taxonomy (NCBI): domain Eukaryota; kingdom Metazoa; phylum Chordata; class Actinopteri; family Sciaenidae; genus Nibea; species Nibea coibor. The sequence goes on along the minus strand of CM041718.1, from coordinate 26,711,406 downwards.
TGTAACTGAATGAGCGGGACCACGTCCACCACGTCTTTCATCTACAGAGGTTTACTTTGACCGCTCGCACGGTGATCGACCTTTTCTTTGCAAAGAAAATAAAAAGTCTCTATTTCATTCTTCACCAGCAGCAGAGAAACATTCCACAACATTATCTTGCCAAGTTTATGTTGTGATGATAAAACAGACAGAGCTTTAGGTGGGTGGCAGTTTATGTTTCATGTCAGACGTGTGTTTCTTTAATTCAAACTAACCTCGTGCAGTGAATCAGTGAATCATATTTTCACTTGGCCAGTATCTGAGTATTAATGTTTAGTTCTTAGAAATCTGAAGACAATTCAACTTAAAGTTCTTCTGAAAGACAAACGACATGAAAATGCAGCTTGTTTGTCAGGAAATGTCAGGTGGGCTGTGGGCTGTGGTTGGTGGGAGGAGACTAATTGTGAGCAGAATGCTCAAACATCGTCCACAGAAGCTCAGCGATGAACGCTGCAGGTGACTTCATCTCTGTGACTGTGACTCCATTAGAGCGATGCCTCAAGCACGAATGGGAGCTCAGATGGAGCCCCGCCGTGTCTTTATTAATACAATAAGATAATAAGGGTTAGCCTCCGTCCTGACCCACACAGCGCCGGATTAGCGGGCTGTCGGGCCGGCAGCGAGCTGCTGGGGATGCGTGTCGTCTGCAGCCGGACAGAGGACGGCGTGTCCTGACTAACTCACAGCGGGCCGAGCTCCCTCACCAGTCTGCTGGCCACTCTGTTGATCATGATCCTCTCGGGCAGGTCCATGGTGTTGGCGATGGTCAGGACCACCAGGCGGGCGTGACGCCGCGTCGGCCAGTCAAACAGGTTGTACATCACGTTCTGCTTCCTGGTCCACAGCAGGTCCAACTGCCCGACACGAAGGGTTAAAGACGGTTAGTTTCTCTGCAGGAACCAGCATCACATCCATCAGTCTGTGATAATGTTTGAATGTTGGTGTGCTTCGTTTACATCAATCAATCACAGATATCCATCGTCGTTTAACAGTCTGAGTATTAATCACTTAAACAAACATGAGGAGACGTCGCTCTCACCTCATCCACGAGCAGCATGGTCGTCTCCTTCCTCGGCGCGGGGTTACTGAATCTCTTCTCCAGCAGAGCCGCCGCGTGGTCGGCCGTCGCCTTCTGACCCGTCAGCTTCTGCAGAGACCGGACGGGACGGTCAGTGAACGCACCGTTCGAACAGGGGATGTGTTCAGCCTAGCTTAGCACAAAGACCGGAGGCTCTCCGCGCTCACCTGCAGGATCTGGACGTAGGCCTGATGAGGATCCGTCATCTTCATGCCGTTGATCTCGATGAAGTGGAAAGGAGGGATCTCGTCCACGTCGGCGGCGTGCTGCAGACAGCGCATCACCTCGTGGACTGTGGCCGTCTTCCCTGTGCCCGGCACACCTGAGATGTACATACACCTGAGAGCGAAACCACGAGAGTGCAGTGGTGACCAAGGACGCTTCGTTCAACAGATTTTTCAACTTCACATACGACTAAACGTTTCTTACCCGCCCGTGCCGTCTATGATTTTACTCTCGATGAAGCTGTAGATGTCCTGAAACTCCTGCTCCCTGCAGGGCAGAGACTCTGGCACCGAGGACACGTGAAGCCTGACGAGACGCACGACAGAGTTCAGTCACACACACAAACTATTTCACTGATTTTGGTGAAATCATATTTTATGGAGAGGTCAGGGTCAGAGGTCACTGGTTGGTGGGTCTCACCTCGTTCTGGCCTCCTCCAGAACATTAGCGGGCTGTCGGGCCGGCAGCGACCTGCTGGGGATGCTGGGAGTCCGCGGCGTGCCGGGCGTGATCTGTCGAAGCAGGAAACAGTCAAAAAAAGCCCACAGAGAACAGAGTGAGTCGTCTGCACGTCAGCAGGACTTCTACCTTCTTGTTGGGAGTTTTTCTCTGCGTTCTGGTCGATGGGCGAGTCTTCTGCTTCGAACGAGGAGTCCCCACATGTCGGCTTCTTTTCATCACGACCTCCTCGTCGCTGTCCAGCCCCGCCTCCTCTTCCCCTTCGTCATCATCGTCCTCACTGCTGCTCTGCAGCTCCTTTTTGGAGGGAACAAACTCGTCCTCGTCGTCTGAGTTCAGGTCCTGATGGTTGTCCAGAAGATTCCTGATCGAACACACGGAGAAGTTCAGACCCAGAATTTACCTGTGACCAACGCACTGACGGAGAGTCACGGTGACGCAGACTCACAGCTGCTTCCTGATGCGAGACGACACCAGCTGAGCCGACTTCCTCTTGGAGCTCCTCGGAGTGTCGGTGACCGGCAGCATCGGAGAGTTTTCATGATCCACCTCGGCCCTGTCCACGCCAACAACGACGAGGCCGGAGGTTAATGGTACAGACGGACATCGAGTACTCAATTACTTAAAAGGTACAATATTTAAGATTTGCAGCTGAGTAGTAAGTCCCACTGTGATTACATGATTTCAACACGTGAACTCTGTGACTTTCATGTCAGCCTCCACCTCCTGAAACACACGCTGACCTTTAACATTTACAGTGAACAAACATGAATGTACTCACAGGACTCCCAGCGCCGGCTCCTTCAGGGTTTTCGGTTCTTTCCTCCGAGACGGCGTGGTCGCTCTGTTTGGAGACACATGAGGTTTTCTGGTGTTACTTTGATTTCTTAGAAAACAATCAACCCAGACGTGTGATGAACACCAGCTGTGCAGACCGACACCTCAAACCACGAACACAGGAGTGTGACAGGAAACAGCCCTTCAGCTTCTGACTCACTTCTTTGTCCTCGGCGTGGCGTTTCTTCTTCTCGGCGTCTTTACCGAGCCGGTCGGTAACCCTGCCTCCGTCACCTCAACCTGCTGAGGACTTCCATCCAACAGCTCCCTGGAAGAGGCACCGATGAGTCTAAACCTTAAACCACTTTATTTACGTTCCCGTGGACGCGGACTGTCCCGCCTGTTACTCAGACATTGGGTAAATTTAGGTGAACTTCAACTTAACAGAGACGTAACGGATCACGAGAACGAGCGTCACGCCGTGGCTGGTTTTCTTATAAACGCTCGTGACGATGTGACTCTACCGTTCACGTAACCTCAGCTCGTAAACTGTCAATATCGAGGCCGCCCTCCATGTTTCCATCAAAGCTATTCGTCACAGAGCTCGCCATGCTCGAATCAGAACTCAAACCTGACGTAGCCACCTTCGATCTGTCCGACAAACGTGATGCAACAGAACATTGTTAACCGCGTGTCAGCAAAGCTCGACGTGGACTGACCTGGTGCCGTCATCTGGAGCACTCTGGAGGCCTGTCCCAGGGAGTTTGGTGAGAACGACGGAGGACGACTTCAGGGGGAGCGTGGACAAATGAGGAGGAGAGGACGACAACCTTTGAGCCAGAACCACCTGCGACTCCAGATCCTCCTTCAGCAGCTGACACAGGACGTCATCGCGGATCATGGACGACTTCTCTGGACCTGACGGGACGAGGAGAGACAGCAGGACAACATTAGACAGTCTGTGGGGACGCACATACTATGTCAAGGTTTCAGACAGTCTGCGGGGACGTCTCAGAGACTACGTCCAGGTTTTAGACAGTCTGTGGGGACGTCTCAGAGACTACGTCCAGTTTTAGACAGTCTGTGGGGACGTCTCAGAGACTACGTCCAGTTTTAGACAGTCTGTGGGGACGTCACCGAGACTACGTCCAGGTTTTAGACAGTCTGCGGGGACGTCTCAGAGACTACGTCCAGTTTTAGACAGTCTGTGGGGACGTCTCAGAGACTACGTCCAGTTTTAGACAGTCTGTGGGGACGTCTCAGAGACTACGTCCAGTTTTAGACAGTCTGTGGGGACGTCTCAGAGACTACGTCCAGTTTTAGACAGTCTGTGGGGACGTCACCGAGACTACGTCCAGGTTTTAGACAGTCTGCGGGGACGTCTCAGAGACTACGTCCAGTTTTAGACAGTCTGTGGGGACGTCTCAGAGACTACGTCCAGGTTTTAGACAGTCTGTGGGGACGTCACAGAGACTACGTCCAGTTTTAGACAGTCTGTGGGGACGTCCCATAATATTCTGACGTCTGGCGTTACTCACTGCTGAGCTCCAGTTTCTTGCGGACCCTGGGAGTCCGGGCCGAGGCGGTCCTCCTCTTGGCGCTGAGACATTTGGACGCAGACAGTTTGGTGGCGGAGTGCAGCGACTCGGCTTCGGCGGCGCCGACCTTCCCTGCACTCATCGTGGCTCTGCTGTACCTCGCTTCCCCTGACGTGGCCCGGCGCATGATGCCGAGGTCCGGAGTCGGCAGGGCGCGCCGAGAGAGGCCTCGAGACGCTGGAGCCGCCGCAGGAGGGGAGCAGGGGGGTGAAGGTGGCAGGGAGGGTTTGGGACAGGACGGGGGAGAAGCAGGTTCAGAGTCCAGCAGAGGAGAGTCCACCACTTTGAAGTTCTTAGAGTCCCAGGACAGCTTCACGTACAGGGTGTCCTTATCGTCAGAGTCCGGGAACGGAGCTGCTTCATCCAGGTGCTTCACCTGTGAGTCAAAGAAACTCAAAGGCTCAGTCCACAACACCAGACAGAAAACAGAGTGTCACCTAAACTAAAAGAAATCTTGAAGAACCTGTTCGGACCAAAACACGGCTCATTTCTAGTCTGGATGTTTTGGTAAGGACGTCACGGTTCCTCACCTCGGCTGGTTCTGTCTGTGTGTGGACTTTTCATGTTCTCCACGTGTCTGCGAGGGTTCTCTCCAAACACATGAACCATAGCAGGTTAACCGCTGACTCTAAACTGCCCGTAGGTGTGTGTGTGGTTTGTCTAATGAGCTGATGACTTGACGGCACACCGCGATCGTGGCGAGGATGAGCGGTTACAGATAACTGATGGTTAGACTTCTTGTTAACGAGCCACATTTGACTCCCTAAACCACAAAGAGTTCATCGGCAGAGCTCAGCTGACTCGTGCAGCCTCAGTCTGATCTTGAATAAAAGCTGGAATAAATTTCATGAGCTGAACATGAGTTAAACATTTAGAATATCTCGTAACTGCCATGAATATTAACTGCAATCATTTGAATGTTTTGTCCACATATGATTTATTTTATTTTGTTTGTACGCCGGGTGGGAACTAAACTAAACATGTGAGCAGACGAAGTTTTGAGCTTTAAGTTTAAAGTGATTCAGAAGTTTGGGATATTTTGAAGACTTCATTAGTTTGTGTTAAATAAATAAATGTTTGTTTCGTCCCCTCTCAGTTTGACGACGCTGAATTATTTCCTGGAGGGAGTGAGGTGGAGCTACCTGAGGCGGCACACCTGAACATCACGACCTCCTCCAGTGTTTACTGCTAATGTTTGAGCGCCCTCTGGTGGACAGATCGGATGACAACACGTTCTGACTGTGTACACAGGCATGTAGTGAATATTAAGTTATTAATAACTGAAGTTATTTATTTAGTTCAGAGTCCAGTCATGTTTTAAATAAAGAGTCCAGAACCGGTCCTAACGATCCAGACGCATCTTAATGGATCAGTACCGACTGTAATCACAGACGTCGGTGAGCGTCCTTCACCTGCACAGGTCTGAGGATGGACTCGGCGTTGACCTCGTCGTCACAGCTCCGCCCCTCATAGTAGAAGATCTCCTGAGGGTGGGGCTCTCTGCCCAGCAGCTTCAGTTTGCTCAAAGGCACCTCGGACACACGGGCGAACCACTGAACCACCGCCTTCTTCTGCTTCCCGCTCTCTGAAACACAGCGAGAGAGAGAAGGCGTTCAGTCTTCGAGGATGAATCCATGTCGGGCACGGCGTCTCGTCTCGAGTGACTCACCGTCTCCGAACAGCTTGAGGACTTTGGCCACGTACGGGTTGTCTTCATCGTCTCCCTCGATGAGGATGTGCTGGCCGGTGTTGATGACCGTGGTCCTCGGGAGACCCTCCACGCTGATGGCCAGTGAGCTGAAGACAAAGAGCGAGAGTCAATCATGGCAGGAAATGCTGGACTTTCACAATAAAACGACAGCGAACAGGACAAATAGAGGCCCAGTCAGGAACCTTCAAGAGAACAAGAGCTGTTCAATTCTCTAACTGTGAAGGAAAGGAGCTTCAACGCTTCCTTTATTATCTCCTTTAGGAAAGGAAAGGAGGTGATGTGTGACTGTGGAGCTGCGTTCACATAGAGTACAAACTGTTTGGAACTGTGCCATCCAGCCTCGTTTTGTAGTCCATCTTCTGGACTTTGTAGTTTTACCACAGATCACGTCAATAACATTCACCGTCGCTTCATGCGGAGTCTAAGTGTGAGAGCAGTCGACTTCTCCTAACTCCTTATCACCTCTCCTTCACATCTTTCCTTATGACATCGTGACGTTTTCATCAAGGTCAAGGAAAGGTGGTTAGGAAAGGTGGTTAGGAAAGGACTTGAGAGCTTTTTTTCCTCAGTAGAGAGAAAGCGTTTGATTGGATGTAAAAATAGGACACGCCCCCCTGCACAGAGTGCAGGATGACATCATCAACAACGTTTCTGGTTTATCAGGAACAAACTGAAATAAAATAACATGAAGACAGTGAAGACAGTGTGTGACAGTGTGTGTCAGTGTGTGTCAGTGTTGGACAGACACTGAAGGACACAAACAAACATCGAGTTGACTTCACGGAGACTTTAAAGACGTCAGAACAATTCAAATGGACCTAAATTAAGTTGAATAATGAGTCGCACGTGTTCAATATAATCCAGATAATCAATAAATCAATCACTGTGACGAAAACTCACCGGTAATCGTAGGTTTTTAACTTCCTGTTGGACCTTAAAGGCTCCCCGAGCCACCTGTAGACCCTCCTCACTCTCAGTCTCGTGGAGTATTTCATTTTGTGTTCCTCGTGCTCTCTGCTGCTGCTGCACGAGCGCACGTCAGACGGTGATCAATACAGATATCGATTATACACAATGACTTCCGTCCCGGAGTGACGTCGTCTGCCGGTTTGAATCCGCGAAAAAACTCGATTCAGAAAAATAAATAAAAAATCTGCACACACGCGCGCGCGTCACAGTCAGGATTTCGCGCGGAAACTGGTTCTGACCAACCCCTCGGCGATACGTCACAGCGTGACTCGTGGGAGGAGCGGGAGGATCTGCGTGGATTTCATTGGCTGCTGTCTTTCGCCGCTATGCGCCTGCGCGGTCGCCATATTAGGAAGGTCAAGTTCCCTGGGTACACAAACTGACAGATGAAGATTAGACCACAAAATCAGCTGTAACTTTATTTAACTTACTTCTAATTAATTATATGTAACTGTAATTCATTATTAATTATATTATGATGGTTATAATATTGTTTTGCAATAATTCAATCAGTTTATAATAAAAGAAACAAGGCTCAGGCCTGTCAGTGCAATGTTTATATATCATGGGGGACGTCTCAGAGACTACGTCCAGGTTTTAGACAGTCTGCGGGGACGTCACAGAGACTACGTCCAGGTTTCAGACAGTCTGCGGGGACGTCTCAGAGACTACGTCCAAGTTTTAGACAGTCTGCGGGGACGTCACATACTATGTCAAGGTTTCAGACAGTCTGCGGGGACGTCTCAGAGACTACGTCCAGGTTTTAGACAGTCTGCGGGGACGTCTCAGAGACTACGTCCAGGTTTTAGACAGTCTGCGGGGACGTCACAGAGACTACGTCCAGGTTTTAGACAGTCTGCGGGGACGTCTCAGAGACTACGTCCAGGTTTTAGACAGTCTGCGGGGACGTCACAGAGACTACGTCCAGGTTTTAGGCAGTCTGCGGGGACGTCTCAGAGACTAAGTCCTGATTCAAAATAAAGTTGGAAAACAGACAAATAAAATCAAAATGCGGTGATCTGCAAATCCTGTTCAACCAACAGTATATTCAACTGAAGCAGAGCCAGTGTCGTGCCAGAACCGGAGCTGGGCAGAACAAATACTCGAGTACAGCTGAACATATTTACCGCATTGGCATCACACTAAACAACAAACATTAAATTATATGAGATGTATGATGGTTTAAATGTGGCATTAATTACAGGAGTAAATATGAACTTCCCTGAAAGAAAAGTTTGAATGAAACTGTTACGCAGCATGTGGCCATGTAGCATTAGCTGGATCAATAATGACCAAAACTATCTGTAAACTGTTCACAGAGAAGCTACAGGCATAAAAACATTTAATACTTCACTCAGTGTTTCTAACTTTAAATCATCTGAATAAGGACAAAATGTCATGAGTGTGTGTGTGTGTATGTGTGAGTGTGTGTGTGTGTGTGTGTGTGTGTGTGTGTGTTTGGGTTTCCATTCCCGAGAAACGAAACTCAGACTAACAGCTCCGCCTGTGAGATCCACTTTGCCTTCACTGTGAACATTTGAAGCTGCTGCTCAGCATCACAACATTACAGAGAAGAAGTCTGGACCTCTGAACCTGAACAGAACCAGAACAGAACCAGAACAGAACCTGAACAGAACCACTGAGAGGAGGAAAGAGCTGAATGATGAGGTGAGAGTCATTAAGATTTATTTAATTTCTGGTAAAATATTAACATTGATACAACAGTCAATAGAGCTGACTCATTATTAACATTTCATTAACGTTACATTAACGTTCACCATGTACAGATTGTAACAGAGATTAACATATTTCTACAAGTACTTTAAAACCATTTACTGCTGTCAGAAATGTTTCTGTAGCGTTGACAGAACGTTCCAAAATAAACATATTATCAGTTTTAAAGCTTCCTGCGCTGTCCCTTTAAGAAATATGACACCTGAACAATTCATTACGTGTCTGTAAAAACACATTACGTCATATGTCACCTGTTCAAATGATATTAAAGTCTCTGTCAAGGTAATTCCGTGTTTTCTTTGACACTTAAAAACCTTCATTCAACCACCCAGAGTGGTTCTTCTTTAGTCTGGCAAACTCAAAACACATATTTATTTTTACTTACTGAAAACTGTTAAAGGAATATGAACTAGAGGGAGACATTGTCATTCTTAAATGGTGTGCATATGACTCATATGACTCAGACTTTACACAGACTACACTGGATAATAGATTTAAGGACTGGACAGCTAAAGGAATAACGGCTCTATGCAATGTAATAAAAAAGGACAATGACTTGTCCGGCGGCTTCTTGCTCGCTCACTCTGTCATTTTCTCTTCTTAGCTTCCTCCGTCAGCGTCCTCTTCACTCTCTGCTCCTCTGCCATTATGTCCATAGAGGCTGCTGAGCCCAGTTACATTGCCCACTCGCTCAGCTCCTGTTCTTGCATGACACAGTTTCCGCTCTCCGTCAGCATTCCTGGGATTAACAAACTTCCTCTTCTTGGTTTCTTTCACATTCAATGCTTCTTCCCCCATTTTTCCTTCCACGTGTTCTCCGTCGCTCTGCTGATGATGTGTTTTAATATTTGTGGTTTTTGTTCTCCATCAGTGCTGCTCAGAGTCCAACAACACTGGAGTCCAAACTGGAGGCCCTGCAGTGCCACTTCACCTGGGATCTGGACCTCAGCAGGTCCAGACTTTTCCATCTCAGGGACAAGCTGGAGGACATCGGTACCGAGGAGGGAAACAGCTGGCTGGGTCACATTTACAACCTGCAGGGGTTCATTCAATACAAGTTAGGGTTCACTGAAGACACCCAGAGTTTGTTCAACAAGGCTGCAGAGGCCTTCAGCCAGACCAGAGGAGCAGCTGAGGGTCCCTGGTTAGTGGTGAACTACGGGAACCTGGCCTGGCTGCACCACACAAGGGGAGACCAAGCAGAGAGTCAGGCTTACCTGTCAAAGGTCGACGCCCTGATGGAAAAATATCCATCTCCATCCCAGGACGAGCTCCACCCGGAGATCTACGCTGAAAAAGCCTGGACCCTGATGAAGTTCAGCAAAAAGCTGCTGGCTGCAGATTGCTTCCAGAGAGCCATCAGGATGCAGCCGGACATGGTGGAGTGGAACACCAGCTATGTCATTGGGTTAGTGAGGTCCTTTAAACACAGCACAGAAGAGCTGGGGGCTGACGTCTTTGAGGAAATGAGAATCGCCAAAGAACAGGATCCAGAGAACTTGTATCTCGCTGCTGTTTATCTTAATCAACGTGCTAAGAGAGGAGAAAGAATTGAAGATGAAGCACGTGAGTTAGCCAGAAAGGTTTTAAGAAATCCTGTCAGCAGCTACAGCGGTATGAAACCATTAATAAGGCTGTACAGAAGCTCTGAGTTCATTGATGAGGCCATTGATCTGGCAGAGGAGGCTCTGGAAGAACATCCAGATTCACGTTACCTGAAGAGATGTGCTGCTCTCTGCTACAAATGGAAGATCGTTTATTTCAGTGACAATCAGCCAAAGCAAAGCATGGTAGACAGAGCAACCAGCCTCATTAAGGAGGTGATTTCTCTTTACCCTCAAACTTCACTTGTGAAGAAAATGGACCTCGCAAATATTTACGCAAAGTCAACCCACAGTCAGGCTAAAGCTGAGCAGATATACCAGCAACTGCTAGAGTGTGATCTGGAACCTGCAGACAAACAAGTGCTTTACAACAACTACGCAAAATATTTGAACTTCGATCGACACGATAGAAACAGGTCAATAAAATATCACATGATGGCAGCAAAGATACCGGAACAATCCTTCTACCGTGACAACAGCATTGGTGTACTGGAGAAGATTAGAGACAGAAACAGGCACCGAATGTGCAGAGAAATAGAGGCGTTCCTGGCCAACCTGCAGCAGCCGTAGTGTTTGTAACACCATGGATAGATGGGGAGCTGGAGGAGGTGGAGGTGGAGGTGGGGTTCACCCTCCTGGTGCCACCTTGTCTAGAGAAACTCTTGAATGCCCCCATGGCTAGCTAGTTCATTAGATGATTCATTAAAACACATTTTTAATCACGTTCTTTTCCTTCACTCCCATGTACCCGTAGTGTTCACTGTGTTCCTGTTGTGTTGACCTGTTTCTGCTTTAGCTCTGTATTCTAAGCTCATATAAGAACAGGATACTTTATACCAGATGAAATGTGCTTTGCTGTAAAATCAGACTCTGATGATGTAATCGTTAATTTGATGTATAATCTGAATATTATCACCAGATTCAAACAAAGTATGTCATGCTGTGTCTCAGCTGTACACGATACTAATACTATCAAATAAACATGATGTGCACCAACAAATCTTCTTCAGCTTTTGTGTTTTGGTAGTTACAGTAATCACAACTGTTACTCATGATTTATTATCTCAGATTTCAGAATAAATTCTTATAGATAAATGTTTACATTGGTATTAATTACAGAGGAAATTATTACCGTCCTTGAAAGAAAAGCTTTTATATATATATATATACTGTATATCATTCATTTTCTGAAATTTACAGTTTGTGAGTTCAGCTGTCCTTTTGGTCATTTTGTGAAGCATAAAAACTGAACCGTAATTTACAGCTGTAGTTACTTTTCTAACCACAGCTTGAAGGATGAAGAGTTCCCAGTCCTCCTCCTCCTTCAGATAAATAAACTCTTTAAATTCCTCTTTATTATCTGGAACAGTCTTTGGCACAAAGCTGTAAGCAGACAAACATTAAGTACATGAAGCAGTTAAAGTCAGTGTGAAGCCGTAACCAAACAGTAACCTGGTTGCATGACAGAGAGTCGTACTGCAGGTTTGTCCAGGTAATGGCGATGTCATGAGTTATGCTTTATTCATTTCAGTGTCACTGACAGGAATGTGGCTGTAGGTTTCATTTCCTGACAAACGAAAGTCATCGTGATGTTCTGTACTGTCCATCATGTTGATTTAATAAAGACTATTTATGGATGTTTGACTCATCAGCTGTTGTCCTTGCTCAGCCTGCTGAATGTTAGTACAGTCTATTTGTGTATCCCACCATCCTCCATAGAACAAAAAATTCTGAACAGGTTAACAAACTTTTTTAAAATCTTCATCCTCGTCAGCTTCATGGTGGCAGACCGTCCAACCACACTGTCTTTGTCTCCACACACAGCTTGTTGTGTTTAAGGCACCTGATGTGCACTTCATTCTATCGTCTAGTTAGATTACATAAATCAGTTGTGCCACACATGATGTTTGGCCAACAAATGGTGGAACATCATTATGCAGTCAGTCAGTCAGTCAGGGACAGACATCCCCTACACTGACTCTGCCCCCCTGGTCGGTCTGCTTATGGATGATCCATCCATGCACTCAGAGTTTGTTCAACAAGGCTGCAGAGGCCTTCAGCCAGGCAAGAGGAGCAGCTGAGGGTCCCTGGTTAGTGGTGAACTACGGGAACCTGGCCTGGAAGATCGTTTTCTTAAGACACAATCAGCCAGAGCAAAGTGAGGCAGACAGAGCAACCAGCCTCATTAAGGAGGTGATTTCTCTTTACCCTCATTCTTCACTGATGAAGAAAATAGACCTCGCAAATATTTACGCAAAGTCAACCCACAGTCAGGCTAAAGCTGAGCAGATATACCAGGAACTGCTACAAAGTGATCTGGAACCTGCAGACAAACAGATGCTCTACAACAACTACGCATATTATTCATACGGACTCCAAAAGGATAGCGACAGGTCAGTAAAATATCACATGATGGCAGCAGAGATACCAGAACAAACCAGCTTGCGTCAGAAAAGCATCAGAATTCTGAGGAAGATTAAAAATAGACAAAGGTGTGTGTGTGTGTGTGTGTGTGTGTGTGTGTGTGTGTGTTTGTGTTTCCATTCCTGAGAAACAAAGCTCAGACTAACAGCTCTGCCTGTGAGATCAACTTTGCCCTCAGTGTGAACATATAAAGCTGCTGCTCAGCATCACAACATTACAGAGAAGAAGAAGCTTGGACCTCTGAACCTGAACAGAACCACCGAGAGGAGGAAACAGCTGAACGATGAGGTGAGAGTCATTAAGATTTATTCAATGTCTGGTGACACAGTCACAGTCAGGTAAGTAATCTGATTGGACAAGAGAGATGACTTAATATTAACATTTCATTAACGTTACATTAACGTTCACCATGTACAGATTGTAACAGAGATTAACATATTTCTACAAGTACTTTAAAACCATTTACTGCTGTCAGAAATGTTTCTGTAGCGTTGACAGAACGTTCCAAAATAAACATATTATCAGTTTCAAAGCTTCCTGCGCTGTCCCTTTAAGAAATATGACACCTGAACAATTCATTACGTGTCTGTAAAAACACATTACGTCATATGTCACCTGTTCAAATGATATTAAAGTCTCTGTCAAGGTAATTCCGTGTCTTCTTTGACACATAAAAGCCTTTATTCAACCACCCAGAGTGGTTCAGAGGACACGCCCCACAGTCCTGGAGCTGAGAATTCATATTTAATGATTTTGACGCCTAATTTCAGAAACTTGTTTATATATGTAAATATTTATTTTAACTGTACACAGACTTTAAGACTTAAAGTTATGCATTGATAATCTGTGGGTGAAATTAACTGTTAAAGTATGTAAAACTGTTGCAAAGGAATATGAACTAGAGGGAGACATTGTCATTCTTAAATGGTGTGCATATGACTCATATGACTCTTTACTGGATAATAGATTTAAGGACTGGACAGCTAAAGGAATAACGGCTCTATGCAATGTCATAAAAAAGGACAATGCATAAGTGTCTGTCAAATCTTTAAGTTTGTTCAACTGAGTATGTCAAAACTAAATTTCACACATATGAAAGGAGTTTGGAGCTGGAGAAACTGTAGAAACCAAAAGGCAAACCATTACCATGTAATGTGGGACTGCCCTGTTATCAAAGACTACTGGAAACTGATACATAACGCCCTACGAGACATTTTCAAATGTGAAATCTCTCCAGAGAACAAGACATCATATACCTCAAGAAGGCAGGACTGCCAACATAGCACCGCATATTTTAAGCTTTAAAACTACGCTTCAGAAACCTGCGGGTGACATCACTCGTGCCACAAAAACTGTATAATCCCACTGTGTAACTATGTTCAGCTGTACTCGAGTATTTACACTGATTACATTACTTCTGATCAAAACTAGCGAGTCGACAACTTTGCTAACAGCCAATCATCATCCAGGTCAGCAGCAGCAGACCCAGCAGCAGCTAATATTACTGACTAGTCCAGCAGCAGTCAGCCCAGCTCGGCGTCTGTCTTTCAGCCTTTTATTTCACCAAGCTCTCACCAACCACTAAAAGTCAGTCCCAGATTTACTCTGCTCCTCTGCCATTATGTCCATAGAGGCTGCTGAGCCCGGTTACATTGCCCACTCGCCCAGCTCCTGTTCTTGCATGACACAGTTTCTGCTCTCCGTCTGCATTCCTGGGATTAACAAACTTCCTCTTTTTTGTTTCTTTCACATTCGATGCTCCTTCCTCCATTTTCACGTTCTCCGTCGCTCTGCTGATGATGTGTTTTAATATTTGTGGTTTTTGTTCTCCATCAGTGCTGCTCAGAGTCCAACAACACTGGAGTCCAAACTGGAGGCCCTGCAGTGCCACTTCACCTGGGATCTGGACCTCAGCAGGTCCAGACTTTTCCGTCTCAGGGACAAGCTGGAGGACATCGGTACCGAGGAGGGAAACAGCTGGCTGGGTCACATTTACAACCTGCAGGGGTTCATTCAATACAAGTTAGGGTTCACTGAAGACACCCAGAGTTTGTTCAACAAGGCTGCAGAGGCCTTCAGCCAGACCAGAGGAGCAGCTGAGGGTCCCTGGTTAGTGGTGAACTACGGGAACCTGGCCTGGCTGCACCACCACCTGGGAGACCAAGCAGAGAGTCAGGCTTACCTGTCAAAGGTCGACACCCTGATGGAAAAATATCCACCTCCATCCCAGGACGAGCTCCACCCGGAGATCTACGCTGAAAAAGCCTGGACCCTGATGAAGTTCAGCAAAAAGCTGCTGGCTGCAGATTGCTTCCAGAGAGCCATCAGGATGCAGCCGGACATGGTGGAGTGGAACACCAGCCGGATTTTAGCTTTGGTGACTGCTGCTAACCGTAACAAAGAGCTGGGGGCTGACGTCTTTGAGGAAATGAGAATCGCCAAAGAACAGGATCCAGAGAACTTGTACCTCACTGCCCTTTATCTTGAGCAACGTGCTAAGAGAGGAGAAAGAATTGAAGATGAAGCACGTGAGTTAGCCAGAAAGGTTTTAAGAAATCCTGTCAGCAGCTACAGCGGTATGAAACCATTACTATGGGTTTACATAAACTATGTGTCTAAAGATGAGGCCATTGATCTGGCAGAGGAGGCTCTGAAAAAACATCCAGATTCACGTTACCTGAAGAGCTGTGTCGCTGTCTGCTGCAAACGGAAGATCGTTTTCTTAAGAGACAATCAGCCAGAGCAAAGTGAGGCAGACAGAGCAACCAGCCTCCAAGAGGAGGTGATTTCTCTTTACCCTCATTCTTCATTTTGGAAGAAAATATACCTCACAAATATTTACGCAAAGTCAACCCACAGTCAGGCTAAAGCTGAGCAGATATACCAGCAACTGCTACGAAGTGATCTGGAACTTGCAGAGAGACAAGTGCTTTACAACAAATATGCAAACCATTTATTTTACATCCACAAAGACTACAACGAATCAATTAATTTTCACATGAAGGCGGCAGAGATACCGGAACAATCCTTCTTCCGTGACAGCAGCATCAGAGTTCTGAAAAAGATTAGAGACAAAAACAGAAACCAAAGGTGCAGAGAAATAGAGGCGTTCCTGGCCAACCTGCAGGAGCCGTAGTGTGTTTAACAACACTGCTTTAAATCCAGACAGACATATATATGCAGAACCTAAATAAGTATAATGTGATTACATATGATTTGGTAATGGTAGAAGAGTTATCTCTAAACTTTGTCAGTTTAATGGAAGTTCAGACTAAAATGAATATCTCGATTTCTAGAAGAAGAATGACAAACATCCACAAATTCACATAAATTAAGAGAATTTAATTGGAAAGGCCTTACATGACTCAACATGCTGCCCAGCTCCTGATCCAGGCTGCGTTCATCTCTAACGTCCTCCTGACGGCCTCCAGCCTGCACAGTGAAACCTCTTCAGATGATCCAGAACATGGCGGCTCACCTGGTCTACAACATGTCACCCCTTTGCTCATCCAGCTCCTCTGTCTACCTGCAGCAGCCACGTTAACCTCAGATCTCTGACTACAGAGCAGTCTGCGGCTCCTGAACGCCTCATACAGATAGAGGTTACCTCCTCCAGTGAGCGACGCCTGGCTCTGCCACCCGTACGCTCAGGACAGTCCAAACTTTTCTGTCTGCTGGTGGAACGTCCTACCAGTTCCTACAGATCAGGGGTGTCCCTCTCTACCTTCACAGACCTCCTGAAGACCTCCAGCTCTGCAGAGAGGACCTCCTCTACAACACTACCAACAGCTGGACACGACACATCTGTCCTCTGCAGCTGGACACGACACATCTGTCCTCTACAGCTGGACACGACACATCTGTCCTCTGCAGCTGGACACGACACATCTGTCCTCTGCAGCTGGACACGACACATCTGTCCCTCACATGTCTGCCACTGCCACAGAGCATGACGGGGTCTTAACGGCTTACCTGTACCATGCAGTGTTTCTGCATTTGCTGTGTTTCTCTAACTTGTATGTGGCGGTATGTTTCCTTTCCTGGAAATAGAAATTCAAGACGTCTCTTTCGTGTCTCAGCAAATTTGCATCAAGTTTACATCCGCTAAGACTTTATAAGCCATTGTTCTGCCTGTGGGATCCACTTTGACTTCACTGTGAACATTTGAAGCTGCTGCTCAGCATCACAACATTACAGAGAAGAAGTTTGGACCTCTGAACGTGAACAGAACCACTGAGAGGAGGAAACAGCTGAACGATGAGGTGAGAGTCATTAAGATTTATTTAATTTCTGGTGAAATATTCACAGTCAGGTCAGAACAAGTAATCTGATTGGACAAGAGAGCTGACTTAATATTAACGTTACATTAACGTTACATTAACGTTCACCATGTACAGATTGTAACAGAGATGAACATATTTCTACAAGTACTTTAAAACCATTTACTGCTGTTAGAAATGTTTCTGTAGCGTTGACAGAACGTTCCAAAATAAACATATTATCAGTTTCAAAGCTCCCTGCATGGTTGTGGTTCTGGAATATGTTTGTGAGCTCCTGTTCTGGCACAACACCGGATTCACTCACCGGCATTCCTGGGACTAACAAACTTCCTCTTTTTTGTTTCTTTCACATTCGATGCTCCTTCCTCCATTTTCACGACCCCTGTCGCTCTGCTGATGATGTGATTTAATATTTGTGGTTTTTGTTCTCCATCAGTGCTGCTCAGAGTCCAACAACACTGGAGTCCAAACTGGAGGCCCTGCAGTGCCACTTCACCTGGGATCTGGACCTCAACAGACTTTTCCGTCTCAGAGACAAGCTGGAGGACATCGGTACCGAGGAGGGAAACAGCTGGCTGGGTCACATTTACAACCTGCAGGGGTTCATTCAATACAAGTTAGGGTTCACTGAAGACGCCCAGAGTTTGTTCAACAACGCTGCAGAGGCCTTCAGCCAGACCAGAGGAGCAGCTGAGGGTCCCTGGTTAGTGGTGAACTATGGGAACCTGGCCTGGCTGCACCACCACCTGGGAGACCAAGCAGAGAGTCAGGCTTACCTGTCAAAGGTCGACACCCTGATGGAAAAATATCCATCTCCATCCCAGGACGAGCTCCACCCGGAGATCTACGCTGAAAAAGCCTGGACCCTGATGAAGTTCAGCACAGAAAAAAAGCTGCTGGCTGCAGATTGCTTCCAGAGAGCCATCAGGATGCAGCCGGACATGGTGGAGTGGAACACCAGCCGGATTTTAGCGTTGGCGAATGCTGCTAACCGTAACAAAGACAAAGAGCTGGGGGCTGACGTCTTTGAGGAAATGAGAATCGCCAAAGAACAGGATCCAGAGAACTTGTATCTCGCTGCCCTTTATCTTGAGCAACGTGCTAAGAGAGGAGAAAGAATTGAAGATGAAGCACGTGAGTTAGCCAGAAAGGTTTTAAGAAATCCTGTCAGCAGCTACAGCGGTATGAAACTATTAATAAGGCTGTACAGAAGCTCTGAGTTCATTGATGAGGCCATTGATCTGGCAGAGGAGGCTCTGGAAGAACATCCAGATTCACGTTACCTGAAGAGCTGTGCTGCTCTCTGCTACAAATGGAAGATCGTTTCCTTAAGAGACAATCAGCCAGAGCAAAGTGAGGCAGACAGAGCAACCAGCCTCATTAAGGAGGTGATTTCTCTTTACCCTCATTCTTCATTTTCAAAGAAAATAGACCTCGCAAGGGTTACTTCATTGTCAACTCACAGTCAGGCTAAAGCTGAGCAGATATACCAGGAACTGCTAGAGAGTGATCTGGAACCTGCAGAGAGACAAGTGCTTTACAACAACTACGCATACTATTCATACCGACTCCAACACGATAGCAACAGGTCAATAGAATATCACATGATGGCAGCAGAGATACCACAACAAACCAGCTTGCGTCAGAAAAGCATCAGAATTCTGAGGAAGATTAAAAATAAACAAAGGTGGAGCAAGTGCAGAGAAATTGAGTCGTTCCTGGCCAACCTGCAGGAGCCGTAGTGTTTGTAACAACCCTGCTTCTAAATCCAGACAAACACACTTTAAAGTACTAGTGAGTCCTCTGTTTCCATTTTAAATGATAGCATGATCCTGCCTTACATCGGGCAGTACCACAGCTCTTGGTGGCTCCCCACGGTGACTACATGTTCAAAATGTGCACATTTTCCCTCTTTGATGCCCCAATGGTAGATAAAGGTAGATAATGCTCAGCATGCAAGGAAACTGACTGAAGTCCTCTTTAAGGTGTCCTTCCAGTGAAGAAAATGTGATGCAGTGCACTGATGAACTTGAGTTCAACCATCTGAATAACACACTGAACCATAGTCACATCCTTTCCAGACTCACCTGTTAGCTCTGAGTGCCTTTCCCATCTTTAATAACTGTTTACTAAATCAACTGATGTGTTATGTATTCCATGTATCCACTGTGGACATGTTCAGATGTTTTTAATATAATTCAGTTCATTAGATGATTCATTAAAACACATTTTTAATCACATTCTTTTCCTTCACTCCCATGTACCCGTAGTGTTCACTGTGTTCCTGTTGTGTTGACCTGTTTCTGCTTTAGCTCTGTATTCTAAGCTCATATAAGAACAGGATACTTTATACCAGATGAAATGTGCTTTGCTGTAAAATCAGACTCTGATGATGTAATCGTTAATTTGATGTATAATCTGAATATTATCACCAGATTCAAACAAAGTATGTCATGCTGTGTCTCAGCTGTACACGATACTAATACTATCAAATAAACATGATGTGCACCAACAAATCTTCTTCAGCTTTTTACATTATTTTATATGTCAGAATGATTTCTGAACTTTGGATTTTGGTGAGTTTTACATAAGAAATTCACGTAGCTCATGTTTTGTAGTCACAGACGTCAAACTAGAAAATGTGTAAATAAATGTTGAGTGCAGCAGAGCACACCACTCCAGCTTGAAATCAGCTTCCAACATTCAAACTTCCAAACATTTGTCCAAAGAGACATTTATGTTGTTTTGTATCCGAGTGTTTACTTCATTAACTGTTAAAGCAACATGTGACTGTAACTGTGACATCTAATGGTTCAAAGCTGGTACTGCAACCCAAATTCAAACTAATGGAGAGTGGAAGTTGTTGTCATGGTTCCTCGTCTTCTTCAGGAATCAACGAGAAACACACGACGAATGAACAAGGCTCTTTATTTCCATGACAAATGTTACACAGAAAACATTTTCTACATTTCCACCAACAGGAATTAAAAATGTCCATAATTATCTGAAAGCAGTTTTTATTCTCTCAGCGGGTTTGAACCACGGCCCGACGAGGCTGATCGGATCACTGCACATGTTCCAATGTCTAAAACTGGAAAATTACTTGAAAAATAAAAATCTTAGAAATTCAAAAAGGTCAAAAAAACAAAAAAAAGGTAGAAAAGTGAAATCACTCGTTTCCTCTTCGACTCTTCTTGTGGCTCTTTTTCGAACTCCTGTCGGGTCAGAGAAACATTTTTTCAGTTAAATGTTTCAGTTTTCATCAACGTAAAAAACATTTTGTTCATTTTATTTCACTTCTCAGGCCAGATCACGTTTGAATCATTATGTAGAGATCTACGATTAGTTACCCCGTCATCTCAGGATAAAAACATTTCAGAATTTGGACATAAATAATAACTGACGAAATAAAATGTCTGACCGCTTATTCACATCATAAATACGACCGGGCCTCTCGAACATCAACAATAACAGAAAAATTAGGAGCTGGTTCAAGAGATAAACAGTAGGTGGCGCCAATTCTCAGTTCAGAGACGAGACGACGTCATTAAAAGAAGCTCAAGGTGTGAAACACAAACAGGAAACAGGAAGTAAATCAGACGTTCGTCCAAATCCAAAAACAAGTTTTTTTTGTTTTCTAACGTGATATTTCGAATACGTTACGCATCGCTCACCTCTCCGGAGACTTGGAGTGGCTGCGGTGTCGGTGGCTTCTGTGGTGACCTGGTTCAAAGTAACAAATTCAAATCCAGTCAGAACAGAGGAGACGTGACTAACATCCATCCAACAGAACTTGGACCTGCTCGGTCGGTTTACCTGGAGATTTGGAGCGGTGCCGTCTTTCTCTGGACCGGCTGCGATGTCGCCGGGGGCTCTTGCTGCGATGGCGCTCTCTCCGTGGCGACGGGCTAAAAGACATTAACGAGCGTGAGCTGCAGATATGTTTCAGAGTTACGAGTTCATGCCAAAGACAGGAAGTGAACGTACCTTCGCCTCTTTGGAGATCGGCTCCTCCTGCAGAGAAATAAACCCACGTTAGAAATCACTCCAGAATCTTTTGTCTTCTCCACGTACGACATACAACGAAACGAGAAGATTAACAACAAACCGTCTGGGTGAGCGGCTGCGTCTGTAACGAGGTGACGGAGATCGGCGTGGTCTGTCGTTGTCACGATAACTGCGTCTGTGGGGTTCAGGCGTCTGGAGTCGCTCCGGCTGCAAAAACAAAAACACACAACACACTTTGTGATGACGAACACACGCTGCAAACGTTATAACACGAACAAATCTGACGGGTTCAAGTCAGGCGCTCAAAATAAAATCATAAAAATAAATCAGTCGCTCTCTCGTGTTTCATTTCTTAGAAAAGGGTTTTTATTGTCCGACTCACCTTCTCTTCTTCCTCGTCTTCTTCTTCGCTGCTCTCCACCTCATCCAGGTCTTCCTCCAGAGCGCTGATACGTGGGTCCAACATCTCGGCCTCCTCGAGGACGTGTCGCTTCTGTAACACACACACATCAGTGGTGAAGGCCATCGAACATGCCGCGTGCGAGCAGACGTGATGTAATAAACAGACGTACCTGGAGGCGGGGCAGAATGATGTCACACATCCTCTCTGAGTGGAGAAGCTCGTCGATGAACTCGTCCACGTGCATCAACTCGAACTCTGAAACGACAAAGACACGAAGCGACCTCAACGACCTGATCACACGTCCACTCCGCTTTGCTCTGTAGGCGTTAGCCCAAAGGCATTGTGGTTGTTGTAGTAGTTGGATCAGGACGAGCGCCACGATTGATAAATACACACGATACAACACGTGAACCAGAAAACTTGTTGATTAGTTCGTTTGTCTCTGAAACCTGAAAATAACGAGACAGTTTGACGGTTCAGAACAAAGTCAGAGCCACGCCACTGCAAAGCGAGGACACTGCGACATCAAACACGAGCTGCCGCAGTGATTTCAAACACTCACCTCCGTTTCTGTTCTGAGTTTTGATCTTCCTGTAGTCGTTGTAAAGTGGCTCCAGATATTTGTAGCAGTCCACCGCGGTGCCCGTCAGTCTCATGTACATCGCTCCGAGTAAACGGACGTACCTGATGAAGAGCAGAGAGAACACGACGAACATGTAGCTTAGCAGGTACACAGACACTCCTTTACACAGCTACATCTATCTGTCTGTCTATCTATCTGTCTGTCTATCTATCTGTCTGTCTATCTATCTGTCTGTCTGTCTGTCTGTCTGCATAGCGTGAAGCAGTGTTCGCTCTGATTCCTCCACAGACTGAGACTCACTTGAAATCTTCGTTCTTGATGAACTCCACGATGATGTCTTTTTCAGGTTGAATCTGCAGCATCTTCAGAGTGAGGCAGAGGAACGGTGTCGGCTTGATGTTCCCACCGTAAACTCCACCAACGTACTTCAACTCCATCGCTTTGTCCACGACCAGCTCAGCTGTGGACGACACAACACGCATTCAGATTAACACTGTGTAACTAACTAACACTTCACACCACCAACGATTTCACTGATTCTGGTATTTATCATGCAAATATCATGATTCACTGAGTCTTTCTTCAGATTACATGTATTCAAGAGTCACATTTTATTTTAGAGAAGGTCCAATAAGGAAATTCATCTTGGTTTGATATTTTTTTTGTGAAATAAAAATATCTACATTAATTCACATATACACACCTTATAAATGTGTATATAGTGACGTTTTATGTCTGTTTGTTTTATTACGTCATGTCTGTGTCTACCTGCCCCTTATGTTTTAATCTGTACTTACTGTATGTCTCTGCCTGTACGTACGGAAACCGTCACACACCTGGACAATAAAGTGATTCTGATATCCGCCTGAAGCTAACGTTAGCCCTGTGGCTAAGCTAAGGTGCTAACGTTAGCCCTGTGGCTAAGCTAAGGTGCTAACGTTAGCCCTGTGGCTAAGCTAAGGTGCTAACTCACCGGTCAGACCGAAGCACTCCTCCTTCCAGTATTTAGACTCGTAGATTCGAGTCCGGGTGATTTTCTCCACCAGGTACTGCGGGTTGGTTCCGTGGATGCTGTTCGCATCTTTAACGGTTCTGTTCGCCATCAGAGTAAAATAAACGAAGAGCTAGTGTAGCGGCATCAGGCTAGCATAGACACAGCAACACCAGCGGAAGTTTGTGATCCACCAGCCGCAATGTACACAACACTTCCGGTTCGATTTCAGAATAAAAGTCTCGCCTCAAAATCGGTCTGCAGGCGTCGCTGGTGTCGTGTGTGTGTGTGTGTGTGTGTGTGTGTGTGTGTGTGTGTGTGTGTGTGTGTGTGTATGTGTGTCTATACTATGAATGGACAGGGTTTCTCATATTTTATATATTTTATGATGGGTTGAAGGTCACAGACATTCTGTGCTGGTTTTAAACCAGGAGATTTCTCTGATTCACTAAATCTTAATATTATAGATTCTATATATATGTATCTGTCTGTCTAAGAGCCCGTCCTTATAAATAATAACAATAACAATAAAAAAACTGCAAATATAAAGATGTGGCCATTTAGGGGATTTAATAACTCATCATGATCATCATAATGAATCCAAAGTTCAGAAATCATTCTGACATATAAAATAATGTAAAAAGCTGAAGAAGATTTGTTGGTGCACATCATGTTTATTTGATAGTATTAGTATCGTGTACAGCTGAGACACAGCATGACATACTTTGTTTGAATCTGGTGATAATATTCAGATTATACATCAAATTAACGATTACATCATCAGAGTCTGATTTTACAGCAAAGCACATTTCATCTGGTATAAAGTATCCTGTTCTTATATGAGCTTAGAATACAGAGCTAAAGCAGAAACAGGTCAACACAACAGGAACACAGTGAACACTACGGGTACATGGGAGTGAAGGAAAAGAACGTGATTAAAAATGTGTTTTAATGAATCATCTAATGAACTAGCTAGCCATGGGGGCATTCAAGAGTTTCTCTAGACAAGGTGGCACCAGGAGGGCGATCCCCACCTCCACCTCCACCTCCTCCAGCTCCCCATCTATCCATGGTGTTACAAACACTACGGCTGCTGCAGGTTGGCCAGGAACGCCTCTATTTCTCTGCACATGTTGCTGCTTTGACTATTTTTAATCTTCATCAGAGTTCTGATGCTTTTCTGACGAAAGATAGTTTGTTCTGGTATCTCTGCTGCCATCATGTGATATTTTACTGACCTGTCGCTATCCTTTTGGAGTCCGTATGAATAATATGCGTAGTTGTTGTAGAGCATCTGTTTGTCTGCAGGTTCCAGATCACTCTCTAGCAGTTCCTGGTATATCTGCTCAGCTTTAGCCTGACTGTGGGTTGACTTTGCGTAAATATTTGCGAGGTCTATTTTCTTCACAAGTGAAGAATGAGGGTAAAGAGAAATCACCTCCTCTTGGAGGCTGGTTGCTCTGTCTGCCTCACTTTGCTCTGGCTGATTGTGTCTTAAGGAAACGATCTTCCAGCAGAGAGCAGCACAGCTCTTCAGGTAACGTGAATCTGGATGTTCTTCCAGAGCCTCCTCTGCCAGATTAATGGCCTCATCTTTAGACACATAGTTTATGTAAACCCATAGTAATGGTTTCATACCGCTGTAGCTGCTGACAGGATTTCTTAAAACCTTTCTGGCTAACTCACGTGCTTCATCTTCAATTCTTTCTCCTCTCTTAGCACGTTGCTCAAGATAAAGGGCAGCGAGGCACAAGTTCTCTGGATCCTGTTCTTTGGCGATTCTCATTTCCTCAAAGACGTCAGCCCCCAGCTCTTCGTTGTGGTTAGCAGCAGTCACCAACGCTAAAATCCGGCTGGTGTTCCACTCCACCATGTCCGGCTGCATCCTGATGGCTTTCTGGAAATACTCTGCAGCCAGCAGCTTTTTGTCTGTGCTGAACTTCATCAGGGTCCAGGCTTTTTCAGCGTAGATCTCTGGGTGGAGCTCGTCCTGGGATGGAGATGGATATTGTTCCATCAAGGTGTCGACCATTGACAGGTAAGCCTGACTCTCTGCTTGGTCTCCCAGGTGGTGGTGCAGCCAGGCCAGGTTCCCGTAGTTCACCACTAACCAGGGACCCTCAGCTGCTCCTCTGGTCTGGCTGAAGGCCTCTGCAGCCTCGTTGAACAAATTCTGGGCGTCTTCAGTGAACCCTAACTTGTATTGAATGAACCCCTGCAGGTTGTAAATGTGACCCAGCCAGCTGTTTCCCTCCTCGGTACCGATGTCCTCCAGCTTGTCCCTGAGACGGAAAAGTCTGGACCTGCTGAGGTCCAGATCCCAGGTGAAGTGGCACTGCAGGGCCTCCAGTTTGGACTCCAGTGTTGTTGGACTCTGAGCAGCACTGATGGAGAACAAAAACCACAAATATTAAATCACATCATCAGCAGAGCGACAGGGGTCGTGAAAATGGAGGAAGGAGCATCGAAAGTGAAGGAAACAAAGAAGAGGAAGTTTGTTAATCCCAGGAATGCTGACGGAGAGCGGAAACTGTGTCATGCAAGAACCGGAGCTAGGCAAGCGTTAGCAGTGTACCCGGGCTCAGCAGCTTCTATGGCCATGATGGCAGAGGAGCAGAGAGTGAAGAGGACGCTGACGGAGGAAGCTAAGAAGAGAAAAGGAGAGAGTGAGCGAGCAAGAAGCCGCCGGACAAGAGTAAATCTGGGACTGACTTTTAGTGGTTGGTGAGAGCTTGGTGAAATAAAAGGCTGAAAGACAGACGCCGAGCTGGGCTGACTGCTGCTGGACTAGTCAGTGATATTAGCTGCTGCTGGGGCTGCTGCTGTGACCTGGATGATGATTGGCTGGTAGAAAAGTTGTCTACTCGCTAATTTTTGATCAGAAGTAATGTAATCAGAGTAAATACTTGAGTACAGATTTGACAGACACTTATGCATTGTCCTTTTTTATTACATTGCATAGAGCCGTTATTCCTTTAGCTGTCCAGTCCTTAAATCTATTATCCAGTGTAGTCTGTGTAAAGTCTGAGTCATATGAGTCATATGCACACCATTTAAGAATGACAATGTCTCCCTCTAGTTCATATTCCTTTGCAACAGTTTTACATACTTTAACAGTTAATTTCACCCACAGATTATCAATGCATAACTTTAAGTCTTAAAGTCTGTGTACAGTTAAAATAAATATTTACATATATAAACAAGTTTCTGAAATTAGGCGTCAAAATCAGTAAAAATGAATTCTCAGCTCCAGGACTGTGGGGCGTGTCCTCTGAACCACTCTGGGTGGTTGAATAAAGGTTTTTATAGTGCTGCGCTGTGGGCGGGGCTATGCTCACAGTGATGCGTCACGCAGTTTTAGGACCGCCCACAAAATCCTGGACTGGAAACTGGTGAAAACAAGTTTGAACCTCCACATTTCAGTAATATATTGTTTAAAGAAAAAAACATGGAATTACCTTGCCCAGGTAATGTGAATCTGGATTTTTTTTCAGAGCCTCCTCTGCCAGATCAATGGCCTCATCAATGAACTCAGAGCTTCTGTACAGCCTTATTAATGGTTTCATACCGCTGTAGCTGCTGACAGGATTTCTTAAAACCTTTCTGGCTAACTCACGTGCTTCATCTTCAATTCTTTCTCCTCTCTTAGCACGTTGCTCAAGATAAAGGGCAGCGAGGTGATGCTGAGACTTTAATATCATTTGAACAGATGACATATGACGTAATGTGTTTTTACGGACATGTAATGAATTGTTCAGGTGTCATATTTCTATAATAATATGTTTATTTTGGAACGTTCTGTCAACGCTACAGAAACATTTCTGAGAGCAGTAAATGGTTTTAAAGTACTTGTAGAAATATGTTCATCTCTGTTACAATCTGTACATGGTGAACGTTAATGTAACGTTAATATTAAGTCATCTCTCTTGTCCAATCAGATTACTTACCTGACTGTGAATATTTCACCAGACATTGAATAAATCTTAATGACTCTCACCTCATCGTTCAGCTGTTTCCTCCTCTCGGTGGTTCTGTTCAGGTTCAGAGGTCCAAGCTTCTTCTTCTCTGTAATGTTGTGATGCTGAGCAGCAGCTTTATATGTTCACACTGAGGGCAAAGTTGATCTCACAGGTGGAGCTGTTAGTCTGAGCTTTGTTTCTCAGGAATGGAAACACAAACACACACACACACACACACACACACACACACACACACACACACACACACACACACACACACACCTTTGACTATTTTTAATCTTCATCAGAGTTCTGATGCTTTTCTGACGAAAGATAGATTGTTCTGGTATCTCTGCTGCCATCATGTGATATTTTACTGACCTGTCGCTATCCTTTTGGAGTCCGTATGAATAATATGCGTAGTTGTTGTAAAGCATCTGTTTGTCTGCAGGTTCCAGATCACTCTCTAGCAGTTCCTGGTATATCTGCTCAGCTTTAGCCTGACTGTGGGTTGACTTTGCGTAAATATTTACGAGGTCTATTTTCTTCATCAGTGAAGAATGAGGGTAAAGAGAAATCACCTCCTTAATGAGGCTGGTTGCTCTGTCTGCCTCACTTTGCTCTAGCTGATTGTCTCTTAAGGAAACGATCTTCCGTTTGTAGCAGAGAGCAGACAGAGCCTCCTCTGCCAGATCAATGGCCTCATCTTTAGACACATAATTTATGTAAACCCATAGTAATGGTTTCATACCGCTGTAGCTGCTGACAGGATTTCTTAAAACCTTTCTGGCTAACTCACGTGCTTCATCTTCAATTCTTTCTCCTCTCTTAGCACGTTGCTCAAGATAAAGGGCAGCGAGGCACAAGTTCTCTGGATCCTGTTCTTTGGCGATTCTCATTTCCTCAAAGACGTCAGCCCCCAGCTCTTTGTCTTTGTTGTGGTTAGCAGCAGTCACCAACGCTAAAATCCGGCTGGTGTTCCACTCCACCATGTCCGGCTGCATCCTGATGGCTCTCTGGAAGCAATCTGCAGCCAGCAGCTTTTTGTCTGTGCTGAACTTCATCAGGGTCCAGGCTTTTTCAGCGTAGATCTCCGGGTGGAGCTCGTCCTGGGATGGAGATGGATATTTTTCCATCAGGGCGTCGACCTTTGACAGGTAAGCCTGACTCTCTGCTTGGTCTCCCAGGTGGTGGTGCAGCCAGGCCAGGTTCCCATAGTTCACCACTAACCAGGGACCCTCAGCTGCTCCTCTGGTCTGGCTGAAGGCCTCTGCAGCCTTGTTGAACAAACTCTGGGCGTCTTCAGTGAACCCTAACTTGTATTGAATGAACCCCTGCAGGTTGTAAATGTGACCCAGCCAGCTGTTTCCCTCCTCGGTACCGATGTCCTCCAGCTTGTCCCTGAGATGGAAAAGTCTGGACCTGCTGAGGTCCAGATCCTAGGTGAAGTGGCACTGCAGGGCCTCCAGTTTGGACTCCAGTGTTGTTGGACTCTGAGCAGCACTGATGGAGAACAAAAACCACAAATATTAAATCACATCATCAGCAGGAAGGAAGGAATCATTTTTAGTTTGTGTTGAACTCCACTAAGGTTGCCTCGTGTCCCTGATTCTGTTTGGATCTAGGTTAATAAACAAGGGAGTAAAGGTGAGATGGAAGGAAGAACAAGTGAACTAAAGAAAAATGTCATATTAGAAAGGCTCCTCACCTGATCATGCAGCTGTTTGTTTTCTAAGTGTGAGTCTGCTTTCTGCTCTTTAAGTAGCTGCAGCACCATAAAATCATTCACTCATGCTGAGGACTGGATTTGGACTCGTGGACTTTCTTTTACCCACAAATAGAAACCTACAGACACGGGAATGACCGACTGTGACCTGCTATGTAGCCACACTAACACTCCAGGTCACCAGAAATGTAGCTTTTCGAGGCTGTTAGCTAAGCACTGTGAATGAGCTTCAGGAACCGTCAAAGCTCCACAGGACTCTGAGAGATTCCAGCTTAGACACAGAGAGTCTAACAGCAGCTACTTGTAGCCATTGTCTCTGCTGCTTTGAGCTGGTAGCTCTCAGCTAACGTTACAACACAGAACAAAACTGATTTGGAGAGCTTTAACTGCAGCTGCTGGTAGCTGTTGACTTATTAACTCTCATTCATGCTACACTGAGATGTGGTCAGTCGCTCAGACGTTACCTCCCATGTCATAAATTGTAAATGTTGTCATGTTTAGCAGCAGCACTGAAGTCAAAGTAGATTTCACAGATCATTGCTTAATGGCTTATAAAGTCTTAGCGGATGTAAAGTTGATCCAAATTTGCTGAGACACGAAAGAGACGTCTTGAATTTCTATTTCCAGGAAAGGAAACATACCGCCACATACAAGTTAGAGAAACACAGCAAATGCAGAAACACTGCATGGTACAGGTAAGCAGTTAAGAACACGTCATGCTCTGTGGCAGAGGAAGACAGATGCATTTTAAAGAGGGTCCATTGTTCGATGAAATGCTTCAGTCACAAAGACGACTCACCTGGCGTGTATTGAAGCTCAAAATGTGAACTTATCCACCGCTATATTGGCTGGCCTGCCTTTGCTGCCTCCTGGATAATGTAAATATAGGCAAAGACGTAGATCATCAAGTGCACCTGAGGCAGGCTGAATAAAGCCTAGGTGCCTAGGTGTAACAACACCTGTCAGTCTAAGCGTCCACACTCTTAAGTCTGCATATCATGAACAGGGAAATTAGCTACAGAGACCAAAACTGTTTTTTGTACCAGGCTGGAAACATGTTTATTTCTGCTGTGAAGTTGGACATTTGAACATGGGGACTTATGGATAACTCACTTCCGGACCCAGCCTCAAGTGGACGTTAGAGGAACTGCAGTTTTTGGTTTCACTTGTTTTGGCTCCATTTCATTCCTCCGTCTTCAGTCATATATTTATTGTATATGCAAATGTTTAACTCATCTGCACATTTTAAATTACTCAGTAAACATATAAATCCTATGCAAGTTTATTTTTGCTACAAATGTTTAATTTTCTGTACATCTCAGGTCAATTTTAATGTGTGGATGCTGTGTTATAGGTTAATTCCAATGTATGTTTAATGTAAGTTTGCATCTATCTATCTATCTATCTATCTATCTATCTATCTATCTATCTATCTATCTATCTATCCATCCATCCATCCATCCAACCGTACACATACGAATCATACAGTGATAAATTTGGCTGAATTATAAAAAGGTATAAAAGGTAAAATGAAGAGCTGCTTGGGAGTCGAATGATACGACTCCCTAAAATGAACGAACTTCCCATCACTCTAAACCCGCGGTGAGCAGCAGCACCTGCAGCACGCGCTCTGCTGCCACCTGCCGCTGTAACCAGGTAACTGCTGGGTGAAGTTGATTCTGTTGACCTGACCTCTGTTCGACATAAATGTGACATTTGATCATCGCGTGTTTAAGATTCGTCTTTTTAATCGTCACGTGAGCCACATTTCGTTTTTAACGCGACCGACGCTCACGTCTAAAAAACTGCGCAGCTTCCGTAAACTACGTACACGACCCAGCGCTTCCTGCGTACGCTGCCGCCGTAGCGTTCAGTTAATAATGGCCGAGCTCAAAGAGGCGGACGCTGCTCAGCTACACCAGGAGGACGTCGATATCAAACGTGAGTAACCTGCCGCCCGTTTGTCGTTTGGACGCCGCGTGTGTGTCGGTGAAGTGGAGAGTGAACCGCCGCTCGGTCCCCGCCAGAAGCCGCGCGGCGAATTCACCGACAGGTCGAGTTTGTAACTGATGAACTAAACGAGGGCCTCACCACGGAGCTCCGCCATAGGACCTAAATAGTCAACAATAACAGCGACGGAAGGGGGCTGGAGCTAACGCTAGCTGAAGCTAACGCTCGTTAGCATGTTGCTACAGCCCGTGGAGCTCCTCGCGGAGGCTCAGGTCAGAGAGGCAGACTCCGGCTTGGACCAAGTTACAGCTCCGGGTGACAGGGTCTCACCACGGAGCTGCACTACAGGACCGCGCAGCTTGGACACCAACTGCTCACTAACGTCTCACTAACGTTTTATTAACGGTTTAATAACGTTCACGGAGCCGTTAGCTCCAGCTAAACATGACAGGACGGTGGGAAGTAACGAAGTACATTTACTCAAGTACTACACTGCAGTAATGCAGTACTTATACCTGATAGTCAGCAGTTACTTACAGTTACTACAGTGACTAACTCATTATGATGTTTGTACATAAACAGCCACTCATTAACACTTTGATAATTATAATCCAGGCATAGAATGAGCTGCACGGTGAGGACTGTCACATGTTTATTCATATTTGTACTTTTATGTCTCGAGTACTTTTTAATTTAGACTTTCATAGAAAACATTTCGTATTTAGAAGGTTTGATGCCGATGAGGCGACGGCTTGGATATGTTTAAATGTTTCATTATCTGTAAGTCAGAGCACAGAGTGCTGAAAGATTATTTCTTGACAGAGTTTCCCATCAGGATGGTGTAAAAAGGATAAGATGAACATGTTTGTGTCCTCCATCTGTGAAGGTGGAGACGATGGAGATCGACCTCCGGCTGCAGAACAGGCGGTGAAGATCGAAGCAGCTGCAGACAGCGATGCCAAACCTTCCACCACAACGTCAGGTGAGGACATGAAAGATGCTTCTGCGTGTCCACCAGCTTCATCCAGTCAAACTTTACACCTGAACTTTGTCTTTACAGAGAGACACGTCTCCATCCAAACTAAACTGGAGGGACTGGAGATGCTGGTCGACCTCAATGGTGGTAAGATCACTTCTTCTCTTCTTTCTTGTTGTGATAAAACATCAGTATGATGACTCGGTATCTGTCTTCCTCTCATCAGCGGGTCGTAAGTCGTGTCCTCTGTGTCCCGAGGAGAAGTTTAAAGCCTGCTACAGCCACAAGCTCCGCCGTCACCTGCAGAACCTCCACTGGAAGGTCTACGTGGAGTTTGAAGGTAGGAAACAGAGTCGCACACTGCTGCAGGGATTTACACTCCATCTGATCCACACAAACCTAAATGTTGACCTTTGACCTTTAACAGGACAGAGGATGTGCATCTGTCACCTGCCCTGCAGAAACCTGAAGCCCAGCCTCAGCGGAGATCAGGTGAGAGATGAAACACACAAACTGTGTGCAGGTCAGGTCAGGTTACCTTCAGGTGTGGCTTCAAGCAGCATCACCAGGTGCTTACACCATACCTCAGAGCCTATTTAAACATTTGATCCATAAAACATGGAGGAAATAGATTTGTGTGTGGTCACCACATGTTCCATGTGAACCTCCTCCAGGCCTCGGGGAGACACGTGGCTCATTATCACTGTGTGGTGTGTTCGGTCACCATCGCCCGGAAGACGGACATGATCAGCCACCTGAAACGACACGTCAACAAAGGAGAGACTGAAGCCAGCTACTCCGGGAGCTCCGACGTGACGTTCGAAGAGCCGGGTAAGAAAGCGCGACACCGCCGGGACGATCACGC
Source organism: Nibea coibor (assembly GCA_023373845.1). Lineage (NCBI taxonomy): Eukaryota > Metazoa > Chordata > Actinopteri > Sciaenidae > Nibea > Nibea coibor. The sequence continues at coordinate 26,679,047 of CM041718.1, read as the reverse complement.
TGCACTGACTGACGTGGAGACTCACAAGAGGCAGATTATAGAAGGATGGTGCAAGTTGAAGCAGTTTAGGAGGAGAAACAAAACTTAGCTGAGCTCCAGCCTGGTCCGGTCCGGCTGCTGAGCCCAGTTCTGTTGCTTGAGAAAAACGCGTCAAAGATTATAAATGTAAAAACGAAGGATGACGTGTCGATGATGGTTTCCGTGTGATGTCACGTGTCTGCAGCTCCATCCGGGCAGGCGTACGAAATCATGAAAGAACTCGGAACCAACGTCCAGCTCCTCCCGAACCACACCACCCCGCAGAAGAGTGACACCTACTTCAACCGCAAGATGAAGACCAACAGGTCAGCGCCCACAGACGAGATCAGAAAAATAAACTGGTTATGAATCGTCAGTCTAAGCTGTGTGTGTGTGTTTCAGGCAGCTGGTGTTTTGTTCGCTGGCTGTTCTGGCGGAGGAGAGGAACCCGCTCGAGTGTCTGGATGCTTTCGGAGCTACAGGTGAGACTGACTGAACAAGTGTGTCGGTAACTTGAATATTAATAATATAACAATAATGTGTGTTGTTCGTTGGACGTCCTGGAGTCTCAGGATCTAATCCCTCGTCCTGTGTCCGTGTCTCAGGGATCATGGGCCTTCAGTGGGCGAAGCACCTCCGCAGCGCCGTCAAAGTCACCATAACTGACATCAGCGACACGTGCGTCAAGATGATCAAAGAGAACTGCGAGCTCAACAACATCCGGGTGGACGGAGGCTCGCGAGGCCCCCGGGGGCCCGACGGAGCCGGTGGTGAAGCCAAGGTAGCACCCAACGCTACGGTGGAGGTCGCCAAGATGGACGCCAACGTCATCATGCACCTGCGGCCCTTTGATTACATGTAAGCAGGACGAGCGGAAGTTTGTAGCGGATTGTCTGTAAACTGGATTAACACGGATGTCTTGAATCTTTCAGTCACTTGGACCCGTACGGGACGGCGGTCAACTACCTGGACGCCGCTTTCAGAAACGTCCGGAACCTGGGCATCATCTCTGTGACGTCCACAGACACGGGCTCTCTGTACTCCAAGTCCCCCAACGTCACCCTGCGTCACTACGGCTGCCACGTCGTACGCACAGAGTACTACAAAGAGCTGGCTGCACGCATGATCGTAGCCACCGTGGCCAGGTACGAGTCTCAATATCTGTCCCTCCGTCCCACAGACTGTCTAAAACCTGGACGTAGTCTCTGTGACGTCCCCGCAGACTGTCTAAAACCTGGACTTTGTTCTGACGCTGGCACTGGTACAAACCATCAGGACTTAATCTCTCTTCTCTCGGTCTGTCTGCAGAGCGGCGGCTCGTTGTAACAAAGGCATCGAGGTGCTGCTCGCCGTGGCGTTGGAGCACTTCGTCCTGGTGGTGGTGAGAGTCCTCAGAGGTCCCACACAGGCTGACGAGTCAGCGAAGAAGTTACGGAAACTGGTCCACTGTCAGTGGTGTGAGGAGAGAGTCTTCCTCAAACAGGGAAACATGGTGGATGGTGAGTGTGACGGGTGTGAGTCTGACAGGAAGCTGCGGCGGATTTGAGTCACTCATGTTGATGCGTTTCCTCCAGACACGCTGCCCTGTAACTGTCATGGGAGTCTGCCGGGGAAGACGGCGGTGCAGCTCGGACCATTATGGTAAACCTCTGAACACTGCTGCACCTGTGACGGTCCTCACAGGTACAGTACAGTCACACTGTGTGTGTGTGTGTCCAGGTGCGGTCCACTGTTCAACACGGGCTTCCTGAGGCGGATGCTGTCAGCGGCGGTGCAGCACAGCATGGACGACATCCAGCCGCTCGTCAAAACTCTGATCTGCGAGTCCGAGTGCACCACCCTCAAGTCTTTAGTCCACGGAGCCTCCGCCCTCACCAACCAGGGTAAGACAGCCACAACGCGCCTCGTCTGTGACGTCATGACAAAAACACACACACGCGTTCAGTGTTCTGTTTCCTGTCTGCAGTCGAGTGTGGAGTCGTCATCAAGACCTTACAGAGCGGAGAGGAGTCGGGTCCGGATCAGTCCGGTCAGTCCACGCTGATGTTTTACTGTAGCTCCACCTGCGTCCTCCAGCGGGCGGAGTAGCTCTCAGGAGAGAAGTTTGACGTTTTCTGATTTTGTCTTCAGGAAAGAGGAAAACCGGAGACGAGTCTGGAAACGTGGTGAAGAAGCTGAAGTCTGACACGTCTCTGGAGCATCCGCCCTTCTACTACAGCATCCACCGCCACAGCATCCGGGGCATGAACATGCCCAAGTGAGTCACCTCGTCCGGCACACGCCGCCCTGAGATCAATCCGCTGCAGGAAATAGTCCCAACACACCCCCATGTCCTCCTTTAAGGAAATGATCAGACCTTCTTAAACATGAAACAAAACATTTGTTTGGACAGTAAATCGTGTAATTAATAATCAGAGCAGCTGAGAGCTCGTTAGTGGATTGCGTAATCGTTGACAGGTGACATTCAGAAAACATTAGGATAACGTCCTTGTCCTTTAATGTTCTCTCTCTGCACAGGTTGAATAAGTTCCTTCAGTACCTGACGGAGGCCGGCTTCAGGGTGAGTCGGACTCACTTCGACCCGACGGGGGTCCGAACCGACGCCACGCTGGAGCAGTTTAAGTCTGTCCTCACAAAGTACAGCGTCCCCACGTACACCAACGCCACGGCCACGCAGACGAGCGTGAGCACGGAGAAGTGAGCGCGATGGGAACGAAAGCTCTGATGCACTGAAACGACCCGAACAAAGAAGAACGTCTTTAACAAACCAAAAGTTCAAACCAAACTGAGCCCAGAGGTCGCTCTATTTATTTCATGTCGTTCTTTTCTAGCCGCTCTGTCTCTTTTTGTTCCTCTTTTAAAAATAAATAAAATGTTTCTGCAAACTCGAGCGTTCTGATGTCCTGATGAGCTGCTGGCTCAGCTTCAGCCTCAAACTCTTCCGTTTCACCTGTAACCACGCCCAGCAGTGACGTCAGAGCCCTGCCTGCACCTGAGAGGTTAAACCACCGGAGGTCAGCAAAGACTCGCTGTTAGAGCGATGAGGTCACACACGTGACTCAGGTCAGGTGATTAAAGTCAGATTTATGAACCTTGATGGAAACTTTCCTGCTGCTGAGTGAAGATTCACTGCTGCTGATCTCAGAGTTCAGACTCTGTAAGAGCGTTTCCTTTGATGACGGAGCAGCTATAAATTATTCATTAGAAACTTTACATATTCAAAGACAGAAAAGGGGGCGGGGCGTCAGTTTGTGGACTGACAGGAAATAAACATGAATAAATTAAATGTTTGTAAAGTTAATGATGAAGTAGTAATGTGACGTCAGCTTATGAAGATTTGAATTGCTGACTTTCATAATTACAGACATCATCATCATCAAGATCATCATCATCCGGGAGGAGAAGTGAGCGTCACTGAATGACGGAGCAGGAGGAGGAGCAGGGGGGGGGGGGGGGGGGGAGCAGCAGCAGGAGGAGGGAGGGCGGAGGGCGTGTCCCTCCTCTCTCCCTCCCCGCCGCTGCAGACCGATGTGACCGTGTCAGTACCTGAGGACTGAAGCCTACCTGTGGATCCTCGGCGGCAGCACCATGGGGATCTCCGCGTCCAGTCTGCTGGATGAGACCAAATCCAACTACATCAAAGGTAAGGAGACAAGGAGACAAGGAAGCGACGCGGGGAGAGGAGCCCCGCACGCTGTCCCGCATTCTGCGCGCAAACACACACACACACACACACACACACACACACACACACACACACACACACACACACACACACCAGGTCGTTTTGTGACTGCTGGTTTACAGGAAACTTGGTTGTGTCGCTCCGGGTGATGGTTCAGGAGCGCAGCGCCTTTTTACGCTCGAATCTCGGTGTTTCCTCAACTCCGCTCTGGTCTTCACGTCACTTTCTGTGAGACACAGACAGCTGATTGGCTCACCTGGATTTGTTCCAGGTGTGTGTGTGTGTGTGTGAAACCTGTCCGCCTGGTTTTCTGTGCGCATTTCCACAGAAATGTTCCCAGAGTCCTGATGGACTCGGGACTCTCAGATCAGTTATCTGGGGCTGATCGGGTCAGGTCGCTCCTGCCTTTCCAGTCCTCCCAGAGGGGGAGGAGGAGGTGAGGAGGACAGGGGAGGAAAGTGAGACCTGTCCCCCTCTCTTTTGTTCCATGCTGGGTGTGTCCGTGTGAAGAGGACATGAGATGCTTCTGCTGTTTGTATTGTGACAACAGGTGTTCATGGAGGGGCGGCGGCCTGCAGGTGTCAACATGAAGACAGGAAACACCTGTGTATAAATCAGAGTGTAATCCCTCTGTGGTCAATACGTTCAGCTGTACTCGAGTATTTGTTCTGATTACATTACTTATGCTCACAAGCTCCCCCTCCTTTTCCTCCGTCAGCGTCCTCTTCGCTCTCTTCTCCTCTGCCATCATGTCCAGAGTCAGAGCTAACGGGACAGCGTGGTATGTTGTCATTGTGTCTGTCACTGCCTTTGGCTGTCAGTGTCTCTGGTTAACGAGTGGATGTCTTATTTACAGCTTACCAAAATGAGCTCAGCAGCTAATGTGATACTAACTTATGTATCGCCCAGCTCCGGTTCTGGCACGACACCGGCTCCATGCCCAGGCTTGTAAACCTCTTCTTCTTCAAAACGCTCGCAGCCCAGCTAACAGACTGAGCTAACACGAGCTAACAGCAGCTACAGCTGTCAGCAGTTTACTTCACTGTCCATGAGGAAACTCCCAGAGACACTAAAGTGTCTGTCTGTGTCGTTCTGTTGTGGCTAACATGAGAAAAACCAGCAAGGTCCATAATATTAGCTCATTCTGCTTCTTGGGTCATGTGACCGACAGTCGCGGGGTCAGAGCTCGCCGTTTTGTAAACAGACAAAATAAAGGTGAAAAGTCAGAACGCCGAGAAAAAGGCGACAAAAGAGGACAGAGACAAAAACAGAGACAATGATGCCAACAGAAGAATCTGGGATGGAAAAAATCAAGGCTGCTGACGCCGGTCGCTGGTTGTTGGTTGCGTTGCCTCTGCTGTTGCTATGGCGACAGGACAGAGTATCATATGTTCAAAGCTGGGATGGAAAAGAAACATGCTGAGTGTGTGTGTCGTGTTATGTTGTGTATTTTGGTGTCACAGCTTCACAGGAAACGTCTCGTGTATGTCGAAGGGTGGAGGTCACCGGGCTCCTCTGGGTGCTCCTCTGGGGGCTCCTCCGGGTGCTCCTCCGGGTGCTCCTCTGGGGGCTCCTCCGGGGGCTCCTCTGGGGGCTCCTCCGGGGGCTCCTCCGGGTGCAGAAGCAGCTCACGGCCTCACACTCTGGGACACGCCTGAGCTTCATGTCGGCCTCGTCAGTTTTTCCTGGCTGCCGTCAAAGTGGAGGGCGAAGTCGGAGCGGTGACACCGAGCATCCATTCCTCATGGTGAAAACATTCCTGTGTCAGTCTGTAAAGTGTGTGTGTGTGTGTGTGTGTGTGTGTGTGTGTGTGTGCAGGGTGGAGGGCGGGTGTGTCTGTTGAATAATAATAATAGTTGACTGGGTTGGGTTGGATGATGTGAGCCTGCTGATGATTCATGATGTGACCTCAGTCCAGTTTCTGGTGGAGGCCGCTCCCTCGACGACTTCTTCACTGTCAGTGTTTGTTAGCAGAGTGAGATGTGACTTTTATTTTGAAAATCTGATGTATGTGTATCTGCTGGTTTAATGAGCCTCCATGTTGTCGAATGTTGAAGCATGGTCAGATTTCTGTGTTGCTTCTTGTTGCTGAATAAACCTGAGCAGAGGAAGAAGCCACGCAGACTGTGATTCAGTGTTCATGTTCAGCTCCTCCTCTAAACGCCTGATGATGATGATGATGATGATGACGGTGCAGCTGTGGAGGCCATATTTCTCTAATTGCTAACACGTGTGTGTTTCCAGGCTGGAATCGAACAGCAGAGTTTGTTGTGGATGATCCGTGTAGATGTAGTTTGGCACAGAGGAGATTTACAGTCCTGATGTTTCCTTCAACATCTGACAGAGCGGCGACTCGTCGTGTTTGTCGTCCACATATTTCATCAGACAGAAAAACAGAGAAGCTCGACGGGGAGCGACATCTGCATCGCTCCACAGTTTGAACGGCGTCCTGTGGATCGCTGCTCGCCTCATCATGACCACGCCATGACTCATGTTCAAGGACCGGTACCAAAAGGCCGGCCGCACACTGCTGCTGCAGAACCAGAATACACACACGTGTCTTTCATTCATGCCATTTAGCAGACTGTCTAAAACTGGACGTAGTCTCTGTGATGTCCCTGCAGACTGTCTAAAACCTGGACGTAGTCTCTGAGATGTCCCCGCAGACTGTCTAAAACCTGGACGTAGTCTCTGTGACGTCCCCGCAGACTGTCTAAAACCTGGACGTAGTCTCCGTGACGTCCCTGCAGACTGTCTAAAACCTGGACGTAGTCTCTGAGACGTCCCCGCAGACTGTCTAAAACCTGGACGTAGTCTCTGTGACGTCCCACAGACTGTCTAAAACCTGATGACTGTGCTGGAAGTGAATCTTTAAGGATGAAAACAGTCGTGCAGTTTTAATGTAAGGACCTCACTCCGTGCAGCATGACATCATCTCAAAGTTCGTGTGTGTGTGTGTGTGTGTGTGTGACTAAAATGCGAGGCAGGCTCAGGTTTCACTAACACGCTGGAGCAGCTGTGCACACTCTTTGTTTTCGCTGTCAGTCTGCCATTCTCCATGCTGTGTCACTCTGTTTCCAGCTGCCATTACACAACCGCTCAGATATTCAGAGCGAGCTGCGAGTCTGTGAAACTTTGTGAATCCACAAAGAGAGGAAACTGCTGCTGCTCGAGCGCTCTGCTGGACACACACACACACACCTGTTGTTTACGAGCACAATGAACACACACTGCACAAAACACACTGTTTCTATGAAAGGAAAGGACACGACACAGAGAGCTTGATATTAATGTATGTCATCTCCGGGTGTGTTCAGTATGCAGCACGAGTCAGGATGTGGTTAGCCTAGCTTAGCATAAAGTATAGAAGCAAACACACTCTGCCTGCAGCTCGTTAATAAACACTGTATGAGCGGTACCGAACCAGGCGACATCACAGATCACAGAGACACTTCCTGTTGTAGCTCACCTGCGGCTGAGCTGTGACGTCATGTCAGGATCTGTACTGCATTGCATGGCCAAAAGTCTGTGGACAGCTGAAGAATGAAGCCACGGATTCAGACACCAGCACTGATTTGATCAGGTTTGGCTCATGGGGTGTCCACTCACATGTGGCCACGTTCAGCTCAGTGCAGACGGAGCGTCACGCCTGTACGTGGGTTATTTTGAGTGTAAACACGACGAACACAGGCAGAAATTCAGAACCAGGCATGAACACCTTGGTGTTGTTGCGTAACGCGGTGCAGGTATGCAGGCGTCAAACAGGCTCTGCAGCTCGTAAAAGTCAACGACTGACAGACGGACAGACGAGTGTATCATTGTTTGAGACGGTGACGCCCATCTGAAGCAGCTCCTCTTTTCTTTGGATCATCGGTGTGTGTGTGTGTGTGTGTGTGTGTGTGTGTGTGTGAGAGCGCTCAGAGCATCTTCAGCCAGCGGCAGTAAAGCCTGTCAGCTCTCTGAGGGATGTTCATCCACGTAACCTTTCCAAGTGCCGCTCTCTATCAGCACTGCCGAGTGTCTGATGTACGGGACGCGTCCATTACTGGGAAAGAAGTCTCTGAACATCTGCTTCATCTGCATAAGAAATGTTCTGCTGCATCAGTTGACACGACAGCTCGCCAAAACATCTCAGTTGCCCCCAGCTGCAGATAATAAACCCCGCCCCCTCCATGTTAGTTAATGATTGTCGATGACTCTTCTGTCAGCCAGTTAATTGATTGATTGACTGACCTTTTCGTTTTCAATCTAATTTTATCTTTTCGTTGAGTGTGTGTTCTAAAAACATCTGCGGCGGGTCTCAGACTTCCACGTCATCACTGAACTCAAAGGAAGAGGCCAAAACACACAAATACACACTCATATTTCAGTCACCGACACACAGCCCCCTCCACCACACACACACACACACACTCTCTCATTGTCTTACATTTTTCTGCCTTGCAGTGACTTGCTCGGCGTCTCGGGTATTTCCTCCTCACGACACAAAGAGCCTCTTCTCTGGACTCTGAGCAGCAGAACCGGTCCACGTGTGTCAAACATAAAGTTCATTAATCTTTAATAATTCTTTATAAAACGATCTGAGTTAACGAGCTCTGACCCTTCAGACTGTTTAGTCCATCAGCAGTGAGTCTGCATACCTGTTCACTCAGTCATCACGTGTGTGTGTGTGTGTGTGTGTTTCTATGTTAAAGAAATGACATGTGCTGACATGTCAGTGTTCCACACACACCTTCACACAACCTCACATCTCCTCATCTTCATGAAGTTTTAACACCTGAACCTGTAGTTGGTGTGACGAGACGTCCAGATCTGATCTGACCTGTTCAAAAACTGCACTTATTCAAAATGACGTCATTCCTGTGTCTCTTTCAGCAACAAGGCTGATGTTTTATTTCATAAGAGGCTCCGTGATAGTACCCTGTGGGACACCTTTGTTTTTAGCCCTGAAGCTTGAATCTGCCTGAATAACAAAAATCTGTATATCCATGATGTACTGTATGGACGCGTTGTGTCAGGACGTGTCTGACTCCGCTGAAGGTGGAAAATCAGGTCTCTCCAGTGAAACGGGGGCTCGAGCTGCTGCATCACTTTTCAGCTCTCGCTCATAGTTCACATACTGACACACAGGTACGACCCACGTGGGCGTGGTTTCACGTTTGGCTTAAAGCGACATCTCGTACAAATCAGAGTTTGTTGTGACTAAAAGTCAGTCCCAGATTTACTCTTGTCCGGCGGCTTCTTGCTCGCTCACTCTCTCCTTTTCTCTTCTTAGCTTCCTCCGTCAGCGTCCTCTTCACTCTCTGCTCCTCTGCCATCATGTCCATAGAAGCTGCTGAGCTCCGGTTCTGGCACGACATTCCTCCAAAGTTATATAGTGTGTAAACAAACGTACGATTAAAGTCAGTGCAGCATTTTTCAGCTTGTTTATTTAATTTATACTAAAGTGGCTGAGAAGTGAAATCCTTTAAACACACCACAGGATTATTCCATCAGAGCTGTCCCACGCTAACAGTGGTTACTGGGATTAGTGTACAGGTGTGGCTCTTCACGGTTTTGTTCAGGTTTAAACAGGTGTGATGTTCACTCAGTCACATTTTGAAACAATCCAAACAAACCAAACCTGTACAGAGGACAGTCTGTCACCTCTGGACTTCCTCTGACCTCAGACCGGTCCAGTTCAAGAAGAAATGAACAAAGTGGAGGCCGAGTGGAGCAGACTGATCACGGAGTCTGTTTCTGACTGAAACATAAAAATCCACAAACTGTGCACGATGAGGACGTCTACACGTTAGCAGAAACTAGAGTTAATACATCAGTAACGTTGATTTTATCTTAACGTCTGTTCACGGCTTGACTTTGTTTCGACTTGTCTTCACTGTCACTTCCTGTAACTGGAACAGGGGGGCGTGGTCGTGTGGTTTCACCTGTTTTCACCTGCAGACAGGTGAGTTGGGCTCAGATATTTCTGTTGACCGCCTCGTTCAGTCATTTGTTATTCTTCTTTTTTTAATTGACGATGGTCGCTATGGAACCTTTAAACCGTAACCGTGAACTTTAAATCTGTAGGATGGACCCAGTGCATGCTGGGATAATGGGTATAGATGATGTGACAGTGACGTGTATACGGACATAGAAATAACTGAATATAGACACATCATATATACAAATTCATCTGTTAAGATTTTTTGACTTTATAGCATCAAATCCAGTTTGACTCTCTGCAGTCGAGCGTTCCTGTGATGAACGTGCACGTGTTTGCAAATTTGTGGTCACCGCTCTGAACTCTGGATGAATGCAGCTTTGCTGATCAAAGTTAATCGACTGTCGCTTCGTTCTGGATCAGAACACATCAGATATGATCGTGGTCAAAGCTGCTAACAATCCTCTGAGTCACTCCTGAACTGTCCAAACATTTCTCATTAACCAAATGTTGCTTCGGTGTGCAGGCGTGTTCATGTTCAGCTCTCTTCATCCAGATCTGAGGTGAACACGCTGCTGCTCTGTGACCTCAGTGTTAGTCTGCATGTTAATATCCACACGCATGCAGATCTGAACATGTAAACATGGTTCTGTCTGTTTGAATGAGACGAGCAGGCAGACAGCTCGTTAACGCTAACGTTGATTAACGAGCTGTCACTGGGAAACACTGCAGAGCATTAATTATCAGTTATTATACTGACGAGTAACTGTTTTTGTTTGTGAAACATTAATTATCTGAGGGGCTGAAAATGATTTGTGTGAGGGCCGGACTGAATGTTTGACTCATTAAAGGAGGAAAACTTCAGATAATTAATTTGACCATCACGTGGTTTGGGTGACTCCAGCAGCTTCTTTATGGAGGCAAAGAATCCTTTAAAGTCCTCGAGTCAGAAGTCAGAAGCTAATTTTAGTCTCGTGCCTCGGCAGCGTGTGGAGTGTGAACAGTTTGGATGGCAGGGTGAGGTCTGCAGGTGCAGGTCGGGTGGACGTGCTGTGGGTTGGTGAGCAGCGTCGTCATGGAGACAAAACAAGTCCACAGTGTGTGTGTGTTGGCTCAGGAGGTACGAAGGGGAGTCCGTTAATCAGATGATCGGCTGTTCCCCGGCGTCCTCCGGTCTGCATGTTGAAGAGCAACATGCTGAAGCATCAGTGTGTGAGCGAGGTGGGCAGTGTGGAAGCACCGTGAGACCACAGAGGAGGTAATAAATGCAGCGTGCACCTGCTGGAGCCTGAGGCAGCCTGGCTTTGATTTGATTGGATGATGAGCAGCAGGTGGCGAGGTAACCAGGCAGGTGAGAGGGACAAACAGAGGCCACGCCTACCAACACACACACACACACACACACGAGGGGACACACTTCTCTGTGTGTTCTTCCTGGTGTGGCGCAGCGGGGTCGTCTCTCTTTGAATACAGCGGCCGTGCAGAGCGCCAACATTTCTCTGCCTGAATGTGAATGTAAATCATAAGCTCATATTTGTGTCCTGAGGCGTTCACCTCGACCTCTGCAGCTCCAGCAGCTTCCCCGGCCGCCATTTTCTCAGTGCTGATGGTCGTGCTTCTTCAGCTACGTAGACAAAATGGCGTCTGCCGTGGGCGCCCAACAATAACTGGACTTGTAATTCAGACTTCAGATCAGGCAGAATTCATTTTGTCTGCAAGACGACAAGAAAACTATTTTATCATGTTTTCTGGACTTTGTCTTGAGCTGGAATCAAGCAGCAGATTTCCATCAGTCGAACTTCCTCTTTGACTTTGCTCCTTTTCTGTCTGTATAAATATGAAGTCGTGTCACGCAGCTCTGAATGTCTGCAGACGGCTGACACCTGTGTGTTTGCATCGACTTCCACCTCGCTCACTGTGGATCTTCTGAAGTCTGAAGGTGTGTCTTTTGCATGAACGGCAGTTGGAGGATCAGATGAACGCCGACGTCACGGCCATGCAAATCATTTCGGAGCAGCGTGAACCCAAACAAACTGCAGGACGAAGTTGAATTTGTGCTGCAGCGTCTCAGATTTCATGAAATGAGTCGATTCTAACAGAAACCGTCTGTCTGTCACAGCCGGAGCAACACCAGCCGACAAATAAACCGTGAGCGCGCTCGCTCTGCAGAGCAGGAAGGGTAAGATGAAACCTGCAGCTTTACGAGCGTCCCCGAGTGACTCGCAGCTTCGACTTTATTGGAAAAAGGTTAACCTCCAGCTGAGTGGATGCAGCTTACATCACAGCTCTGACAGCTTCATGAGCAGAGCCTTTGTTCGCTGTCTGTGGAGGGCTGGCTGTCCACTTATTGGAAATCTCTTCCTCAGTGGTTGATGTGAATCTTCTGTCTCCTCCAGCACTCAAAGAGTTCCAGAGTCTCCAGCAGAGACCAGTAACAGAGCTGAAATGTAAAGATTAGAGGAGGTCAGGTCACGAACAGGAAAACGTTTTAGTCTGCAGCAAACTTCAACTTTTACATGTTTTGGATCAGAAATCTCGCCGGGCCGGGCCGTTCTTTATTTTGGTTGCACGGTGACTTGACTTTGACTCGTCTGATAAAACACCCGCGTCTGAGTCTTTGCTGAGAGACGTTTCTGTCAAACTGACTCCCTGAGTTTCTCTGACGCCTGATTGTGAAAGTTGAGAAGTTCTCGGAAACTTTCCAAAATACGTGAGGTCAGACTGTCTAAAACATTTCAGCTTTTTATGTCCCATCATCTTTCCCACCGTCCGCTCATGTTGATCATTAATCAGATCAGCTCGGTGAGACATTTGATCGGCCTGTTGGCCGTCCACCACGAGCAGGGTGAAAAGCAGCGTGAATGAAGTGTCACGTTGGTGGTCAGGAGATGGAAACTGCCGTCGACTCGGAGCAGGATATCCACCCTGATTAGCTGATCGGTCGGAGGGACGGCCTCGTCCTCGGAGTTAAACCTTTTCTCAGGCTGCATTGTTCAGGACGGAGGAAAAAACAAAGGAGGTCCCCGGAGACGTCCAATCAACAGCTCCAACCTGCAGCTGCCACAGCTCCAACAGACCTTTAACTCTGACCTGAAGTTTAATTTACTTCAGCTCCTTCATGAATTATTAGTCAACCTTCAGCTGTTGAACAGATTTAGGCTAAATACACAGAAGACCGATGAGTCTGGCCACTCTTCTCCTCTGCCATTATGTCCATAGAAGCTGCTGAGACTGGTCAGCTGCTCGCCCAGCTCCGGTTCTGGCACGACACCAGCTCCACGCCTCAGACTGAGCTAACAGCAGCTAACAGCAGCTAACAGCAGCTACAGCTACATGTTAATCTGATTAAAATGTCTGAATGTGTAGCCCTGCTCTGTGTTCGAGGCGTGTGTTTCCATTTCTTGACCTGGTTTTCTGAACTCAGCATGATGAAGCTCCGCAGGGTCCGTTTCCATAGCGATGTGCAGCCAGCGCCATCATCATCATCATCCTGCTGTAAAACATCCTGCTGCTGCTGCACAGAGATAATGATGGAGCCATCCACCCGAGAGCGAGCGGCTGAACAGCAGCGTCATGTTTATCCATTAAGCAGAGGCCGTGTCACTGGGAATTACCTCCAATACTTTCTGGACGTTGAGCACTGAAGTCTGCGTTGAATGGATCTTTTTGTCCCGCTGATGTGGTTTGCAGAGAGAAACTCTGACGGAGCTGTAGTCCGTCTGTGTTGAGCTTTGTTTTGTTTTTCCTAAGGAACTGAATCCCTCGGCGTCGGGGAATCTGGCCCGGTTCAGAGGAAAGGAGTGAAACCGGAGAGGTTTCTCTTTTCTCTCAGTAATCATGTGAATCTGCTGCCAGCAGTCGTAGGCTGACAAACCACAGGAGGGACGAGGAGGGAGCTGCGAGTGAAAGAGATCTGGTTGATGCGATGCAGCGAGAGAGACGCCTCGGAGACTTGGACAGAGCTGCAGAGTCTGATTGTAAATCTGGAGACATCCAGAGAGACACCAACAGCATCTCGAGTGACCCGATTCCAGCTCGGTGCACAGACCAGCTCAGGTCCAGCCTGATTTCATCTGGTGTTTGTTATCCAGACTCTGGCTCCGAGGCAGAGACGGAAAATAAGAAAAGATGAGCTCAGGTTTTGTTTTTAGAAAACTGTTTGTGGACGTCCAAAAAAGTTTCAACAGTTGTGACAAATTCAGCTCATGTGGTTTGATTTGAGGTCAGCGTGGTTCTTTTTATGCAAATTAATGTTCAACATGTCGGGAAACATTCAGATGTGAACCTCATGACTGAGTCTGGTTAGCGTAGCTTAGCATGAAGACGGCAGAGGAAACAAAATGTCAGATCCATAAAACTGCAGGTCCGTAACATCAACAGTCCAAAACTACAGAGGGACAATAAATAAATGACAGAATAAATAAGAATAAAAAGTTGAATCATCTTCTGTATTTATTAATGTTCCAATTTAATTTAAGTTAATTTAATAATGTATTCATTTTTTTTGATTTTGTTTGATTTTGTTTTCAGTCAGAAATATCGACCCATGACCAAATGATGGAAAGTTTAAAAACAGCTGATCTTCATTTTGACGCCCTCGAGACACAAACTGGATGTTTGTTCTCGTTAATGTTTCTCATTAAGACCAACTGTTATGACTGGACGGCTTCGTATTCTGGATTTCACTGACGGGTTTGGTTTCTGTCCGGCTGGCTTCATGTGGTTCTGCTTTCTGACGTCAGAGCACATCTATGTGTTTTATTTTCCCCAGATGACTCTTTAAACTGTGAATCTTCTTTAACATCGTACAAACACGTCCTGCTCTCCGAGTAAAACCTGAAGTCTTTGTGCTTCAAACTGGACCTGCTGGTTCATATTTCATCCTCTGCCTGTAACAACACGCCACTCTCTTATTGTTCAGCTGAAATCTGACCAGGAATTCAAGGCCGCTGTCCTCGAACATAATCGCTCTGTTCAAAGTGTTTTTCTTGGTCTGATTTCACATAAACCTGTAGAGTCTCTCCAACCTGTCGTCCTCTCTGTCCTCTCTCCTGCAGGCCAGGCCGAGGCCGAGCTGAAGGAGTTCAGTCCGTACTACAGGAAGCAGTTCTCGGTGGCTCGGTTCTCTCAGGTGGAAGATGATCTGGAGCAGCACAAAGAGAAGATCACACAGCTGCTCAAACAGAAGGTAGCAGGCTGAGATACACAGGCGACATTAACAGAATAATCGATTGATACACTCATGATAAAAACATCCTGTCTGTCTGCTCATGGGGTGTTGACAGGAGGCTCTCGAGGCGGGCGAGGTGCTGTACGAAGAAGGCGTCCTTTACTTTGACGACACCAGGAAGTGGCGGGAGAGGTACGTGGTGGTGAGAGCCAATTACTGCCTGGAGTGTCACGACAGTCTGGAGGTGAGCCGCCGCGCCGCGGGTGACGATGACCGCGTCCACGCTGGCGTCCAGACGAAGAGCTTCATCTCTTTTCTTTGTTTCAGACTTTCGTCAAAGGAGTTCCTCCACGGCAGAAGCTGCTGCCCACAGGGGGCGCCGTGCTGACCACGGAGGAGGCGTACATGGCGATGGTGGACAAATGTTTCCCCGATGACACCAGTGAGTAAAAGACAGACAGGCTGTCTCTGGTTAATCAGGACGTGACACGAGGACACTGTCAGGGTTGGACAGACGCTGGAGGACAGAGGGGACAAAGAAGCAGACGGATATTTGATCACCTACAATTATCAGGATGATTTCAGTGTTTATGACAGAGTGTGTGTGAGTGTGTGTGCGGCTCCTTACGTCATGCTGTAATTTGACTGCACACAAACATGAAGCTGCTGGCTGACAGGCAGACTGCGGTCATGTGACTCCTTTATCGCCTGTTTTTGGAACGTTCTGTCAACGTTACAGAAACACTAGGTAACTTAAGTATGATAAGGTGACGTTGTCTGAATGTTAGTCATTAGTTGTGCATTATTACTGTGATTGGGTGTTTCTGTCGTCCATGATGAAGTCTGAAGAGAAGACGAGCTTCCACCCACGAGCAGCTCAGGTGGGAGGAGGACTCGAGGAATGAACTGACTTTGTTTAGGACACACACACAGAGCAGGACAGGTCGTCTGTGAGGACAGGTCGTCTGTGAGGACAGGTCCTCTGTGAGGACAGGTCGTCTGTGAGGACAGGTCCTCTGTGAGGACCGGTCCTCTGTGAGGACAGGTCGTCTGTGAGGACAGGTCCTCTGTGAGGACAGGTCGTCTGTGAGGACAGGTCTCACAGATTCAGCCTCCACTGACGTGTGAATATTAAAAGCAGCAGAGTCCAGACGCAGTGTAATTCTTAAAGGCCGCTCTCCGTCTGCACCAATCAGACGTCATCAGTGTCCGGCTGCAGAGCGGTTTCCTCTGTAATCACAGGCAGGTCTGAACGCGCTCAGAGCTCAGAGCACACACACACACACACACACACAGGCGCCAGCAGATTCACGTGTGTGAATGTTTGAGTGACTGACACAACACTCAGCCCATTTTTACTGTAAATTTAAAGACACATTGCACACCGGCTCTGCTCCCCGTCAGCCCCGGTGAAACGTCTCTGTGACCATCAGCTGACCGTCCTCGTGTCTTTGTGTTCCAGATGTGAAGGAGGACTTTGCTCCTCCTCTGTCGGGGATGCCCGGACAGTTCCCCGTCTACCTTCGCCTGCCGTACAGGAGAGACTCGTACTTCTGCTTCAGACAGCAGGCCAAGCAAGCCGCCTTCCTCTCCATCCTGTCCGACTGCATCCGACACCAGAACCAAGGTGAGACGACCCGTCTGCAGTGTCCAGCTGGAACCACAGGAGGCAGATGATGTGATGATACTGTATTAGTATTTAAACTTCAGTACGGGATCAGAGCACTTTGTTCTGTAGCCCTGACGTGTAACACACGACCTCCATGACGACACAGATCGATCAGGTTGTAGTCGTGGCGTCACGGCGCCCTCCTGTAACGGAGACTTCAGACTCTGGTTCTGGTTCGTACAGCATCACTTGAACCACTTTCAACAGTTGCCATGGCGACAGACTCCCCACACCAGCTCCGAGGAGCAGAGAGTCTGACTTTGAATTTAGATAATCAGCATCACGTCACGCTCGGCACAGGCGATGATGATGATGATGATGATGATGGTGGTGGTGGTGGTGGCTCATCTGTTTTCTCTCTTCCTCTTCCTCTCCTGCAGACTTCCTGAAGAAGAAGACGTGCGAGGTGCAGGCCTTCCTCAAAGCCATCCAGCTCTACAGACAGGACAAAGGCAAATACGAGGCCTGGGACATGCTGATAGGAAGCGACATCCGGGTACGTGGTGCGCTGCTCGTCTTTAACGAGAGAGAGGTCAACCTCACTGTGTCACGCTCCGGAGCAGTTAGAGGGTTCGGTACCTGCTCGAGGACACCTGGGCAGTGTCCAGGTGAACTTCGTACTCTGGTCCATGCAGGACTTGAACAGGTCACGCTCTGGTTCTCCTGCAGACTGAGATACTGCTGCACAGCATGCACTGTGTTCATCACTCCTTCATCTGTTTGCATACGTATCAGCGCTGATTAGTTTCATGATGACTTTAAAGAGGCGATGCACAACGAACATCAACAACCGTCTCCTAAACCCAGGGTGAGATTTCTGTCAGACTCCTCACACAGAAACTCAGAGACACTGAAACAGGTCAAAGCTGCGAGACACACAAAGCACTTTATGTGTTCAAACTGTTTCTTATGTATCCATCCGCCGAGAACTTCTGTGCAGCGTCACTGAAGACTACGTCTGAGACCTGGACACTGTGACGTCCCGCAGACTGTCTAAAACCTGGACGTAGTCTCTGTGACTGTCACAGACTGTCTAAAACCTGGACGTAGTCTCTGTGACTGTCACAGACTGTCTAAAACCTGGACGCAGTCTCTGTGACTGTCACAGACTGTCTAAAACCTGGACGCAGTCTCTGTGACTGTCACAGACTGTCTAAAACCTGGACGTAGTCTCTGTGACTGTCACAGACTAAAACCTGGACGTAGTCTCTGTGACTGTCACAGACTTTAACTTGGCGGTTTCATTTCAGACACACACAGAGAAGCTGCTCTGTGTTTACAGCCTGCAGTGTATTTGCATGATGGAACAATGACAAGCAAAGACTCATTTGCATCGTCTCATGTCCAACAGCACAAACTGAACATGTGGACTCTCAGTCCTCCTCTTCCTCCTCTTCCTCCTCTTCCTCCCTCCCTCTCTCCCTGTTGGACTTCCTGCTGATTTCCTCTTTTCCTTTTAAAGTCGAGCAGGAATCCTCCCACAGAACGACGTGTACACGCTCCATTGTGTTTGTTAAAATTAGTTAGAGGTGAAAGGAAGTTTGACGTGCTGCAGGAAAACACACACACACACACACGCACACACACACACACACACACACACACTTTAAAGTCCATTTGTTTTAGCAATAAGTCACATTTCCTGTTTGTTCTGCCTTTGGCGGGTCGTACACGTGTAGTAAAAATACATACCAAAGCACTCACACTGCTCACACTCACTCACCACTAATTTTCTTTTTTCTTGCACATACCTCTCGGCTGACACACACACACACACACACACACACACACACACACACACACACACAGTCTGAGTAATGACAGGAATGAGTGAAATGTTGGCAGCAGAAACAACTTTGACAGTCTCATCAGTTTTTATGACCAAAATCATAAATCAGTCAACTCCTTATTTGGATAGTAAGTGTGTGTGCGCGTGTGTGTGTGTGTGTGCTGACATGTTTGTGTTTAGTAATCAGTTTTTAATTAGTTTAGCCTCAAGTGTCTTTAATGATCACACTGTCTTTGTCAACCTGCCCAGAGGAAGCAGGCGACTTCACTCAGCATCGTGTGGGAGGTTAAAAATAACTTGACTGTCTCTGTGACTGTCGCAGACTGTCTAAACCTGGACGTAGTCTCTGTGACGTCCCCACAGACTGTCTAAAACCTGGACGTAGTCTCTGAGACGTCCCCGCAGACTGTCTAAAACCTGGACGTAGTCTCTGAGACGTCCCACAGACTGTCTAAAACCTGGACGTAGTCTCTGTGACGTCCCCGCAGACTGTCTAAAACCTGGACGTAGTCTCTGAGACGTCCCCGCAGACTGTCTAAAACCTGGACGGAGTCTCTGTGACGTCCCCACAGACTGTCTAAAACCTGGACGTAGTCTCTGAGACGTCCCCGCAGACTGTCTAAAACCTGGACGTAGTCTCTGAGACGTCCCCGCAGACTGTCTAAAACCTGGACGTAGTCTCTGAGACGTCCCCGCAGACTGTCTAAAACCTGGACGTAGTCTCTGAGACGTCCCCGCAGACTGTCTAAAACCTGGACGTAGTCTCTGAGACGTCCCACAGACTGTCTAAAACCTGGACGTAGTCTCTGTGACGTCCCCGCAGACTGTCTAAAACCTGGACGTAGTCTCTGAGACGTCCCCGCAGACTGTCTAAAACCTGGACGTAGTCTCTGAGACGTCCCACAGACTGTCTAAAACCTGGACGTAGTCTCTGTGACGTCCCCGCAGACTGTCTAAACCTGGACGTAGTCTCTGTGACGTCCCCACAGACTGTCTAAAACCTGGACGTAGTCTCTGAGACGTCCCCGCAGACTGTCTAAAACCTGGACGTAGTCTCTGAGACGTCCCCGCAGACTGTCTAAAACCTGGACGTAGTCTCTGAGACGTCCCACAGACTGTCTAAAACCTGGACGTAGTCTCTGTGACGTCCCCGCAGACTGTCTAAAACCTGGATGTAGTCTCTGAGACGTCCCCGCAGACTGTCTAAAACCTGGACGTAGTCTCTGAGACGTCCCACAGACTGTCTAAAACCTGGACGTAGTCTCTGTGACGTCCCCGCAGACTGTCTAAAACCTGGACGTAGTCTCTGAGACGTCCCCGCAGACTGTCTAAAACCTGGACGTAGTCTCTGAGACGTCCCACAGACTGTCTAAAACCTGGACGTAGTCTCTGTGACGTCCCCGCAGACTGTCTAAAACCTGGACGTAGTCTCTGTGACGTCCCCACAGACTGTCTAAAACCTGGACGTAGTCTCTGAGATGTCCCCTCAGACTGTCTAAAACCTGGACGTAGTCTCTGAGACGTCCCCTCAGACTGTCTAAAACCTGGACGTAATCTTTGAGACGTCCCACAGATGTAGTTTATGACTCCACACAGAAATATGAGAAACGTCAGTCATCTTTTTTCCTTGAATGAATCTGTTTGATTAAAACGTCTCTGCTGATCTGAGATGTTTCCGTGTCTGATGGAAACTTCCTGTTTTGCAGGTGATGGCCAACGTGGTGATGGAGCAGCTGCTGCCGTCTCTGGAGAAAGACATGCTGCCTCGACTCAAAGCCAAGAAGACGGAGAAGAAGAGAGTGTGGTTCGCCGTGAGTCGCTCCGTCATGCCGATGGGGATTTCTTTCTTTGTCCACGTCTCTGTCTCTAACGCTTCGGTCTCTGTGTGCAGACGGTGGAGGCGGCGTACATCCTGGTCCAGGAGCACCTGTTGGAGGGACTCTCGGCGCTGAAGGAGGAATGTCGGACGTCGGTGCGGCAGCAGGAAGTCCTCATCCACTCCGACATGGACCAGATCCTCGAGTCCAGGCGGCAGCTGGAGGAGAAAGTCCGAGGTAACGTTCTGAATGCCGTGTTGGCATGTGGAGAGGCCGACTGCTGTCGGACAGGAAGAGCTGCATTCCTCTGTGATCCGTGAGGCTGGCTCCGAGTCACATCAGAGTCCAGACACATAAAACACACCAGAGACAGAAATATGCAGACCGCTTCACATTTAGGAATCTGTGTCGCCTTCACAAATCATCGAGGAGCTGCGTTTCACTTCAGATCGCCATAAAAGGAAAAAATCAACCTCATCAGAGCTGTCAATCATCAGCTGGTGTCTTAATCATCCTGATTAAATATCAGGATGATCAAAGATCATTTAACGTCCGTCAGCTGTTCATCACACTCAGGACGCTGGTGAGGTGTCTCACCTGTTACCTGAGCTTCAGGATCACACAGAGGCCTCCTCAGTCCTGTGTCCTGTGTCCTCAGTCCTGTGTCCTCAGTCCTGTGTCCTCAGTCCTCAGTCCTGTGTCCTCAGTCCTCAGTCCTGTGTCCTCAGTCCTGTGTCCTCTGTCGAGTTTTTGTCTGACAAACGTTTCATTTCTGTCTCCAGCCAAGGTTTCGGAGCCGGCAGAGAAGTTGTGCTCTGAGTCCGTCCAGCCGTACCTGGGCTCGGTTCTGGAGGAGCTGATGGAACCGGTTAGCTCTGGTTTCGAGGAGGGACGGCAGCTCAGTGAGACCATGATGGACCGGATCTGTCAGGACGTCCTGCTGCAGGACGACCACGAGCAACTGAAGAAGGTTCGTCACCAGGAAACGTGAACAGGCTTAATTCAAGTGTGTGTGTGTGTGTGTGTGTTTGAACTGTATGCACAGGCTGTTCTCTCACCCCCCCCCCCCCCCTCTGTCAGGCTCTTGCCGACATGTTGAGGCCGAACCTGCTGAGCTGCTATCAGAAGATCGGCTCCCTGCAGGAGAAACTGCAGCACCTACAGGACAGATTCGGGTTCTCAAACATCACAGGGGTGATCCACAGCGCTCAGATCGACCTGCAGCAGGTACACACACACACACTCACACACACACACAGTGGGCGGAGGAATGCTCTGACTCATTTACTCGACTCGACTCAGCGTCTGAGCTGAAGCGAGTGTGAACACGATGAATCAGACGTGATCTGCTGATGACACTTCCAGCTGAATGAAACATTCCCATCAGTCTGACCTCATCCTGTGTGTGTGTGTGTGTGTGTGTGTGTGTGTGTGTGTGTGTGTGTTTCAGCTGATGATGAACGCAGCGTACACGTTCGAGCAGCTGCTCCACAAAGCCGTGAAGGACAATCCAGAGAACGCCAGCTCGGCCATCGAGAAGGCCAAACACCGAGTGCTGAAGGTCAGAAGATGATTTATTATGACGAGACACTGCCTCGATATTCTGAAGATATTTAGTCAAAGTTATCATCATTTTTATAAAGACTTATTTTACATTTATTAGAACGTTTGTCAGCTTCTATGAGACTCGTCACTTCGTCATCAGTCAGGCAGGATTATGATTAAATGAAACTTCCTGAATGTTTTTATGTCACATGATCAAAAAGTCACATGACCAGCTGAGATGGACTCGCCGTGTCCTCAGACCTGAAGGACAAAAACTAAAATGAACTCTCTTCTTCTGCAGCAATACGACTACGACAGCAGCACGGTGAGGAAGAGGATCTCCAGGGAGGCGCTCGTCTCCATGACCCTGCCCTTCATCAAGAAGAACCTGGCCCCGACCTGCAAGACTGTGAGTCTCACACACACACACACACACACACACATTCAAAGACCTTGTGCACACACACACTGACCCGGTGTGTGTGTCTCTCAGGAGCTTCAGGATCTGGAACAGTCAGTCTACGCCGACCACTCCAACTTCATCCATGTTCAGAACGTTTATGAGAGCATCCTGCTGCAAACTCTGGACAAGGAGGTCACCAAAGGTATGACGGAGCTCGCAGGTGATGAAACACACACACACACGCCTCAGATCACCTCTAACTTCCTGTTTCCTCCTCGTCCTGCAGTGGTGAAGGAGGCGGCGAGCCTGAAGAAGTACAACCTGTTCACAGACAGCAGAGACCTGCTCAGTCAGTCCAGCCGCTCCAGCCTCTCCTCGCCATCCGTCTCCACTCCGAGCAGCCCCGCCATGACGCTCGCCTCCCCCTCTAAAACCTCCTCTCCCCCGTCTCCTCTTGCGGTCAACGGTCTGTCATCCACCCCCGAGAAGGCGCAGCAGGAGGAGAAGGTGAACGGCGTGCTGCAGAGCGAAGCCTCATCGAATGCGACGGTCATGGAGACGCCTCTGGGGACGGTGGAACAAAAAGAGGCTGCTCAGAGTGTCGCCGTCAGTCAGGAGGCGGCGGAGGCGTTACCGCCCCTCAAAGCTGAAGATCCCGTCCAGACTGTGAAGGAAGAAGCAGTCACTCTTGTTGCACTTGAAAGCTCGACTGTGGCAGATGCAGCTGAGCAGAGTGAGACGCAGGAAGTAAACGTAGAGGCGGCTCCACAGACTGTCATCCAACAGGAGGTCGCTTCTGTCACACCAGAAAGAGCGGAGACATCGGCCGAGCCTCAGACACAGAGCGCTGACGCCCTGAAAGAAGCAGAAATCACTTTAGCAGAAATCCCCCCCGCTGTAGAAAGTATAAAAGCAGACGTGGAGGTGGCAGCAGCACAGACCAAAGCTCCTGAACCAAGTCCTGATCCTGCAGCTCCTGCACCAAGTTGTGGATCTACAAGTGAGCCAGAAGTTCCTGCTCAAAGTCCCGGGTCCACAAAGGAAGCAGTTATCACATCAGCTGAAGGCGCTCGGTGCCAAACTGCAGCCGGCAGTGAAGAAAAGAGCGACTGTGGAAACTCTGAAGTCAAGCTCGAGGCGCCCTCTGGTGGTCAAACACCTGAACTCACACCTGCAGACGGCCTGGGCCTGAAGCAAGAGGAAACAGAACCAGTAACCGTCTCAGACCCAAACTCTCTGGATGTGTCCGTAGGAAGTGAGTCGGCTCCGTCAGATTTGGAGTCCGTGGATGAAGTCAAGACGACACAGAGCAGCGAGGATGAAGTCTCAACGACCTCTGACGTCTTGGAGGACGAGGCCAACCTCAGTAAATCCCCCGTGAGCTCCGACGAACCGGCTGAGGACAAAACCACGAGCGACAAGCTGCCGTCCACTCAGGCCCAGACACAAGCTGTGAGCGGGGATGTCCAGGTTAGTGGGGACGTCCAGGTTAGTGGGGACGTCCAGGTTAGCGGGGACGTCCAGGTTAGCGGGGACGTCGAGGCAGGAGCGAGCACGGAGCCATCGGTGGAGGCAGCTGAAGCTACAACCGCTCAGTCCTCTGAGCCCGCCAAAGAGGAAACCCCGTCCAGCCCTGTGGAGCCTCCCCTGGACTCCATCAAGGAGATCCGGGACCTGGTGGTGGAAGTGATCGAGGTGGAGGAGCTGGTGCAGCGTTACCCGAGCGGCATTCCTAAAGAGGAGTGAAGCTTCGTGACCAGTCGCAGCCGCGTTGCAGTTCTTCAAAATAATTCAGGAACAGCTGGAACAACCCGCCTCACAAACACGGACGTGTTCCCCAGAAACTTTCACGAATGAACTAAAACACGTATGCATGAAAACTGTGGTAAATTATTTAAACGGCTCGTATCACAAATCGACATTAACAGATTTCTTCTTGTTTTAACACTAAAATCATTTTAGCACCAAAGTGTTTTTAGAAAATTCAAAACTATTTTAACACGTGACGGGTCGTCACGCCGCGGTAGATTACCGTGGACGTGAAGATGGATCAGTCTCGTGTCTGTGTGAGGCCGGGCGTGGTTAGCTTAGCTTAGCATAAAGACTGGAAGCCGGGGAAACAGCTAGCCCGGCTGTATACAGAGTGAATATTACTGATGCTTCGTGTGAGCCTCCTTTGAATGTGACCCTGATCCACTGCATCAGACCTGATGAACTAATCACATGTTTTACTTTAAGATTAGACTTACTCACCTTCCACCAAACAAAGACGTGATTTTTGAACTTTCCCTCGAGCACTTTCAAACTTTGGGCAGGGACAGGCTAGCAGTTTCCCTCTGCTTACAGTCTTTATGCTAAGCTAGGCTAAGATCAACATCGTGAAGGTCTCAGTCCGTCCTCCGTCAGGTCACAGATGAAGCTGGAGCAGATGTTTGAATAAATTCGACCTCGTGCATGAATCCAAATTAAAAATCCTCTTTATAGTTTCGACAGTTTATTTTTTGGATCTACTGAAGGACTGTGACTCAGAGTGCCTTTGTAGTACCTCCACGTTGCCTTAAATCACATGACGACGGACACCAGCCTCGTCGCGTGGATGCGGTTGCCATAGAGACCGGTCCACCGGAGCCTGAACAGCATCAGCTCCACCTCTGTGCCTTTTCACCTGTAGAGCTTCTTGATAGAGACGTTAGGAGGAAGACGCGACCGCAGACTGTCACCAGATGAATGTCGGTGGATGGAAACATTGTGTGCAAATATTAATAATAAAATCAGAGTCTTTAAAGAAACGTGGCCTCGAGCTGTCTCTGTGTGAACTCTCTGGCTTCACAAACAATAAATGATTTGCTAATAAAACAAAAACCACACGAAGCTTTGATTATTTATTTATGATGCACATCTTTGAACCAATCACAGACGGCGCACGGAGAAACAAAACCTGCGACTGATCCAACATGTGAGAGCGATTAAACACTAAATACAGTTTGACTGAGAATATTCCTCCCATTCATTTGACAGATTGCACCACAGAAAAAAAGCATCTCGTGTTTCAGGAGGCGAGCGGCGCTTCAGGCACGGCGAGGACGAAAAATACATTTTAAAAAAAGTTAGAAACATTTGTTCAGATTTAAAAACACATTTTTCAAGATAAGACAATAAAAGTCTGTTCACATTTCAACTTAAATTACATTCACACAAATGAAGATAAACGACGTCTTCTGCAGAGCTTCCTGTGTGTGTGTGTGTGTGTGTGTGTGTGTGTGTGTGTGTGTGTGTGTGCACGCTCTGTAATCTGGTGCTTATCTTTATTAAAACAGAGACAATACTCGAGATGGTTATTCGAGTTCAGCTGGTTGGGTTTGAATAAAAACTATTTATGAATAATAATATTTTTATTTATTGTCGGTTTATTACTGGGAATAAAGCGGCCGAGCTGAAACATGAACGAGCTGAACTCTGTGTCCTTCATATAAAGACAGACTAAACTAACGCCATGTTGCATAATGCACGAGCGTCTAACCTGTGAGGTGAAGATGAGACACAAAGTTTTGTAGGAAATCACTGACTTGCGTCTTCAGACGGGAGGACGTGACTTTATCATTAATAAAAACAGCTCCAGCCTCGTTCAGCCTCAAACGATGAATCAGTGTAAATGTTCCGATGACATTCGAGTCGTCAGACAGGAAACAGAGTCAGATCAGCTGACAGAAGAATATAAAGAATACATTAAACTTATCTATGAATAAAGTCTAAGGCTGACGTGGATATTCAGATTCATGACGTGAACATTATCTCCATGACTCAGCGTGTTCGTCAGGATGTTACGTTCTTTCACTTCCTCGTTTCAGGAAGTTTCCCTGAATGGCAGATTACATTTGGTGCTTCAACATCACGACAAGCAAACAGTTTGATACTAACGTCCACAGCCTGGACTCTAACAGCACACGGCGGACATCAGGACACTTTGTTCAACGTATGTGTGTGAAGAGCTTCCAGGTTTTACCGGGACGCCGTGCTGTAGGTGGAGAAGAACTGCTCGTCCGGGCGGAAACCGTAGGCGCTGATTGGTCGATCTGCCGGGTCTGATCTGACGAACTGCTCCGACACACTGACAGGAGGAGGAGGGGGAGGAGGAGGAGGAGGAAGAGGAGGAGAGAGATTGGAAATAAACAATGTGATACAGACAGATGTGGAGAAGGCACATTAATCTGTAACCATGACACTAATTAAGACAATCAGAGAAACTTCAGTTTATGAATCAAACGTTCAGATTCAGCCGACTGGTCGTATTTTAAAACATCCTCTTAAACTGAGACGGTGACGCTCGGTGAAGTTTTGACTCCTGGTGGAGATCAGAGCTTAAAGCAGATTGGCTGGATCAGGTGTGTTAGGCCAATCAAGAGGTAATCAGGTGTGTGTGGAGAACGTCCATCCTGATCGCACACTGATCGCACACTGATCGCACACTGATCACACACTGATCGCACACTGATCGCACACTGATCACACACTGATCGCACACTGATCACACACTGATCGCACACTGATCGCACACTGATCGCACAGTGATCACACACTGATCACACACTGGTCGCACACTGATCGCACACTGATCACACACTGGTCGCACACTGATCGCACACTGTTTAAACTCTCCCCTCTGGGAGGCGCTGCAGACCTTATTGCAGATCAAAGTGACTCTGATTCTGACAGAGACAGTTCAGGTTCAACACCAGCAGGTGGTGCTCTGACTCCAGGCATCTCTCGGGGAAACCCCCACCCAGCTGAAGAAAACACCAGCACACTCATAAAAGTGGATGTGATATTCCTGTGGCGTGCTGCAGGTGTTACAGGCTGCTCATGGCTGCAGGGGTAAACAGGAGAGCGGCCAGAGCAGAAAAATCCAGAGATGTCAAAACACAACGCGTGACGAGGGTGGAGGCAGCCGGCCAAACCTGTGCAGGACCTGGCTGAACTCCGTCCGGCAACGGAGGGGAGGGTGGATGATAAAAGGCCTGTATCTACACCGTGTAAATCAGTTTCTATGGGGATGTGGATGCAGAGGGTGGGGGCCGATTTCACGCTCCATCTTCTGACCAGCTGCTGGGAGTTTGTGCCTGATGGTGGAGCACAGCGACGGGCTGGCCGTGCTTGATGGATAAACTGGGCTCTGATGGATGACACCACTTCTCACACGTCTTTTCTTTGTGGGAGCCCGGCCCGGCCCGGCCCGGCCCGGCCCGGCCCGGCCTCCTCCCCGGGTCTCTAAAATACGAGCTGTTTGCTTTGCCCCTGCAAGCGCCATAATGACGTGTTGTTTTTAGCCAAATCACTTCCAGCGATCAGTTACACAGCCTGCAGCGTATTTACCACCTCCTCCTCCTCCTCCCCCACCTCCTCTCTGTTTTGCCTTTGCCCTCCTCCACCCTCAGCCATCACCTCCTCTCCCCCCTCCCTGGGCAGAAATATGTCTTTTTCCTCTCCACACGCTACGCCTGTCAGGGGGGATTTCAGAGCCAGGCTAAAGGAGGCTGGAGGAACACTGGAGCTCTGAGTCACACCATCCATCCATCCATCCATCCATCCATCCATCCATCCATCCATCCATCCACCCGCCTGCATGTTTCTGCGGCTGACAGAGCAGCTACACCCGAGCCTGGACCTGGATGGAGCTTCAGTGTCAGCGTGACTTTTCAAACTTTTCTGAAGATTTTCTGGAAACCTGAAATAAAGTTAGTTTGTTCTGAAGTTCACCTGCAGCACGCAGAGCAGGCGAGCGCTGAATGTGACGCACTGTCATGACAGCTGTTAGTATTTAATAACCAATCACAGCTGCAATCATAAACAGATACAGCCTCATAACCAGGGTATAAATATGTTAATGAGGTGAAATAAAGTAAATCCAAAAGTTAAATATGAATTACATGAAGGTCTCTGAAAGGTTGTGACGTCAACATGAGGCAGTAAAACACTGTAAATCCATCTGTGATGGTTCTGTCCCGTCTCCAGCTTCTCTGCTGTAGCCAACACACTGACTGTGGATCAGAACCTCACACACTCATGTCATCACTTCACCTGTGTGTAGTGAAAACACACACTTCTTTGGAGCTGATGATGATGGAAACATTCAAACGGGTTCAAACTTCAGCTGCGAGCGTTCTCATTATGAAACATGGAAATGAAGCCGCCTGCCACCTTGTTCACTTCATGTGTGTCGTGACACGCCGACAGAATGAGGACGGTCGGGTCACTGAGACAAGAGGCCCAGTGTCGGCTCCCAGCCTGGCTCCCAGAGGAGCGGCGGGCTGAGCGGCGGGCTGAGCGGCGGGGACGTGTCCCATCCCGCAGAGGACATTCCTCGGCAGTGAACAGGAAAAGGAATCAGGCCTTTTCCCTCCCTCGGTGTGACCCCTCGCCCCCTCCTGTCAGGACCCCGGCCGGGCGCCGCTTTGATCTCACCCCGCTGTCACAGCTCAGGTTACAGGTAAGCAACACGCCAGCCGGCCCGGTAAAGACCCAGAACCAGAACCACCCCCACCCTCATGGCGAGTCTCCACCTCTCTGTGACGGGCTGTGCCTCCTCGCCTCTTTCTATTCACCTGACTGAAACACCAGCTGCCGCCTGTCACGGCCGGTTTGGTCTCTGATACTGGATCAGAAATATTTAATAACATAACACACTTAAAGTTTTAAAGTAATCTGCTCTCAGAGTTTCAATAAACCTCAAGACCTCGAAAATAAAATATGAACGTATGGTTTCTGTAATTCTGACCTTTTACAAACAAAGTGAACGAGCCAGCGTTCACACACCTTAAAAAATCTAATTCAATGACTTTTCAAAGACTTTCCAGGCCCAATTCCCTCAAATTCAAGGACCCAAAAAGGCAGGTTAGTTACTTTTCATTAACATAATAATAATAATAATCATCATCATCAGACCTTTGCGGCAGATGAGACAGTGATATTTGAATACACACAGATCTGTGATATTTCTGTCGACACGGGCTGAATTTATGAAGCACTTTCACTCTCTCACCGCCCACGACTCGTCCAACCATGGAGCATGGAGCAGAGGTGGAGCAGCTCGAGCCGTGCAGCTGCTCCACCTCTGTGCAGACGAGATGATCAGTGATTCATCAGTCAGCTGGTTTAAGGGCTCACACAGTGACTGTACATTAAGAGAAGGCCCCATTCACACCATGTTTCACACAGTTTAAAATAAGCTGGAGCTGCTTTTGATTATTATGTTAACCTGGATCTGAGCGAGCAGCCAAACTCAGACGCATGTTTGAAACGGCTCAGTTACAAAGCTGAGGGAGACGGACAATAAAGGAAGGAGTGCAGGGCCACAGATCTGTGGAGCGGCTGTGTCGTGGATCAGCCGGTCACAGTCCGCCTCTCAACGGCAGCCAAACCAAACATTCCTGCCGGCGAGGGGGGGAGGGGGAAACCCGAGGCGAGCTTTATCGCACGCAATGAGCAGTTTAATAATAAATAAGACAAATGACTCTCAATAAACTCTCCATTTCCCCCACGATTCATCATCCCGCCAGCAGATCGGATTAGCTGCTGCTTCGTATTGGGACTAAAAACGGATTCGGTCTCAGCGATAACGGGACTGATTTTTAATTCCCAGGCTTCAGTTTCGTGCGTTGCTGCGGAATGTCAGCGTGTCCGGGGACCGGAGTGGCCGGCTGGAGCCACGGAGAGAGAGACGGAGAGACAGCCGGAGAGTGTTTGTTCTCAAAGCTGGAGTGTTGCTGTTCAGGGTGGAGCGATGCCTTCTGGGATTGGCGAGGCTTGTTGACTCAGGCCCGGCCTGGCCCGGCCCGGCCCGGTTCAATAACGCAGATCAGCGAATGCTGATGCAGAATAACAATATGAGAGCCGCTGAGACGCACAGAGGTAAACACAGAGTTTAGTGTTCCCTCTCTGACACGGACAACAACAACCTGCCTGCTGACAGCCTGCATCACACGCTGTGTGTGTGCGTGTGTGCGTGTGTGCGTGTGTGTGTGTGTGCAGGGTTGAGGTAATGCTAACAGGCTAACAAACGTAATGTAATTCATCTTCCTGCTCCTCTGCTTCAGTTTCCTTCTCTTTGTTTCTCCTCTGTGAACTTTACGTCTGAAACAATCAGGGAAACTTTCAGAGTTTCTGCTCAGGTGTTGACATGTCGACAGTGAGTGTGTCGGCTGATACTCTGTCGGTTTGTCCCGGTTCTGCCCGACATTAAACAGCTTTTGGACTCACTAACGGTCCAGCACGTTGCTGAGCGCGACGTGTTCCGTAAAGATGAACAGGTAGTACATCTAGAACAGACATGCATACCTGTTGCCGTGGTTACTGATGTGGTCAGCAGAGGACTTACAGGTGAGGTGAGCTCCATACCTGCTCAGGTATCCGGTCTGTCCCAGCTCAAAGTTCTGGAAGTCAGTGTAGAAGTCAGGACTGATGGCACCGTCTGCGGAGATGATCCCATCTGATAAAAACAAACAGGTCAAACTCTTGACACACACACACACACACACACACACACACACACACACACACACACACACACACACAGACAGTACCGCTGCTGTAGAACAGGTCGGGTCTCTCCAGGATGTCTCCGTTCCTGATGAAGGACTCTCCGTCCTCCCCGTACATGAAATGATCTCCTGCCTCGTCCATCTGACGGTTCTCCACCATCTCCAGCCACTGACCGTTGTACCAGCGGAACTTCTCCGTCTGGATCTTCTTCCCCCACTCCTCGTCGTACTCCTGCAGGGACGTGGAGGGTCAGGATATGAATTCATACGCAGATATCTGTTTATGAGTCTCATGTGTCAAGCTGTTCATCACACAGCAGAGGAAGTCTCGGCCCAGATATCTGATATCTCAGCTACCCTGGAAGCCCTCAAACACTGGCTGCAGGTAGGACTGAGCCTCTGAGCACCTTGACCTGCTGGTGGCGCTGGAGGAACAGTGTCAGGATCATCGTGTGTGCGCCGCGCCTACCTGAACTGAAGCTCATGGAAGTTTGTTAAAAATGACAGAGTGACGTCATCCTGTCTGTTATGATCTCTGCTGATCTCCATGAAGATCCATCTCAGCACTGAAGGAGCGAGGAAGTGTGTGTGCAGGTACGTGTACGTCGAGCGTGTCGTAGCTAATGAAACCTCCGGCAGGTGGAGCGATGAAGACGCCTTTCAGACCACGAGGATGAAGCATTCAGAGGCGGAGCCGCTGACAGCCACCCGAGGCCCCGCACTCAAAAGGGGCCTATTGACCGTGGCCTGGACGCTGCAGTGACAGTGACACACATGCATGACTCAGCAGCAATTAATATGACGAATCAGTTCTTAGATGAGCTCATCACAGCGGGGTGAGGAAGTGCGCGGCAGATCTGGGAGCGTTTCGACATATTCCTCTGGAAATGCGGCCGGCTAAGAATATCTCCGTGAGCTCGGCGTCTGTCCCAGTTGGAGGAGCTACAAAGATCCGTGAGGCCACGTGTGTTTGTACACGAGCAGCGCCGCCATGATCAAAGACCAACATTTCAGGACTGCACAGTTATGGCGTGTGCTGCCAAGCAGTAATGATTGTGTGTGTGTGTGTGTGTGTGTGTGTGTGTGTGTGTGTGTGCACGTCCACGGCTCTGCTTTCTCTCTCACCTCTGCTGTCCAGCCGCTGACACACTCCAGAGCCGCCAGCTGCCTTTCATGTGGTTCACATCTTAATAGGTCTCACTGATAATTTCAATGAAACACTTCCTCTGCCCCGCTACACTGCCCGGCTATAATCTACAGCTAATTACGCTGATCTGAGGCCTGGCAGCGATCACACACTGACTGGGAGCTGACCACACCGTCAGTCGGGAGGCCATCGGTCGGTTTAACCGCTGACGATCAGGAGAAGGTGAAGCTGAACGAGCTGAAGCTGCTGCTCAGGTCTGCAGACACAGACATGTTGGACTGAAACTGAAGTCCTGCATCAGGGCTCAGCAGTAAGGAGCAGTTCATGACAGCTGAATGTTACTGCCGGCCTGTTGGAGCACTCGGGCGGCAGTGAGACGTGCTCGACATTCAACTCATTTTAAAACCTCGACATGATTATTGAAGCTGACATCTTTCATATGCCGTCATGTCAGCAGAATACCAGAACACAAAATCCTTTAAATCTTTAAGAAAGGTCATAAAACGAGTTATATTTTGGTCTGACCTTCTTATTCTCCTACATTCAGAGGAACGGAGGGCGAGCCAGAGCCAAGCAGACGCTTCAGCTTCTGTCTGTGCAGCAAACTGAACGAGAGTTTTTCCAAAGTATTTCTCATTTAAAACTATTTTCTTTCTTTCTTTGGAGATTAGTTTGAAAAGGAAACACGTTTGCTCCTCTGCAGCTGTGAAGCAGCTGTGGAAGCGCAGCGTCCGGATACTCACAGCGATGATGTCCAGCGTGTTGTCGCAGACTTTGCGGATCTCAGCGTTGGTGTCGTGCATCAGGTCGATGAGGTACGCGGGAGCTTCTGGGATCACGACTCAAGGAAAAGAAAACAGTTCATCGTCTCCGAGACGGTTCGCTCGGCCGATCAATCGACGTTGCTATGGGAACGACAGGTGCCATGTGACTAAAGGAAACTTCCTGTGATGAAGTGAACACGTCTCTCTCGCTCACACAGCAGAGCTTCAGTCAGAGAAAAACATCAGTCAGGACACAGAGCAGATTTGTAATTTGACACAAGCCGCCACCGACCACAACTCTGTACAATTACAGGCGGCTTTGAATACCCAGAGGGTTAAAACATGCTAAATGGAGGGGTTAAAGAGGTTACCATGGAGATGCAGATGGGAATAAGCCGTGATGAGAGACATACAGGGTGGTACCAGAGGGACATCCCTGAAAATAGAGTCATTCTGGAGGGAAACGTCTGTGTCGACGTCTCACGGCTCTAAAAATGGATTTCATGTAACAGGAAGAGAGCAGCGAAAGGATACGAGTGTCCTTGACGATGACGTCTCTGGTAGCTTCGTGGAAGACCATCTGGTAGAAGACATAGACGATCTGACACACAAACTCGTCGTCCTCCTGCTGGGCTGAGGTGGAAATAAATAATAAAATAATAAAACTTTTGTTTTGCTGGATTTTCGGGGTTAAAACGAGGTTGAACTATCAGGAAACAAACAAACACTGAAAACAAGTGGCGACCTCTGCGGCTGAGAAGTGAAGCCACAAACTGCAGTTCCTCTAACGTCCACCTGAGGCTGGCTGCAGAAGTGAGTCAGTCTCCATAAGTCCCCATGTTAAAAACTTGAGAGCAGAAATAAACATGTTTACAGGCTGGTCTCTTTGGTAACTGCCAGTGCAGGTGGTTTATTTAAAGTTAAGGGTGGATGAGATGGACAGAAGATATTTTAGCTCGAGGTCAGTACAGTTGTCATGAACGGGGAAATTAGCTACAGAGACCAAAACTGTTTTTGTACCAGGCTGTAAACATGTTTATTTCTGCTGTCTAACATGGGGACTTATGGAGACTGACTCACTTCTCAGGTCTCTTGGCAACACTGCTGACATTAGAGCTTCATGTTTTCTTCTCCCTGACCCGAATCTTTAAACATACTGTAGTACTGGATTCGGTTCTTACCGTTGAGCAGCTCAATGAGAGCGGGAATGATGCCGGAGTTGGCCAGCATGGCCGCACAAGAGTCATCCATGGACACGGTGCCAATCATGATCACCACCTCCAGGATGAGGTCATCCTCAGCAGAACCTGACATCAGGGAAAAGTACAAGTGGAGTGTTAGATGACTGGCAGAGATCCTCACTGATCCTGTAAAACATTTGGAACACGAGCAGAACCGAACCAAGTGCCGGGCCAGAGACAACATCCACGTTACTGTGACGAAACATCTGCCGGTCCTACAGCCCGGTCCTCACTCTGCTGCGTCAACACAACGCTGTGCTCGGAAAAATATGAAAGCCTCTTTTCCACTCGGGTCTGAAGACATCGATTTGGTTTTAACGGATCCCCAGAGGCTCGTTCAGATCAATGAATGACTCATCAGCTCTTTAGTTTGAGGGACCGGTCCTGTTTTTTTTAAGGATCGCTCCGATCTCTGTGACAAAGTTTTAGGTTTTGTCATATTTTGCAGTCTGACGTCTGATATTGGACACGTTGATCCGCAGACCTGGACTCGCCTCAGGCTTCAGTTATTTGGACCCAGGCGACCCGTGAAGACGTCTGGTCCTACATTCGTGTTCCTTAATTCTGCTTTAACAGACAAAGAGGGAAGCTGAGGTCAGAGGTCAGAGGTCACGGGAGGTAAAGATAAGGTAAGACCCTGATGAGGATCCTCTATCAGCCACGAGCAGCGGCACTTCACTGATGTGTGATTCAGAGAGGAGCTAGAGGTCAACATGGGACAGACCCGGCCCGCTTAAAGGAGACAGATGAGAGGACGAGAGGCGGGGTCAGCCTTCAGGAGCACGTACGGAATATCCAGCATCAAACAAAAGCTTATCAGTCGTCTGTCCCACACACACACACACACACACACACACACACACACACACACACCTGGTTTGAGTCTCTCTTTCAGGTAGGGCACCAGCTTGTACTCCTCGAGGACCAGAGCCCAGTCCAGGTTTGGGATGGTCAGGTTGGCCAGCGTGCCGAGACACTCGATGACGAACTCCTCGGCCGCCTCGTCGCTGATCTGAGCTGCCAGGTCACCGACGTGTTTCTGCCGCAGACACACAAACATCCCGATCAATGAACCAATCAAATACAGAGACGAAGCTGAAAACTTCACTCAGACACAGAGCTGACGTTCTGAACGTCTCAGTTCACTCTGCAGCAGTAAACCTGTGAACCGTACGCGAGCTCAGACCGGTCCTGACCTTGAAGAGGCTCTTGGTGGATCCATTGTGCTGAGAAAGGTTTCTGATCATCTTCATCACCAGGACATCCTTCAGCTTCACGGCACGCTTCATCAGCTTCTTCAGGCCGTTACCTAGGCAACAGAGAGGAAGGACGCGAGGAGGAGGAAGAGGACGAGTGAGTGAAGACGTTAACAACACGTGCGATGACGATGAAATGTTTCTACGCTGAGTTCAGACCTTCACAGATGATCTGAGCGTTGCTCTTGTTAGCGGCCAGGTTGATGCAGAGCGAGATGAGCTCCACGTCCAGCTTCTCCTCCCCGCAGTCAAACACCATCTCCATCAGCTGTCAATCAAAGTGTCAGTTAGCCGTAAATTCATCACGACACACACACACACACGATCATGTGTGTGTGTGTGTGTGTGTTGGTCAGAGTGTTGGTGTAACGTGCTGAAGCCCGGAAACAAACAGAAGAACGACGTCTGCTGGAAATGTGTCAAAGAGCATCTCTAAAGGAGGGAGGAGGGTGAGGCTGAGGGGGGAGGGGGGAGGAGAGAGGAGAGGGGAGGAGAGAGGAGAGAGGAGGGTGAGGCTGAGGGGGGAGGAGGAAGGAGAGAGGCGAGAGGCGAGGGGAGAGAGGAGAGAGGAGGGTGAGGCTGAGGGGGGAGGAGGAAGGAGAGAGGCGAGAGGCGAGGGGAGAGAGGAGAGAGGAGGGTGAGGCTGAGGGGGGAGGGGGGAGGAGAGAGGCGAGAGGCGAGGGGAGAGAGGAGAGAGGAGGGTGAGGCTGAGGGGGGAGGAGGGAGGAGGAAGGAGAGAGGAGAGGGGAGGAGAGAGGAGAGAGGAGGGTGAGGCTGAGGGGGGAGGAGGAAGGAGAGAGGAGAGGGGAGGAGAGAGGAGAGAGGAGGGTGAGGCTGAGGGGGGAGGAGGAAGGAGAGAGGCGAGAGGCGAGGGGAGAGAGGAGAGAGGAGGGTGAGGCTGAGGGGGGAGGGGGGAGGAGAGAGGCGAGAGGCGAGGGGAGAGAGGAGAGAGGAGGGTGAGGCTGAGGGGGGAGGAGGAAGGAGAGAGGAGAGGGGAGGAGAGAGGAGAGAGGAGGGTGAGGCTGAGGGGGGAGGAGGAAGGAGAGAGGCGAGAGGCGAGGGGAGAGAGGAGAGAGGAGGGTGAGGCTGAGGGGGGAGGGGGGAGGAGAGAGGCGAGAGGCGAGGGGAGAGAGGAGAGAGGAGGGTGAGGCTGAGGGGGGAGGGGGGAGGAGAGAGGAGAGAGGCGAGGGGAGAGAGGAGAGAGGAGGGTGAGGCTGAGGGGGGAGGAGGGAGGAGAGAGGAGAGAGGAGGGTGAGGCTGAGGGGGGAGGAGGGAGGAGAGAGGAGAGGGGAGAAAGGAGAGGGGAGGAGAGAGGAGGGAGGAGGGTGAGGGTGAGGGGGGAGGAGGGACGAGGGAGGAGAGAGGAGAGAGGAGAGAGGAGGGTGAGGCTGAGGGGGGAGGAGGGAGGAGAGAGGAGGGAGGGGTGAGGGGTGAGGAGAGAGGCGAGGGGAGAGAGGAGAGGGGAGGAGAGAGGAGGGAGGAGGGTGAGGAGAGAGGCGAGAGGAGAGAGGAGGGTGAGGCTGAGGCGGGAGGAGGGAGGAGAGAGGAGAGGGGAGGAGAGAGGAGGGAGGAGGGTGAGGCTGAGGGGGGAGGAGGGAGGAGAGAGGAGAGAGGAGAGGGGAGAAAGGAGAGAGGAGAGGGGAGGAGAGAGGAGGGAGGAGGGTGAGGAGGGACGAGGGAGGAGAGAGGAGAGAGGAGGGGTGAGGAGGGAGGAGAAGAAATGAGAAAGTGATAAACAGAGTGGAGTTAAAGGGAAGGTGAGCGTCATTTCCTAACTTCCCAAACGCCCTCCTCCTCCTCCTCCTCCTCCTCCCCCTCCCTCCCTCCCTCCCTCCCTCGGTCTGTCCGTCTCTCCTGCACTGATTTAACATTAAACAGGAAAAGCTTTGAGCTGAGGGGGAGGGTGGGGTGAGGCGGGGGTGCACTGCTTCCCTGTGAGGAGTCAGGAATCAGCGAGCGGCAGAGAAAGGCGGGCCGGGCCGGGCCTGGGTTAGGTATCACATACCAGAGGCCCCGGACCCCAAATCAGCTCCGTCTAGACTCTCTGGCACCTGCCTCTGCTTATTTACCACAGACAGCCACCGGAGGCCCAGGCAGGGCCACAGCGCCACGCTGCAGTCCTGACCAACACGGCCACCTCCGCCTCCGCCCCCACCTCCACCTCTGTTCCTCCTGACATCCCCACATCCAGCACCAAACGGTGACCCCATTAAACCTGGAGAAGGGGGAAGAAGGGGCAGGTCAGCGGCCGGCCTGGGAAAGTGATAAAACAGCTTTGAGGAGTCCAGAGGTGAGACGATGAAAGGTGGAGGACGAGGTGAAGCAGACAAACGGATGGAGGACATGTTGGACCTGTACACACACACACAGCTCCATAGATGCTACCTGCTCAGCCTGAAGTTACTCTTTAAAAGATGTTTAATGTGAGTTCAACTGTAGAATTTGAACTGCTTCTCATGTTAATGTTAATTAGTGGTTTCATTAGTTTTAATATTGATCCACTCTGAGAGGCGGCTCAGCGTGGACAAACTTTCTAAACTGAGATGGAGGACACGTTGCAGGAATGAAGGTGGAGAGTGAGCAGGCCTGGAGGCGAGGTCGGAGGTCACATCCTGGTCATGCTGCTAGCCAGCATCCTTTCTACCACGAGGGAGCTCCGGGGTTCAGATCTGCTGCTGACGTGACCTCCTGAGCAAACAGCCGACTCTCTCGGCTCCACATCTGGCCGGCATTTACACCCAATCTCAACAAACAAACACAAACGCACATTTAGCTAATCGGCGATGATGAGAGGAGCGACTGACCGGGTCAGCTCAATCAGAGGGGAGCGTAACTCAACAAAAATGTTATGATCCAAAGTTGAAAGAAATCAGCCTGAGGGAGGGAGGAGAGAGCTTCAGCTTCATGATCACAGTCTGCACAAACACTTCTGTTTCTGTGCTGATGCACACACACACACACACGCAGAAAGATGAAATGCTGCTGAGATCTGTTCAGGACTCGGTGGAATAAGAAGCAGAGGAGGAAAAACAAGTTGTCATTGCAGCGAGCGCAAAGACTGAGCAGCAGTCCTCTGGTGGTTTCTGGCTCCAGATGTGCGTCCCTCCCTCTCTCTGCTTCTCATGCATAAATTCCCCGGGTGCCGTTAGCTGCCGATGCTAATGTGCCTGTCTTGGTCTGCTGGCAGCGTACATTAGCCAGCCTTACCTGCGGTATGCAGCCTGTGTCGGCAAACACGGACTTGAATCTGTCGTCCATGCTGACGTGGTACAGAATGCACATGCTGAGCTGTCTCTGGGCCTCGTCAGCTGCAACATAAACAAGAGGAGAAGGAGGGAAGTCAATGCATGAATGACCGGTTGTGCCGTAACGCTCCGCGGGATGCCAATGACCACATCTAGGCGAGCGTGTGTGTTTTCTGAAAATATTAATGGGCTGAATGGCCTTTTTAGCAGCGAGTGCTGCTGCAGGTCAGCGACAGAGTCAGACTGCAGTCTGTCAGTCCGACTGACCGACGAGGAAAAACAAGATCTACAGGATGAACGAGGAGCTGCAGACACACCAAATCATAACCAAGATATTTTCTTACTTTGGACAGACAAACATTCAAAGTGAGTCTGCTGAGTGTCACCAAACTGAAGTCTGATCCATCTTCATCACCATGAACACACACTCTCACACCGTCCTGCTGCTACAAACACTCACGCATCACTTCCTGTTTGAGAAACTAAACGTGTATGTTCCTCAGCTGGGAGCAGCGAGGAGGACAGAAGAAAGGCAGACCGACTCATTCTTGGATTTCTTCACAATAAGAAACAAAGAAGAATCTCAGCCTCGTCATTAAAAAGAAAAACCGCCTGTGCTCAAACACTGACTCAGTCACTCGTTATAATCCAGAGTTTACACAGGGACTATTTCTTCAGTAGAAAGCAGTTCCAATGCAAACTGTGGACAGTGAGGTCTGTGGACTCTCCAGAGGAACAGCAGCAGTTTGTGGAAAGACAAATTCATGCTGCTGAAAAAAAACAAGCTGCATTAACACTTTTCTTAAACTGAAAACATAAAAAGTTCCAACAGAAACTAAAATCTCAGATTTGATCAGCACCGCCTCGTTTGACAGTTTGATCCGAGTCTCGAGCTTCGGACTTCATTTGCATAAAGCTGAGAGTGAGTCATATTTATGCAAATTAAGTACAGGGAGCAGTCGCCATCATGAGTATTCATCGTGCTCCACGTGGCCAGATCTGCTGCAGAGAAGATGAAGGTGTGTGTGTGTGTGTGTGTGTGTGCGCCACGAAAACCAAAACTACCAAGGAGCTGCAGATGAACGCAGAGTCAGTCTGTGAGTCTGTCACGATCAATGACAGAGGCATCAGACTGTACCTAACTGAATACACCTCGCCTCACCCTGCTCTTCCTAGTGTGCTTAAAACAAAACACGGCAGAGTTTGTCTGTTCTGGGCTACTGTACAAACATGGCGGGTCAATGTGGCGGACTCGCGTCTCATTCTGAGGTTCTAAAACGTCTGCGTGGACAGGCGCGGCTCGAAGTCGCCATGTTTTTACTTTAACGTGTCTTTTATCCTCCATCACTGCACAGTCCAGAGCTTATCAAGCCTCTGCAGCAGCGTGAGCGAGATAAAGGCAGAATGGATTGAGTGTTAGACTGTCAGTGAGCCCAGCACCTTTATGAGTTTGACCTCTGACCCTCGAGCTGAGGGGGAGGCTGCAGGCCTGGAGGAGGAGGAGGAGGAGTCAGCTGCGGAGAAATAACAGAGTTCAGACCAGAGTTTGACCCGGGAACTTTTCATTAGGAGAAGTGTTAAGAGAGAGGCTCCTCACTGGACCAGAACCACCGACAGACCTCCTGTAATGCCCACCAGCCTCCAAAGCCCCGACCGGGTCCAGTTAAAACTGGTCCCAGCCGTGTTCGGTCACTGGCCGTACAGGGAGCCTTATCGCACAGGATTAGATCCAGATGTGCTCAGTGAACCTCTGGAATCACAGGAGGGAGAGACGGCTTCGAGCTTTAATTGGGAAAACAGGAGGAAGCATCAATTTTACTGCCTTTAATAAGTTAAAGCTACGCTGCTCGCTGCTGCGGCCCTTCCAGCACAGCCAGCCATTGGCCAGAACATGTGCTTCTCATTAGTGCTCCTTTACCTCAGCCGATACCTTAAAATACACGTGCAAACAACCACACACACACACAGGCAATCAGCTCCTCCAGACCTGGCGAACTCGCTCACTCTGCTGGTAGGAACATGGAGGATCCTTTATGGGCGAGGAGAGAGATCCCATTAAATGTTCAAAACACTGGTAGGTTGGAGCAGGAGTGAGAAAAGAAGGTGAGGGGAGCTGTTAAGAATTAACTAGACTGTTCATGGGCAGTTAGTGGGAGAGCTAAACTCCAATTACACCCAGCCTGATTTAAAACCGCCTAACCTTCGTAAAATTACACCAGCGCACATTAAGAGGGCGTCTGGGCTCGGTCTGCGGACAGCGCCGCCGTTCTCATTGTTTCTGGATAAATAAGCAGGCTGGCTCAGTCTGACACACACACACACACACACACCAGCAGAAAACATCTCGA
Source organism: Nibea coibor (assembly GCA_023373845.1). Taxonomy (NCBI): domain Eukaryota; kingdom Metazoa; phylum Chordata; class Actinopteri; family Sciaenidae; genus Nibea; species Nibea coibor. Next base: position 26,638,493 of record CM041718.1, on the reverse strand, counting down.
AAGACGTGCACGCCTCCACGCAACACTCACACCATGTGACGTAATGACAGTTAACAGGCCGCGACACAGGACGAGGTCAGGTCATTATTAATTCATTCATTCATTCATCTTCAGTCTGTTTACAGCAAAATAAAATCCTCACATCGGGAACGTAACGTTTAACAACTGGACATTCATGTTTTTGTCACAGTAAATGTTTCATTCATACAAACTCACTGCAACGTTCACACAACGTTATGAAAGTCAAAGATTTGATTTTAAATCCGTGTTTAAGATGGATCATCGTGCTCACTGTGCCAGCTTGTACTGTACTGTTACTTATTTCAGCCGGTGTGTGTTTAACAGTGTGTGTGTGTGTGTCTGAGGTGCTATCTGGTCTCCGTCAGGACGTTTCCCGTTAAATTAAAGTTCAATGAATAAAATAAATAACGTGAGCGTGGTTCTGTTTGTGTCAGTGGATCTTCAGTTTACTGTCTCACACTGAAACGACGACGCTTCAGATTTCTGCTCATCGACAAACCGACAGAAAGTTTCTGCTTTGGCTGTAAAAACTTAAAAATGAAGCTGACAGAGGAATCTTCGACTTCCTGTCGGGTTCAGGCGGTGGTGGGATGGATCGAGTGGGAGGTGACAAGTGAAGCCTCCCTCTCCACTTTCATCTTATCACCCGGGGTCAGGACCTCAGACCGGGTCTGGATGGAGAGAGTGGAGGGCTGACAGACCTGCCTCCCCTCCTCCACCCTCCTCCACCCCCCTCGTGGTCCTCTCTGTCTTCAGAGATAAGAGTGGTCGTGCAGAGCGTGTCAGCTGAGGAGAGGACGGTCGGCAGTGAAAGCGGATGATTAATGAGGCCTCGGCTCGCGTACAGAGCGAGTTCCACTCCGCGCAAACACACAAATACAGTCAAACTCAGCAGTGTCAGAGCTGTGAGCAGGCGTAATATTTCAGTGTTAACTTATATTATGTGCGCGCCTCGCTTCCTGAATGAGCGACCCCCACCCGCCACTTCCCCAAAAAAACAGCCCAGCCTAAATCTCTGAAGACCTCTCCACCTCTCCGGCCTGCTCCTACAAAAACAACATTTGTGCAGAGGCTCTGGCATGTTATTCTAACAAATATATTATATTAATTATGCGCGTTACCCGAGCCTCCCCTGGAGAGGCTTCAAAAGGCCGTCAGAGATGCTTCTGACTGTGTCACGCCCAGCGGATGAGACAACGCACAGATCGCACGCTCAGAGCTTTCAGGAGGTCACTGCTCCGATGGCGCCGCGTTCCAGCTGCACCTGCACCCGTCCTCAGACAGATCAGTCTGAGTGTGAGTCTGTCAGTGAAAACATGGAACAATGGCTCCCTGATGCTGATGCAGATCAATGCAGAACAAGCCCAGCCATAAACACACAGACACAAACACGGCCAAGCGGTAAACATCCTCACACACACACACACAGACGGATTACCGAGCAGCGAGGAGAGTTTGGGAACGAGTCCCGCCTGAACCATCTGGCTGCGCAGCGACGTGTCGAAGGAGAGGTTGAGCAGGAGGCGTAAGGTGGTGCTCAGGAGCTCCTCGTGCTCGCACGGGACGAGGCGAGCCAGCTTCTCCACGGCGAAGGTTTCAGCCTGGAGCAAGAAGTCAGACATCAACACACACACACACACACACACACACACACACACACACACACACACACATTTTTAACTACAGATTAAAGTAGCTGCAACATTAAAATACTAATGACATCGTTAATAATAATCATACAGTGGTATAATATAATATTTAAATATATTATCTGGTTATCATTAATGATGCATTCATCAGTATTTTAATCTTGATGATATAAATTTATCTCTGTGACCTTTACACATTATACTCCTCCACGATGTTCTTGAAGTACATTTTCATGACTTCACTTCTGTACTTGTAGTTTTTAAAATTAATATTTTCATCATTTATTTCTGACAGTTATTACAACTGATAATTTATTTTCTTCTGGAACATTCAGCTTTAAAAATACACGAGCAGAAAATTTGAATTAAGTTCAGGTTTCCAGTTTTACCTGGAGCAGATATTTAAGTGCAGAACACTGACATCAGACAGTGACTCTTGGTGTCCAGCACGGAGAAGGTTCACATGACCTACAGGCAGGTGGAGGTGTTGAGCCGATGACACCGACCACAGCTCAGAGACACACACACACACACACACTCTGCTGAGCATCTCTGGCAGAGTGTGTTCAGAGTGTGTTCAGGGTGTGTTCAGGGTGTGTTCAGAGTGTGTTCAGAGTGTGTTCAGGGTGTGTTCAGGGTGTGTTCAGGGTCGACCCACGTGTTGTCACGGTGACAACACCGTGACTGGGTCCAGCGCTGCTTGTTGCCATGCTCCCCTCTCCTGTGGTCTCCCCACAGCCAGATATCACGGTGACGCAACCTGCTCCCAGTTAAAAACGCACTCACTGCTACTGTGTGCGAAACCAGCTCCAGTCGCACCATCACAAACCAGACCTCGAGCTGCATAATCAACTGCAGCCTGTGTCAATTACGGCTGACGCTGCCTCTGCATTAGTGACAGCGGCTGCTGTCAGACTGTGCTGAAGTCTGATCGGATCAGCAGGACGTCACAACATGTTTGCAGAGTGAATAAAACCTGATGACACGGTCCGATCGGGCTTCTTTCAATCAATTAACCACCCGTGTCCTGGAATACAAGTCTTTTCCCATGTGTAAACTGATCCAGTGAGCCAGTGTTGAAATCCACTGTTTTCCTGCTGGACACATGCTCGAGTGGGTCCAAACCCCTGAAGGCCTCTCTAATCTCTATCAAAGATACACTGAGGGGGAAACAGGGAGATAAAACCAGTTCCTAACAGGGTCTGGCTTTGATAAAGACCCACAAACTCGGTGAGATTGGAACCAGGTGGGGCTGGACGAGGTGGTGGAGGAGCGGAGGGGTTCCCGTACGAGCGCTGTGGGACACGTGGCCAAACGTGGACCTTGTAAACTATTTATTTAATTGAAATTTGATCGGTGCGGTTTGTCAAAATAAGCTCGGAGTGTTTAAAGAAGAAATAAAGAACGATTGTTAAACGTCAGGAAACAACGACGTTAACGGACGTGTTAATTAGACGCTGTAATCCAGTGATTGATCCTCACCCAAACAACAAGCAGACGCCGTGGACGCTTCATTAATTAATGAGTTACATCCAAAATTTGTTGATTCAAGAGTTTGACTTCATGACAGGATCATTTTTCTTTTTATGTTTAATACATTTTGTTTGTTATGACGCTGAATTAGAGGAAAACGAGGAGAACCTGTGAGGATCCATGCATGTGGATCAGTGAGACATGACGCTCTGCCTCACCATGTCGTTCTTGTTCTCCAGGAAGATGGAGAGCTTCTTGAGGAAGGACACCACCACCAGCAGCAGCTCCTCGTCCTCGCGGTCCAGGATCTTCACCAGCATGTGGACGATGTTTTTGTTCCTCATCTTCAGCTCCGTGCGGGTGTCTTCAGCCAGGTTCAGCAGCAGACACAGAGCCACTGCAGGTCGGACACACGAGAGACGGACACATGAGAGACGGACACACGAGAGACGGACACACGAGAGACAGACACACGAGAGACGGACACACGAGAGACGGACACATGAGAGACAGACACATGAGAGACGGACACACGAGAGACGGACACATGAGAGACAGACACACGAAAGACAAAGACATGAGAGACAGACACATGAGAGACAGACACACGAGAGACAAAGACATGAGAGACAGACACACGAAAGACAAAGACATGACAGACAGACACATGAGAGACGGACACACGAGAGACGGACACACGAGAGACGGACACACGAGAGACGGACACACGAAAGAAAGATTTTGAAATGTTTTTGTCTCTGGTCTGATTAATTTCACGAGTATCTAGACGGGCCGACAGGCCGCGTGCAGAGTTTCCTCTAACTCAGTGACCTGATGCTGACTGGTGACACAGGTGACATGAGTCAGAAAATCAGGCTGAGCAGGTGAGGAAGCTGAGCGCATCATCTCCATGGTGAACATGACGCAGCACACCTGGTGGACGAGGTGAGTTTGAAACAGGGCCGTACCTCTGAGCAGCATCTCCTGCTTGGTCAGAAGGCTCTGGTACTTTCTGAAAGACTTCTCATGTTCTTTCTTCAGATTTTGGTTCTCAGAGAATTCTTCATGTGGAATCAGTCAAGGAAACATCGAATCCCCTGAAGCCGAGCTCATACAGACACACACAGAGGACGACTCTTTAAAGGATATAAGCCTTCTTCTTCTTCTGGAGCTCGTCCTGCCAGAGGTCATACCTCTTCAGCTCGTGCTCGATGATGTTCATGCACAGGGCCCCGATCTTGAAATGTGTGACCAGGCTGTGGAACTGCGAGAAACTGGAGGAGAAAATGAAGACGGAGGGAGAGAAAAAGACTTCCATTTATCCCAAAGTGGATTTTTCAGAACTTTATTTGGGATATGGGATTCCAGCTGGGAGCTGTCATTAAAATGACCCGATCCGTCACCCCTGAAGTAGTTTACAGAGTAAACTGTCAAAGTCAAAACATGTTCAGTCAAACAGTGCGTCCCGGTCCGACTTATAATCAGCCCAACTTGAAGCGTTTTCACAATCCAAACAGCAGAACGCGGAGATGGACGCGGGCCAAGAGTGACGATCAGTTTTCAGACGGACGCGTCCTCTCGCAGCCTAAATCAGCTCTGACAGACGTTTATGTATTATTCTAGCGAGGGCTAATTTTAGTGTTTCCTAACCCCGGTTGGAGAGTGAAACTTCAGTACGAGGTACGCTGCCAAAGGTGGATGACTACTGTAAGAGGGTGGAGAGAGGAGACGCTCAGAAACTCTGCACACAGTTCAAATACAGATGAACACACACACACACACACTGTCTGTACCTCACACCACTCTGATGATCACTTCAACCTTTAGTTTCCACGACAACATCAGCCCCTAATTTCTGAGTGATGTTTGATAGATGATGTTTCATCGCCTGCTGATACCTGCATTCTGTCCGATGGCCAGCAGGGGGCAAGTCCACCGGCTGCAGCAATAAAAGGTGTGTTTGTATGGAGTCTTATGGAGAAATGAGCCGGCTTCTCAGCTGATTTATTGGCTCAGTAAACAGTTTCCTTGTGAGTTTACGGTCTCAGTGTCTAGTTTGAAGTCTTCTTCCACACAGCGTGATGTTCATCTCGTAAATGATGCTTCATTTAGAGGAAAACAGACGATTGTTGGCTACCTGGTGACAGACAGTCATCCTGAGTGAGTCCAGCTCGGCCCAGCAGGCTCAGCAAACTCAGATCAAACTGTCAGACTCGGGGAGAGAACGTTTGATGAGGCGGGACGCCAAGTCAAGACCAGTAACAGCCCGACTGGCTGCTACGTCACCCTCGCCCAAATATGGTCACTTCTGGCTCCAAAAAAATAAGATGGCGACAGCCATGATGCCAAATTTGAGCTGAAACGGTTATCTATCCAGAACTTTACACGACAGAGTAACAAACCCACGTATCATCAGCTGTTTGTGGAGAAATACAAAACAATATTTACTGATGTTTTTATTAGATTACGAGGGCGTCAAGTCCTGTCCAACGTCTGGTGTCTTAATTTACGTCCTGTAGTCGTGCGAGGTCTGACCACAGATTAAAGCTGCCATCGAACCAAACCAGCAGATTTCAAATGGAACAAAGAGACAGAACCACAGTATGCGTCTGAACGGGCCTGCTGCTGCTTTACCTGGAGAAGCAGAAGAAGACGTAGGTGATGGTTGTTGCCAGGTCCACGCTCTGCTTCCAGTCCTCTCTCAAAACTCTGGCCAGAGCTCCGAGGGCCGTCTCTGACCGCAGACATGAAAAACACACAACACACACACACAAAGGTCAGACAGGAATGAGGAGCTCCAGATGAGAAAGGAGCAGAGTGTCTGCGTGTGGAATTCAATCAGAGCCGGACGGAGCGGCGAGCGGTGCAGCTGGAGGTTAATTTAAAGAAGTGTGGGGGAATGCGATGGACGGAGGCTCCTGGGGATTTTGAGCCATGGGTGCTTTTCAGCGTAAAGACGTACGTCCCAGGGTTCGTCTCCTCTTTCCAGGCCGACCCCGGGCCTCTCGGTTCACATGGAAACTCAGCTCTTATCAACATCGGGCCGGATGATGCGGTGCGGCAGACGGAGCGAGCTGACGAAACGTTCTGACAGAAACAAATGAAGCTGTGCCATCTCAGCACGGCTGCAGAGGATGACGGCTCCGTGCTGTTGTGGAAGAAACAGCCCGGTTGTCACGGAAGGGAGCTGAACTGAAGCCGAGCGCTGTTTTCTTTACAATGGGAGCCGAGCGGACGAGACGATCGACGCCAGCAGATTCTTCTCAAGCAGATTCTGATCAGTCCAAACAAAGATAAACTGCTTCAGTGCTGCGGCCTGAACGTGGACGAGGGTTCACTTTAACTTTAACCACTGGACCCATGAGACAAAAGAAATACTTTCTAAATAAATGAGCATGGAGGTTGATCTTTGACCTTTCCAGAGCTTTCAGCCACGTCTCAAGGTCTTCCTCTGCAGACGCAGAGAGCTAACAAACATGCAAACAGTTTTAGGATCAAATATTATTCAGAAATCTAATGCTGACGTTACGGTTTGTGATACTGGACGACATAAACAACACTGACCTCTCGGGCTGAGCTCCGCCAGCGTTTAATCAAACATGACATGAACGGACCTATCAGGTGTCTGCACAGGTGAGCGTACCGCTCTGTATGAGCTCCTCCAGGTTGTCCGGGTTACGAGCCAGCTGGTAGATGAGCGTGGCTCCTCTGATCTTCTCCTGCACGTCCTCGTACAGCAGCTCCACGTACTCGTCGATGTTGTTGATGCTCGCCACCTCGTCCAGCTGAAGCGTGAGACAGAGTGAATGTCTGCACACACACGCACACACACACATGCACGCACACACACACACGCACACACACACTGCTCCTGTTTCTACCTCCACTCCTGCGTACGGCGTGAAGTCTCGTGGTGAGATGCGTTTCCTGTCCTGGTTGTCTGTGGAGAGAAACATTCAGCATCATGGTGACTTCACGTCCACTCTGACAGTGTCACGATGGACCGATGGATCACGATGGACTCTTCAGTACCGTTTGACTGTTTGCGGTTCTGCAGGTAGAAGAGCAGCTGCTCCACCTCGTGGAGTTTGGACGGGTGAATCAGACGACATTCCTCCACCACCTTCCGGGCCAAAGACGACCTATCGGTGTGAGCGTTCAGGCTCTTCAGGCGGATTCTGAGGAGCACAGACAAACAGTCAGTGAAGTTAGAGCAGGTGACCGCGGTACGTAACCAAACCGGACCTGGACCTGTACCCAGGTGAGGTCGGACTTTAGTGATGGAGGAGTTCTCACATTTTCTGGCACTCCTTGCGTTCTCCAACCATCGGGTCCCCCATCTGCCCCAAGATGGTCGCCTCCACCTCATACTGAACGACGAGGGCTTTCTCCGTCGGGTGGACGTCGAGGGTGCAGCCCTTCACTCTCCTGTGAGCCCCACACACACACACACACACACACACACACACACTCATTTAACATCATGGTCTGTCCACAGATGTTTGGATCTGGATCATCATCCTAAAGATTTACCCTCTCCTTGTTTACATGTCTGTCTATCTGCCTGTCTGTCTGTCTGCCTGTCTGTCTGTATTTTGTCTCTCATAATAAACAGGTCCTCGTCTGTCCTCGTCTGTCACATTAATCTCCATCTCAAACCTTCACAAACGGTTTATTGACACATCATGTCTCTGTTATTAAATAAATAAATATTAATATTCTTTGTTTTGATGTCTCATGTATTTAAAGAGGTTGAGTTAATGAAGTTCATTAGTATATATTAATTATTATATTATTTCACTGTGAGCTGACGTCATCAGCATTAAACTCATCGATGGCGGCTGTTGTTGATTTTTGTAACAGTTAGCATGACGTTAGCTCCCGTTAGCTCCCGTTAGCTCCCGTTAGCTCCTTTAGCACAAACATCATCGTTTCATCACACTAACGGCGCATTAACAGTCACTCCGTTAACCGGCCTGTCACGAGCCAGCCGAGCACCGTGTCGGTCCGCTCGGTGTCGGTCCGACATGCTCCGTTAGCCTCCGTTACCTCTTCAGATAGCGCTGATCGTCCTGCAGACTGTCCATGATGGATGAAGCTACATCAGGTGAGACTGTGAGCGACCAGCTGCTGATGGAGATGATGATGATGATGATGATGCTGATGGGCGGATGTTGTTTTTTCTGAAGCTCGTTGCCAAGGCGGCGACTCCAACTCCCAGCATGCAATGTGAGGCAGGTGAGCATGGCGCCACCTGTGGCCGCGGAGGAGACAGCTGCTGACAGACTGCGTCACATTGCATGCTGGGTCTGCGTCTTTGTTTTTATTATTTCTACATTATTATTTATATTTATATTTATTATCTGCAGTATGGACTTCACTCAGGTGTTTGACTTCCACTCACACGTCATCCCTGTTTGTAGTTCCATTTCATATTTTTACAAAACAATGCATATTTCTCCTTTCCTTCTTTTTTATACTACACATTAATGAAAGTTTTCTAACTTCTTAACACGGTTGTCGTGGAGGGGGCGTGGTGCATCAGCTGCAGGACGGAGCTGTGAGGAGGCTCAGGACGGCGCCAGGTGAGAGTGACAGGCACACCTGCAGCCTGTTCACTAATCACTCAAACTTATTAAACGATTTATGAATTTGTCTGTTGGTAAATTTGAATCTGTCACATCATGCCTGGTGACGTCTGCATGACAAACATCCTGATATAAGAATTAAAAGTAAACAGTATAAATATATATGCATGCGTTGCTGACGTGTGTGCAGGTATTTAACCATGAACCATTACCTGACAGGTCAGTGTGTGAATGTGTAACTAACAATACTGTCAAATACAGAAATATCTCTTCAGCGTCATTATGAAATAAAAGAGGACGTGTGATACCTGCAGTGTGATGGACAGCGTGGTGAGTCGGGGTTACATAATCTGTGAAGATGTTTCACTGCTTGTCATGTAACCTGATGCTGGCTTTAACTTTTGCCTATTTATATTCTGTGTGTTCAGCCTGACAAGTGGACTGTCTTTGTGTGTGTGTGTGTGTGTTCATCACTTGTCGGATTTATTGGCATCTAAATGGTTGAATCATGACTGAAACCCCCTCGCCTCACCCTCACCAGGGAAAGAGTCTCCATCTTTTTTGAAGTATCAATAAACACAAATGTGACCATTTCAGATGAATCACGGATCTGACGTGTTACGTGTGAATCTCAGTTCATTAAAGTTCCCAGTGAGAAATAAACACATGACACGGCGGCGTAATCGATACTGTAACGTGATGAATCTGCTCACAGGAAGTATTTGCTGGTCTCGGCAGCGCCCACCTTTGTGACAGCTGATGTCACGGCGCTAAACTTAGTCTGTGGTTTGTGACGGACGTGTCAGAATAATACGCTGCTGACTGACTGATGATCCAGGTGGAGCTGCTGCTGGCCTTGAACCGGCCTTTTTAATCAATAACTGAACTCTCATTAGTCTCCATTGTCTTAAATATGATGCATTTAATAAACTACCGACCAGCCAACAGAGGTCACATATGGTTCTTCTTAACAAACAGTCTTGTTACACAAATAAAGGCGTGTTCAGGCTGTGATCCAAACAACAGAACCAGTTATCCGAAAACAAGCTCAAGAATCTGAGACATTCTGGAGCTTCGCTCATGTTCGACAGGCCGTGTACAGACACAGGACATGCAGTTCACAGGACCGGTTCTGACCCGGAGCCTGACTTTGGACGAGTTAGCCTCGATGTGAGACAGGTTTGAACCTCTACTATCGCCTCCACGCCTCATTTCAAATCTCCTGTGCCCCTAAATATGTTGCTAGATGCTGACCCCACAGCAGCTCAGCTCGCAGCCTTAGATCCTTGGGCGGGTCATTTCTGGTTCGTCCGGGTTCATAGTTACCTCGACTCTGGAACGACCTGCCCGAGGAGACGAAGATCGCCGAATCAGTAAATCCCTAAAATGTGTTGTTTATTTTTTATTGATTTTATTGATCGTCCTTTTATCATCTGTTACAGTTTCATGTTATCCTTCTGTTTGGTCTGCTGCTCTGCACCTGCAGAACTCTGTAAATAAAGTTGTTAGCTTGCTTTCTTTTGTGTGTGTGTGTGTGTGTGTGTGTGTGTGTGTGCAGTGTACTGACGCTGACCCTGAGTCTGACACAAACTACGATTTTTAATTATCTTGACAAGAAACCAGAAGAGTTCACACGTTCATGTTTGTTCTCTGGTGTCCGGACTGTGCCAGTGAAAAACATGAGCTCCAAACATGAGAAGACATTGCTAATTATAGGACAACAGTATACGGCAGCAGGGCCCGGAGGTCGGACGCGTGGACCCTATACGCTGCTGGCATTCACAGCGTGAAGTTCAGTTGCCTCTGCAGGCGTCTCCCTCCGTGCCCGGCCCCCTCCTTCAGTCATCCTAAGTCAGTGTCCGTAGCAGGTGATCTGCAAATCTGGCGGGATGTCCTGAGCGCCGCCCTGTGAAAAAGATCCCAGATGATTACTTGAACCGTGACTGAGACGTGTTGAACACTCAGCTCGACAGATATAGCAGCAGCTGGAGAAACAGTGTCCCAAACGGTAACCACACTGAGAGTTCCTCGCTACCACTACTGCTCTTTCTGACACCGTCAGGATAACGGCACAGCTCTGGTTGGTGCTACATACGACCACAATGGACATTTCAACTGAAGATGAAAGCAGCACCTCAGATGCCAACTTCGAGTACAAAGGCGCTCACCAGGCGTTCAGGGATCGCTGGAAAGAGACGGACGACACCATGTGTCGCCACAGCATGTCCTTCCACCTGCACCACACGCTGAGGAGCGACTTCTTTGCCAGCTACCTGTACCTGCTGGAGAAGATTCCTGTGGGTAAGAAGAAGGGCCACACAGGTCCAACCGACCTCACAGCAGTCACACAGCCAACTGACCGAGATTTACAACCTTTTCTTGACCCTTGACTCCATTAAGGATTGGGCGAAGCTGAAGGAGCATGCCGGTGGGTTTGTTTTGGTTCAGTGCAAATCACTTCACACTGCAGAACATGGTTTACAGGGTTAGAGCCGGGAGCGAGGTTCCCACAGCAAAAAAAGGACCTCGTCTGTGTCCCCACGCTGGCCTTTTCTCACTGAATCAAGCTTAAAAAGAACGTGCATGCAGACATGCTGTTTCCCTGTCCAACTGCCTGTGCATGGTGAACTTACTGCAGACCTGGAACATCTTTCAGGAGGTTTTAGTCCATTCAAGTAGATATCAACTAATATTCCACAGGACAGAGAACATGTCTAACTCTAAAAAACTGAATGTCCTCCAGCTGAAAACAAGAAGAAAGTACAGCCGTGTTCAGTTCAGTTCACTCCTGCATGTTTTGCTGCTGCAGCCGCTCACGGTGACAAATGTTAGCAAACTTTAGACGGACAGATCCACAGATATTTTAGGCCGCGTGTGAATGCCTGCATGCATGCATGTTGAATTTACGACTATGCAAAGTCTTAACATGTTCCGTACATGATCACATCAGCCTGAACCAAACATCCAGTGTAGTATAAATAGAAACACGTTTGTTTTGGAGTATCTCTGTGTATTAGCCCCAAAGAATCCTGGGAAATGAAGTGAAATTCAGTCCAGTTTGAACAAATATTTACTTAATTCTGCACTTTAGTGCAGCAGCAAAACATGCACGAGTGAACTGAACTGAACACAGCTGGACTTTATTCTTTTCAACTAGAAGACATTCAGTTTTTTTAAAGTTAGACGTGTTCTCTGTCCTGTAAAATATTGTAATAATAAAACACCAAACAAAATCTCCTGATAATGCTTCATACAAAACCTTTGGAAACCTCTATAACCACAAATATATAAATATAAACTCCTTCATAAAATGGGAAAATGTTGATCAGTCTCTCAATAAGTCGATAAAATCATTTCAGCCTGATTACACAGTCATCAGTTGTTGTTTGTATCATGACAGGGAGGCATCATGACAATCATAACCCGACCTCTGACTGATGAAAACAGTATGCAGCCCTCTCAGGTTTATGTGTAATATTCAGGCAATACATGAAAACATACTGACACAGTTACACACAAACCTTTCTAATAAATCACATTTTCTTTGAATAATAACAAAGATCGACACGTCTAAATGTTCTCAAAGAAACTCGTTAGTGTAACAAATACCTTAAATTAAATATCTTTAATTCTTCATTAAGGTTAAGGTCTTCATTGAGGTTTAATCAGTGCACGACCAAACAAACTCATTAGTTCATTAATCTTCATGCACAAACCTAAAATCTGTTTATGTGAAAAGGAAATAAGAAATGTTTCCAAATGTGATCCTGAAGCTACAAACTGTCGTTTCTGCATGTCTGACAGTGAACAGGTTAATAAATGTTAAACTCAGTGTGACACTAACCTCCTGTGACAGGTTAAAAACCTTCAGGTCTTTAAACCTTAATATCAGAATTATAACTAAGAATTCATTTGACCTTAATAACAGAGACACTAATGACACTTTTATTTCATGGACGACTGTGACGTTCAACTTCCTGTTCTCCCTCAGAAGAATAAAACTGCACGAGCTGCATGTCTGTAGACGAGGACGAGAAAGAGAGGACAGATTACACCAAATTTAACGTTATAAATATAATATAAACATTATCTTCTGAGCTTTCGAGGTGTCGGTGGTTTCCTTCCACAGTCTTTGTGCTAAGCTAGAAGCTGAGTTAACACAGACACAGATGGATGCTGATCGTCTGTTGAGTGCTTCAGAGTGTGACTCATTATATAATGTTGTATTTCATATTTATCTGTTTTTATGCACCAGCCCTTTAACAAGTCCTCCATCCTGACAGTGGTCTTCTGTCCGCTGTACGAGGTGTTGAGTTTGGTCTAAGTTAGTCCTCCGCTGGGTGCAGACTCGTCCATCACGGGACCACGAGCTGCAGAAACAGGAGATCCTGACCTGGTGGCCGTTTTGGCTCAAAGAAGCCTGATTTTCTTTCCACTAACTTGATCCAAGGCCCATTAATGGCATGGCATGTCAGCCATGAAAGCACTAACTCATGTCAGTCAGTGCTGTGCATGACAGTCAGAGAGCTGCGGATTATTTACAGCTGTGACAGCTTTAAACAGACAGAAGAAGACACAGTCTGTCTGTTTCTATGTCTTCATTCAGTAAATGTTGGAGGAGCGTTCCTTAAATGAACGTACACACTTTGAATATCACTGGATTTAAATTCAGGTTAAACATCAGAAATAAACATGAATCAGCCTTCGAGCCTTTCGTCGATTAATCAGACGTCTTCTTCTGTTACATCGAAGGTCAAGCAAAGGTCAGCTTCTAATGATCTGATCCACTGTGAAGAACGCGGCACCGGACTGACGTTTCCTTGGCAGACGAGTCCGTCGTCCCGCTGTCGTCCACCCTCCTCCTTCTTCTTCTCGATGTTTCTATACTTACCCTTTCACTGAAAGACTTCCTCAACTGTCACATGATCCGTAAGCGCCAGCATTAGTCCAATCAAAGTCGAGGCTGTGACATTTCATGCCCAGGTGGGCCGTCAGTTTCAACACCTTGTTTTTAACGTGACTTCCAGGTGCTGAACCGCTCAGTGCCCTTTTCTTGGCTCTCTGCCCGTCCTGATGTTTCTGGCATGGAGGACGGAGTCCAGCTGGAAATAAACCACCCCACCTCTCTTAATGTTTCACTGTGGTGTCATGAATTCTGCCGCTGAGATCCTTCACAAGAGGACGCACGTTCCCCCAGGACCAAAACCTCCAACCCCTCCACGGCAGGAACGTGTCACCTAAGCCTTCGGAAATGTTGCCTTCATTCTGCGGGATTTATTTCAGCTCAGCAGATCCGAGGCAGCGAGCGCTCGGGATAGTTTACGAAGGCAGGTGTGAAGTTCCAATAAACATCATATCAGTGCTGTAGTACAACGCATAACTGGACTCCTTCAAACGCTCTGCTGTGGTCCTGAAGGCCATCGAGGCATTCATCTCACTAATTGATAAAAAGTTTGGGAACAGACGACATTGCAGATGAATCAAGCAGCGTGTTACGTTACATCATGTAACAGCTGAGCAGAATCTTTATTTATAGTCTTCTGGCAATCAAATTATCATTCTACATCTCCGCTGAGATTGTAAGCAGTGTTCCAGTCCATACAGAGCAGTCCACAGCCTTCATCCTCCTGTGTGCTCAGAGATCCAGTGTCTGTTGCGCAGAATAGAAAATAATCTTTCTGACATGAGACTCGTGTTTTTATGTTTTATGTTCTTCCATCACGGATCAAGAGAGACACGGACACTGTGGGTGAGGCGAGGCGTCATTCAGTTGGTTGCAATGTGCACACTCACCACTAGATGCTGCTAAATCCGTCACGCTGGTCATTTAACTTGTTTTTGTTTTTTTCTTGATGATCTTTGTGCTGTCACACAGTGAGTGACAGATTTTAATACCACGGAGAACACCTGAGTGTTGGACAGATACTGGAGGACAGAGGACACAAATATGAAACTTTAAGATTGAAGAGTCATCAAAGTATCTTATTAGTAAATAGTTGATTTTATTCATAATTTTTCTTTGAACCTGTCCTCTTCACGTCTGTCCGTCTGTCCTCGCAGTGAAGCTGTTTCCGGTCACCTGTGAGTACATCAAGGGAGAAAAGCAGTTCTACTACAGAGCCCAGAAGTTCTACGAGGACGTCCCCGCCTCGGAGGAGGGCATGCTGGGAGATTTTGTGGAGATAGGCCATGTTGATCTGGAGGGTTCCCGGCAGTTTCTGCAGAGGTTTGTGGTGAGTTACGACACATCGACGATCTGTGAAAGACATACGGTGACATCTGAGGAAGGGCTGCCGTGTCTTCATGACTGTACGCTCGTATATCGATTTCCAGCGTGCGGCTATCTGAATATACATGTCAGAGTCTATTTCAGTCGAGGCATTCATCATCCTGACTGTAAAACAGAATTCATCTTGTTTCACGTGGGAGGAAGCCTCCGTGCCGCTTCTAATAGTAGCTCGGCCTCGATGCCAGTCTCATAAACACCCGAACAGAACAAGGTGAGCCAAGAGCTGTTAATCACTTTGTACTGTGGTCATTTTTTACTGCCACTCATTTGTTTACAGTGGAGGAAGAGGAGGAGATAGTTTCTCTGGGGAAATATCTGTAGTGTCATAAATCTCAGGCTGGTGCACGACTGACCTTAAAAGGCTGACTTGAAGGGAAAGATTGATATTTTGGGCATCTGGAAATATTCTCCAACATAACACCCCGTAAAACGGCAAACAGTTGTTTTTAACCGACATGTAACGTGTTAATCAGTGAGCTTTAGGTGGCTTACCTTTGGATGGAGCCAGGCTGTTTCCACTGAAGCCAGCTTCATGAACATGAACATCAGGCTGCAAGAAAGAGCCCCAAAAAAAGTCAAGCCCTTCTCTTTAAGATATATCATCATTTTCTGTATTTTTAAACGTGTGTGCACACATGCATCTTACTGTGGGTTTTTTTAGACGCTTGGAGAGTCCAAGTGCTAATTCAGGAGAATGGGTTTGGCCCAGAGAGCGGGGTTATTTCAAGGATCAGTTTTACAGGAGCTCTAATTATAAATGGCTAAGATTGGACGCCTTTAAAGAGCTGCAGACGGCTCAGTGGCTGTACTTTAGCTCGGGTGCTAATGTAAATACAACAAACCGATTTAACACAGCTCAGCGTGCAGCGTTCACTCACACAATGCAGCACACGAGTTCTTGTTGTCAGCACTCAACAAGAGAGAGACAAACAAAGTTTCTCTGCACTATCGGCACAGATGACTGTACCTGCAGCATTATTAAGCATGCGTGCAGTTTTCTACGTTCAGCTGCTCTCTGAGTTAAAGTCGAGGATGTTTGCTTCAGTCTTTGCTTTTCTTTTGTGCAGCTAATGTCCAGAAATTCTTTGACCTTGAATAACCAATCGTCTCGTCCACCAACTCTTCACCCTCTTACAAATCTCTTTCCTGGCTGTGAACAGCTCCTGTGTAAACCTGACATCTCCATTAAAAACAAGTGGTAGGAAGAGATTTAGAATACATCCTGATTAAACTGAGCTACATACGCACAGAGCAATATGGCAGTAATTCACAGAAACCAGGAAGCCTCCTGTAACAAGCGCAGAGCTCCTCGGGGCCCCATCTTTCATACAATCACACACTGGGGCCCCTGATGTGGAGGGGTTGGAGTGAGGTCAGAATACCAAATGAAAAGGAAGAAAAACCAGCATGATTCAAGTGAGGTGACTTTTTGTTCCCTCGTGGTAAAGTTCATAGTTTGGCTGCCCCGAGGAACTGAGGTCTACTTGTTTGTGCTGTCGGTGCTTTTGAGGTACAGAGGCCAGACATCTGGAAACACAGAAAATAAAGAATAGACTCCTCTATGACTTATAGAAATGGTAATAACATGCTGCAGGGAACTGACATTTTGTTTTCCGTTAAACATAAATCCTGCTCTTCTTTTTATGGTTGCCCCACTTTTATTACAAACCATCTTCAGTTGAGGTGTTTTATTGACTTCATCCTCGAGGTAAACTCCTTAAACAAAGCTGATTCATCCCTCCGTTCCTTCACGCACAGGGTCCCAGCAAGGCCGGCACGCAGTTCGCCCTGGACTGTGGCTCCGGGATCGGCCGTGTGACCAAAGGCGTCCTCCTACCTGTGTTTGAGAAGGTAGAGATGGCGGACATGATGGAGCACTTCCTGCTCCACGCGCATGAGGAGTACCTTGGCAATGACGCTGACCGCATTGAGACGTACTACTGCTACAACCTGCAAGAGTTCACACCTCCCAAAAACAAGTACGACGTCATCTGGATGCAGTGGGTGGCGTGTAAGTATCAAGATATGTGTGTTGACTTTACCATCAGTCACTCGTGGTAAAGACCTTCAGATAGTGTCCAAAAGCCTTAGAGCAGATGAGGATCTCAAATATCCAGCAGGAGCATCGGGTTCAACCACTGTTACAGCTGCAGTTAAGGTCAGTCTCCCACTAGGGAACCTCCTGTCCCAGACTGTCGTGATGAAGATGGAACCTTTACGTGAACCTCAAACTTTACCACCTGTGGTCAAGACCTTCAGACTGTGTCCAAAAGGCTTAGTGCAGGGCAGGGTGAGGATCTTCACCACCCAGCAGGAACTTCAGCCACTGTTACAGCTGCAGTTTGGGTCAGCATCCGATCGGGGATATGTTCAGACTGTCTGTCAACAGATGCATGAAGGTCCTGCTGACTTTGTCTACATGCTGCACATTAGCAGGAAAGCTGATGAAAACAGGGTCAGGTATCTATCCTCCTCGTGTTCTCCTCATTCTTTATCCGTCTTTCTCTTCAGGCCACCTCACAGACAAGGACCTGATGAACTTCCTGTTTCGCTGTAAGAAGAGTCTGCGTCCGAACGGCGTCATCATAATGAAGGACAACATGGCACGGCAGGGCTGCAAGCTGGACCCCATCGACAGCAGCATCAGCCGCCACCTGGACATCATGAAGGGCATCATCGCCAAGGCCGGCCTGGAGGTCCTGGCTGTGGAGAGGCAGGAAGGCTTCCCTGAGATCATCATGCCTGTCTGGATGATTGCTATGAAATAGAAGTGACATTAGTACCATGCAAAGATTCAGAAATTCAACCTAAAGCTGAATTCACCTGTTATTCCACTTTTAAGTCCAGATTTGTGATCAAGTCCCTGAAAACTACAACAGCAGAGCAAGAAATCTTCACAATGTCATCAGGCGATAAATCCTGAGCCGGCGGTGTGGATGGTGTGATCACACCCAGGGCGATTTTTATGGAGACAGGAGTTCATTTTCAGGTCAGCACAGAAATGAAATAAAGGTTTTAGGTAGACATTAAACTTCCACAGAAGCACTCTGTACGTCTGCAAAGCACAGACCGAGATTTACGGTTGGCCGACCACCTCCGGGTTTTGTTTCTTGATGACATCAAAGATAGACCTTCAGTTCTCTGGAGTGCTGGGAGAAGCTTGTTCCTGTCTGAACCACGAGGATCATGGGAATAACATGTGGATTCAGATTTACTGTTCCCTCTGTCCTCCGAGTGAGAGATTTGTTTCAGTTTTCGACTAAATACACAGTTCACGCACAACATAGCAGCAGCAGTAATGGATCATGTTAGATTTGTTTTGCTTCATATTTGTGATGATTTACACGTGATCTGGATCTGGATACATCGGCTGCTATCACAGGCCTCTGCATTCAACCGTGCAGAGGTGGATCAGAACATCATCTTATATGAGCAGAACTCGCCCCGATCTCTGACTCACCTGTCTGCAGCTGAGCTGAGCAGCCACATTACAAGCTGCAGGAGTGTGTTAGCGTAGACGCTGCTAGCATCAGTTCAGCATCAGAACATGTGATATGGTTCAGTGATCTGATTGGCGGTGATTGCTGGTTCATCCAATCACCTGCCAGGGACGACCTCTGACACGAGCCGGTGAATCGTGCAGTACTGCGAGCGACCACCGGGGACAAAGTGACGAACGTGAAGTGTTTTTTTGTGCGTTAACATCTGCACTCTCAGATATCCAGGTACAGATCACATGTTAACACAGGTGGAGGTCTGACGGTCACCTACAGTCCAGCATGTAGCTAACTGTTTGTCAGGTGTAAATATTAATGTAGTTTTGATGTTTGTGTTTTATACTTTTACTTGTAACATTGCACATTAATAGACATTTTTATATTGATTACTTCTGTGCAGTTCTCTGTGTTGTGCTTACATTTAGATTATAATTACTGAAGTTAAATTCCACTTTCCAGACGTTTCAGTGCATCTCACTGTACGTTTGCTTAAATTCAGCTGATGAGGTTAAGCTGCATTGTTGTTCAAAATGAAGGCATATGGATGTAGTTTGATGATTTGTGAAAGCTCTTTTCACTTATAATGTTTTTCGTCCCGTGTTCCAAACAAAGAGCTAATAGGATTAGAGATGGGCAATCACCGTTTGCTATTACAATCAAGCCTGGAACATAAATGCTGAGCAATTTTCCTGAAATATTCCGACAGAGCGGCCGTCCACACCCCTGACAGTGACCGCGCTGCAATCTTCCAGAGTGGGCTCAAAACACACACAAACACACACAAGATAATTGAGATCCTCTCAAATCGTTAGGGTAATTCCCCTAAGTATTATTACAGTTATTATTTTTTTCAGGCTAACAGTAGAAGCAGCACATTGTTTTGGGCTAATGACTTTCAGCTGGGCCCCTGAGGTGGATGGTGGGGTTGATTATTTCCTGGTTTTGACAGACAGTGCCTGCTTTCATATCTGCCCTGGCTTCATTTCAAGCCTGTCAGATGTTGTCTGCATAAAACACATCCAGGAGTCGCCTCAAATATTCAGCGTTTGCGTGCGTAAGCGCTCGACGGGAGTGGTGCGGTGTTGTTCCTCCCTCAGCTCTTTATGAAAGGATAGTTTGTCAATGAGCAGACCGGCAAAATCATCAAAGTGTGGAAGGCACGATGGCGTGAGATGATCTCCACGCCGCGTTTCTCTCGTCAGAATGACTCTTTTCAGATGAGAATATACCAAACACATTTTCCACATCCCGTATGAATTAAAGATCAAAATGCCCCCAAAGTTAAACTTGTAGGTATTTTTTTTTCTCTCCCTCCAGCAAATAACAGCCAAATGTGCTGTCACCTTTTCAGGAGTGGTTAGCGTCGCTGACAGTCAAGGCTATCATTTCTAATACTTCTCAATGTCCTCTGCAGCCGCTCGGCAGCAGTTTGAATATATTAGCTGCAGTAACACTAATTTGTCCAGTCACGTCAGCAGAGCAGAGCTCTGGGCTCGAGTCCAGACAGGAAGAAGGCCGAGAGCGTGCGGGGGTTTAGTGACCAACCGAACGTGGGCAAAACACTGCAATGAAGAGTTCAACTCAGAGCCAGAGCTGCACCGCAGATAAATGCTGCTTTTGGTTTAATTTCCAAAATGAGAAGCTCTCACAGACTGTCTAAAACCTGGACGTAGTCTCTGAGACGTCCCCGCAGACTGTCTAAAACCTGGACGTAGTCTCTGAGACGTCCCCGCAGACTGTCTAAAACCTGGACGTAGTCTCTGTGACGTCCCCGCAGACTGTCTAAAACCTGGACGTAGTCTCTGAGACGTCCCCGCAGACTGTCTAAAACCTGGACGTAGTCTCTGAGACGTCCCCGCAGACTGTCTAAAACCTGGACGTAGTCTCTGTGACGTCCGCGCAGACTGTCTAAAACCTGGACGTAGTCTCTGAGACGTCCCCACAGACTGTCTAAAACCTGGACGTAGTCTCTGTGACGTCCCCACAGACTGTCTAAAACATGGATGTAGTCTCTGTGACAGGTTTCTGAAGCGACACTGTGGTTGCCCCGGTCTCTGCCACCTGTCAGTCAAAGCGTCCATGCTCTTAATCCTGCATAACTTTCAGCCTTAATATCATGTGAACAGGTGAGTTGTATATAAATTCACCTGCAGATATTATTAAAGGTCAGGTAGGATTTAGTGCCATCTAGTGGTCAGGCTGCAGACTGCAACCAATTGAATACACCTCCAGGTGTGAGGGAGAAACTAAATAAAGATTTTTTCAGCATGAATTATTTTTAAGGTCTTTGATTGATTTTAAATTGGACCTTGAAGTTCTCTCTTCTCTCTCTCTCTCTTACTTATTGTGAGTAGGCAGGTTAAATGTGAATATTCAGCAGGGAACACTTCACAACTTTGTACCTCAGTTGATCAAGGAGGTGTAAAAGCCAGGAGCTGGAGCTGGACCTGGCCTGCGTGGCGTTTGGTCCTGCACTCTTTGTCAGTCCCTCGTGTGGGGTGTAACAGACGCTGCAGCCTCTAGGAGGTGCTAACAGCGCTCCAGTGTCTCAGTCTTTAGTCTTTACTGTCGTAGTAAAAATGCAATGGTCACACTATAGCTTCCACCCTCATGTGAAGATAGTAAACACCCCCAGGAAGCAGTAGAGGGGTCATTTTCCAGAGCGGAGCCACCGGCTCAGACAGCCCGAGCTTTCATCCCGAACAGACCGAGTCTTTGTGGAATCTGCAGTGGAGAGAAACCTCAGTCAGTCTCTGGAGCCGGGATGGTTTCACCGAGACAGAGAGAGGAGTAAGCCTAACCTCCATTCCCTGGGAGAATCCATACCAGAGGAATGTGCTTGCTCTTCATCTCCAGTTCTCATAGTAAATCATGTCACTGAAAAAAACTGATGATTGTCGGGCTGCTTTTCTTTGGCTGCCCATTCAGAGTTTTAACTCTCTCAGCATGTCGTCGAGGGTCTGTGCTTCCACACTCAGCTCTCCTCAGCTCAGAGAGGGCAGGGATTAGTTACACAGACTTTTTATAGGCACGGCCCTGAACATGCAATATTTCACCCAGCAATGATGATGTGGGTTTGGAGCTCAGATCAGGTGCTGCTGACTGCCCGGGTTTAATCTCTGAGCCAAACAAAGGATGACGAACGATGACACCCTGACCTGAGCGCCGGCACAGGAGGGCCGGTACCTCCACTGCAAGATATTTAAAGAGTTCTAAAGTTGTGTTCATGGAAGTGGAAAATAAACTGGTGCAATACCACGAGGAGGAATCATCCCTCTTCCCAAAAATGACCTTCCTGCTGAGCAGCCTTTGACGGAAAGCATTGCTCACAACAACAAAAAAAGAAGGAATTTCAAACCATCTGGAGCCGGCGCGAAAGGCATGTGTGTGTTTGTGTGTGTGTGTGTGTGTGTTTGTGTGTGATTGTGTGTGTTTGTGTGTGATTCACCATGACTATGAGGGAGCACTGCAGGGCCAGTGTGTTCTTGGCGATATGTGCAGAGGCCTGTAAAACGCTGGTGTAACATTTCTGCAATGTGTGTGTGTGTGTGTGTGTGTGTGTGTGTGTCTTCCAGATATATTTCACAACAGAAAAACAATATTTGTACACAACAAGTCTTTTGTTGTGTGTGTTTTCGATGTGAAACTAAAGTGACACGTTGGGTTTTTTAGACATCAGACAAACATCCTTCCTTCGCTCCTCGTCTCCTTCGTCTTCAGCGTCCTTTTTGACGCATTACTTTCCCTCCCTGTTAAAAATACTTCTTGTTTTCCTCTGACTCTTCTTCTTTCCATATTTCTGTATACTCTTTCTTTCCTTCTTCAGCTGATCTGAGGTAAAAACGGAGATTTGGGGGGAAATTTTCACTCCTCTCCGTATAATTTTGGTATGTTTGGTCTTGGTTTGTTTTTTCTGGCTGCGTGGTTCCCCTGAAGGTTTTCTTAATGATACATCGTGGTTAAGGTTTGACAAAATAATGACAAATAATAAATTGCTCACGGTTTGCTCTGCGGTTAGACTGTCCGGGCAGCCCAGCTAACAAACTGAGCCAACATGAGCTAACAGCAGCTAACAAACCGAGCCAACATGAGCTAACAGCAGCTAACAGACTGAGCTAACATGAGCTAACAGCAGCTAACAGACTGAGCTAACATGAGCTAACAGCAGCTAACAAACCGAGCCAACATGAGCTAACAGCAGCTAACAGACTGAGCCAACATGAGCTAACAGCAGCTAACAAACTGAGCCAACATGAGCTAACAGCAGCTAACAAACCAAGCCAACATGAGCTAACAGCAGCTAACAAACTGAGCTAACATGAGCTAACAGCAGCTAACAGACTGAGCTAACATGAGCTAACAGCAGCTAACAGACTGAGCTAACATGAGCTAACAGCAGCTAACAAACCGAGCCAACATGAGCTAACAGCAGCTAACAGACTGAGCTAACAGCAGCTAACAGCAGCTAACAAACCGAGCCAACATGAGCTAACAGCAGCTAACAGACGGAGCTAACATGAGCTAACAGCAGCTAACAGACTGAGCTAACATGAGCTAACAGCAGCTCCAGCTGTCAGCAGTTTACTTCACTGTCCATCATAAACTCTGTAAATCACAGAGAGTTGAGGCGGAGCAGCCGGAGGACATCAGAGGGAAAACCAGGAAACATTTTCTCCATAAAATCTGATCCAGTTTCACCAGAATCAGTGAAATAGTTGGTGTGTGTGACTTAGTGCCGTAAAGCGTTACGTACTTCTCCCGACCCGGAGCCCAAAGTTACATAGTGTGAGAACAGACGTACGACTGACAGAGACACCGTTCACCTGATCACAGGTCACCTGATCACAGGTCACCTGATCACAGGTCAGTGTGGATTGGCAGACGTCACCTGTATCTGTAGTCAGGTGACACTGTCATAGTGCGACGAGGTCCGCGGGTCAGTCAGCCTTGTTTTTTTAAGCATGACCACGACGGTTCCATAAACTAAAACTACAGTTATTACTGTAACCGTGACGACGAAGCTCCTCTGACCTTTACAGAATCCTCATTTGAACCCAAAACATCATCTTTCCTTCAACCTAAGCGGACCTTAACCATCGTGTTGTCACCTTATAAAACAGATTTATTCTTCAGCACAGACGTCATCCTGCTGCAGGGACACACGCACGACTTCACGTTTTGTCCTTTGTTCCAAAATCAGCCTGAAGTCCAGAAGAGAGGATGCAGCGACTATCGACTGTCACACAAGCAGAATGTGCCCATGTCCACATACTTTTGGCCATGTGGCAAACAACAACATGCAGGTTTGAATAACACACAGCTGGAAACCACAGACATGGCATCTGTGTGTGTGTGTGTGTGTGTGTGTGTGATGAAGTGTAAGTGTATACATTAATTCAGTGTAATTTGGTACAACAAACACCTCATTTCATTGCTCCGACTGAGGTTTGAGTGCCGAGCCACCCAATTAGATTTACCCGCAATTCATGCCTCCCACCCTCCTCCTCCACCTCCTCCACCTCCTCCTCCTAGCGTTGCCGTGGTAGCGTCTCGCCTGACAACATGTGGAGCCGCTCTCGCTCGGTGCCCTTGGAAGCTGCGTCCTCCTCATGCTGGTTTCAATTCCATAACCTTTCAGATCACTGCGTAATGAGTCGAAATGGCTCGCACATGCACATTATGCCCCGACGAATCATTTTTCCACCGAGCCAATTTACTCCCATGATTAAATCTTTTTTTCCTACGTGAGTCAGAGCAGAGAGCCAGGCGAGGCCGAGCTTTGGAGAGAGCGCTGTGAGTCTTCAGGGAGTTGAGAATGGCCGAGCATCTTAAAGCAGCTTACAGCAGTTTGGAGGTTTGCTGCTGGAATATTTCAAAGAGAAATCCTGAATGTTTCTCTGAAGGAATAGTGTTTATCCTTCCTGCTTCCTTCTTCCTTCGCTCCTTTCCTTTCATCATCTTTCCTTCACCGTCCTCTTCTTCTCTGAGTGCAGACAGGAGCTCCTCACACAGACTTTACATTTGAAGCAGTGTTCAGACCATTAGCACTGTATGAATAAATGCAGAGACCGCAGTGTTGGCACACCGGGGGCCCCCTACAAAGAGGTCCGACATAAAAAAACAGACGGGGTCGTCCAGAACTTTTACTCGCACGGGCCGATCAGATTCACTTTTATTCATGAGTTAATTCTGCAGAATCTTTCGTGTTTTTTCGGTTTGTGGTTTTGATGTTCAGAGTACTTTTTAAGCTTAAATATGTGTGTGTGTGTGTGTGCTTGGCCTGTGTGAGTGTGATGTGATGTATTCATGAGAAGGAGGGCAGAGAAACAGGCCCCGCTGCTGGAGCCATTAGCTGCTCCAGTAAATCTGCTGGGACCTGAGCGAGCCGGCCCTTCAGCGGCAGGTATTTCCTGTCTCTTGATCTCGGGGAGGCAGAGCTCGTTTCTGCTGGTGGGGGTTCGGCCTTCATAATAAGTTGCGGTTTGATGCCAACAGTTTATTATTCAATTTCACTTTTTGTGTGTGTGTGAGAGTGTGTGTGTAAAACTCCACTTTTCATCCAGTTGGCTGGTTTCTGAAAGTTTACTGCCAATTCTTTAAAAATCAGTTGTTCCCATAATATTCAGCTGGTCTGGTTATCATGAAGAAAAACACTTTATTAGAGCTCCACTGATCAGTAATTCTGTTAACGGTGAATGAGATGTGACGTGAGAGGTCGCTCGCAGTGATGAAGTCCCACCAGCATCAGGCGAGCTCTGATAAACATTCACTGAGCTGACGCTGTGATCCAAACAGAGCTTCAACACAAGTTCATGAGGCAGGGAGGCGAGGCACGGTGCAGGCTGAACAGCTGAGTTTAGTCTGCCACCATCGTGGAGTCACAGCAGCAAACAGTCTGTTCTGTTGAGTAATGGGAGAGCAGTGGACGGTTCGGGTGTTTGGTTTGACCGCGTTCTGGTTTAGGTTGGGCCTGAAGCACTCGTGGCATGGTAGGCAAGTATCACTGCCTTCAGTAGCAGACTGCAGAGGACTGCTGCAGCGTTGGAGACCAGCTGAGCTGCTACTTTCTGGATGAGCTGTGGAGGTCGGATCCAGCCAACCCAGGAACAAGCTGCTGCAGTCTGGACCAGAACAGGAGCTGGCGTGTCCTCCTGCCGTCGTGGAGAAATGGATCTGCAGGAGCCGCTCCAGTCGATGATGTTCTGTTTGCTTACATGTTTGTCACAGCAGCTTTATGAGGTGATAATAAGTCCGAGGTTTGTCTTCTGCCTCCTGGTGGCCACAAATCACAGAAAGTTTTCATCAGAGCAGAAAATAGTTCCAAACTGCTCACAGATGAACATCTAGTTATCTACAGTTACAGTGTTACTGTTTCATCTGCATCACGTTTTATGTGGTTTAACAGATCAGTTAGTCCTGACGTCTCCTCTCCTTCCCTGAGATCCTCGCACGTGTCGGTCTTGGTTGTTGCTCAGTCCAAAGGTGACAAAGGTGAAAAAGTTTATTATCATTATTATTTTGTTCTGATCACAGACGGCCGTCATCAGGTGGATGCGAGCGAGCTTGTTATCACGATAACTTTGGCAGACGCTCACCTTCATCGTTTAGGTGTAAGAAAGAAAACGTTGGTTAAGTTTAGGAAGCCTTCGTCTTCG
The DNA here is from genome assembly GCA_023373845.1 of Nibea coibor. Classification (NCBI taxonomy): domain Eukaryota; kingdom Metazoa; phylum Chordata; class Actinopteri; family Sciaenidae; genus Nibea; species Nibea coibor. The sequence continues at coordinate 26,612,321 of CM041718.1, read as the reverse complement.
TGGTTAAAGATCTGGTGAGGTTTATTTTGGTCATCACGTCCTCGATAAGGCGTCAAAGACGAACGCTCTGCTCCACAGTCTCCTACCTGAAAGGTTCACGCTGCTTCAGAAGAACAGAAAGGTCATCTAAGAAAACAAAAGGCTGTTGTTCTTCTTCTTAATGCATCAATTAGACGAGCAGTGAGACAGAGGAAGAGACGGTGAACGCCTCCTTCAGTCTGAAATTACTCTTCCTCCCACACAGGAAAGGACAGCAGCATCTTTCAGCCTCTTCTCTGTTTTTTTTCCTCACCACTCGACGATCCTCAACCTCAAGCAGGGTGTTTGCATTTGGAGGAAAACAGGATGTGAACTTTTAAGACCACACTAAAGGAGTTTATGATGGAGGGAGACATTGTTCAGTCATGTTCCTGGGCTTGTATACAAGGGGAACATTGAAACACCCCGGCGGTTAAGATGTGAGGGGGGAAATTTATTGGACTCACATGGGCGACATTTTTAGTCAAACCTAATAGTAATTTGCCCGTCATATGGGCTGACTGTTCCAGGGAGGGAGGATCGCTACAAGTCATTTAGGCAGAGCTGAGATGATAAGTGACGCTAACTGTTGGAGTTAATGATGGAGTAAAAACATGCATCAAAGCACTTCACAGCTGACATCAAATATTCAGACTGATGTGGAGAGGAAATACCTTTCTTTTGGTTTTATGGCTGTTTACTCCCCGAAACAGTCGAAAAGGTTTATTTGTTTGTTTGTTTAGTTTCACATATGACAGAATTAAAGCAGAAATGTAACGCTGTTAAACCGGGAATGTGAGGGAGGGTCATAAAAACTCCACAAAGTGAGTGAAAGTTTATTTGTGCAGCATCTTTGAAGAGCTGCCATGGAGAGGTGCTTCACATGATGAAGTGCATAAAATAAGGAAAACATGCAACACTCAGCAAGTCTGATTAAAGACATCCCAAGACTGATTTGTTAATCTGACGACGCGCGGAGCTTCACCTCCACATCTAATCAAGATTTAATGATGATGAACTTTCTTAAGAAATCAGTGTGTGTTGTGATTTGTGTGTTATCCCACTGTGATAGACAGCTGCACTCGCCCAGCTCCGGTTCTAGCACGACACGTCACAGGAAACTCAAGATGGAGACGACCAGAGCCGCCACACTGAGCTTCACCACCTCCAACAGACCGAACACCTCTGACCAGACTCACGTGAATAAATATTAAATTGAACTCTTTGAGCTCAGGTTTGGTGCAAAGCCTGCAGAAAAACACTCAACCTTAGTCTGACAGCAAACGTAACATATTGATTAAAGTTCATCATTCTTCAGCAGGCGGCAGGTTAGCGGCGGCTCCGCGGTGAGCGTGCATCAGTGCAGGCAGAGACTCTGCCACACTTAGTCTCAGTCATCACAGTATTTATGGCGTGAGGAAATTTGCTGCCATGTGTACAGGAGCCAAGACTCAAACCTGAACCTGATGTGAGCAGAGTGATGCTGACCTGAGATGGCAGCTCGCAGCTCGATGGCAGAAACTGTGTGAAATCCAGCGCTAACCCATCACTCTGTCTGAAGGAGGGAAGGAAGGAGGAGGAGAGGAGAGGAGAGGAGAGGAGGGGGCGGCTGAGCAATCCTACTAATTTGAAGCAAGTTGAGCGATTTTATGAACTAAGCTGTGAAATATGACTTTAATAATGGTTGCAAATGGCAGCGCCGGCGTCTGGGAGCATGGGAGGGAGAGGAATATGGCGGGAATTAAAAAAAAGTGTGGAAAATAAAGAAGTCAAAATTCCAGCGCTGGGATCAACACCAGCTCACCGCCGCCTCCCTCTGCTTTCGCCACCACCCTGGCAAAGCCCACGAGCTAATGAAATGTGAAAATACTTGTGGGCGCGGCGACTATGGGCTCAGCAAAATCCAGCTCCATAAACTGATGATTAAATCGATGTCCCTGCGGCGGGGCTTAATTCTGTATAGACGCTCCGCTTTGCTTTGGCGGCTTTTTCGGAGGGGTGAAGAAGAGGAGCAGACCGAGACAACCGACGTCTGACGAGACGGTTTAACGTGTACCGCGGCACGGTTTAATGGGGCACCACCCTGGCTTCACCCCTGCCCTGTGGTTGGATGATGCTGATGTTTGGACTCTCTTTTTATAGCTTTTCAGCCTAAATTTAGACAGTGTGAAACAAACTGAAAATAATGACTGTGCAAAGTTTATGAACACGCGTTTAATCAAGTCGAACGCTGCAGTAATGTGAGGCATTCATCAACATTATAGCAGAGACACCTCCCTGACAACATAAAAAGCACATGTTGGGAAAGTCCCTGTTTGAGCGCAGCCCCATGATCCTCCTCTTCCTGTGGACACGATCTCCGTCTGTGTGTACACAAACACACAGCGCCTGCCACATTGGCTTGTCGGATAAAAACACGCTCGCTGCACAAATTCCGTGATGAGAAATGAGAATTTAACGACGCACGCCACCGCCGGCCCGCTCCGACCGACCGAGCCATGCTTGGAAAGAGTTAAGGGATGTTGTTCATTGTCACATGACATTAGGAGCACCGACAGAAACTCTCCACCTCCTCCTTCTGAACCGCCTCCTCCCTCCATCCACCACCCCCTCCGACCCCCCCGCCCCGTACGCACATCTTGCCTGCAGATGTGGCGAAACCGCAAACACTTCAAAGTGCCTCCCCTCAGACCAACAGCGTACCCTGACGCCAACTGTAAATGTCCTGGACACAGTGCACGGAAAATATTAAACCCCCCCCCAACACACACACACACACACAGCTCGCAGTGAACAGCCGGGCTGAACCGGGCAGGCAGGAGGGCGGGGAGGGAAGCAGACATCTAAAAATCCTCCTAAAAACACTTAATGACTCATCATTCTGCGCAACAACAAGGGAGAGTCATCTCTGCTGTCTGTCTGCAGGCCAGGAACAGGAATGCTTGCGGCTTCTGCTGCCGCTGACGGACACACATCTGCGGCGCACTCATCGCCATGTCAGATTGCTTACCTGGCATCACATGGCGGCGTGTCATCAAACATCTCCGCCATGAGTCACGGGCACAGGACGCAGAGAAATGTGTGTTTCTCTGTGATGAACTCGGCCTGATTGTGCCTCAAGGCCTCTCCTCGGGCAGCTTGGTTAAGATAATGATGTAATTGGCCGGGCCCCTAAAGAGCTCCATCACGTCCACACACAGACTTTCTTGGTCTCTTTTTTCTGTAGTTTCAGTCATTATTCTGATTGGTTATGATAACATTTAGCACAGCAGCTTAATTGCAGAGACACGAGAACAGAGCTTTGTAACGTCCACACTGCGCACCGTCAACGACAGTTCAAACGCAGGCGACTCCACCATCGATCGTATTACTGTGAGCTCGGAAGCTGATTCTTCTATAACTGATCCAGTTTACGGCCAAAGTCACCCCGACTGTGACAAAATAAGCAGTGTTGAGCAATATGTGAGAGTCTGGGTGTGTGTGAAATCATCTGCAGCAGCACATGTGCTCGCTGGTCTACGCATCATACGTGGGATTGCGTGCTTACAGGGATCTCTGCACGCCGTGTGATTGCCGCGCGGCTCGCAGCTCGCTGCCGATTCTCATGGAAGATGAAATGTGCAGCTCACTATCCCAGAGGGACTGCTGGGAGGGAGGGGAAACATGGCAACGTCTCCTCTGATTCCACATCCCAGGGAACTTTGACCTCCAGCAGAGAAACCAAAATAAAAATCCCCTTCTCGCTGCCAAGCCAGCACAACAGGAAGATGGGGTCGCGGAGGAGAGGTGGAGGGAGTGAGAACAATGAAGCTCTCTCTTTTTTGCTCCAGATGGGTGCTTTTTGACAGCTCAAAGCTTTTGTTCTGCTGAAATAAGGGGGCATTGCAGCTCTTTGCGAGGTTGCCAGACATTGTAGGTTTCTCATGATGATGCACCGCGCGGGGTTTAATATCACAGAGCGCAGGATCCTCCACCACCGAGGAGATGTGGTGAGGAACTGACTCCCACCAGTGTGATGTATTACCACACGGCCGGGTTTCTGTTCAGGCTAACACGCAATGTGCATACTTCTGACTACACACACACACACACACACACACACACAACAATGGTGCATCAGTTCAATAAACGTAGATGGCGGTGTGTGAATATCCGCGCAGGTAAAAGCCGTCGAGGGAAAGAATCTCTTTGTTTGGAGAGTCGGCCTGCAGATAGTTTATGTTTGTAACGTTTCACTGGCTGTGGATGTTTAACACATGATCTATACATGTGGCAATTCATGAACAAACCCTCACCTAACCTAAACCTAACCTAAACCTAACCTAAACCTGACCTAAACCTGACCTAAACCTAACCTAAACCTGACCTAAACCTGACCACAGGTGTTTGTTCATCAGTCACCTGTTGAAATGTTACTGGACTATCTGTAGACAAATAAATAAAGTTCTGTAACTCTCTGACATACTTTGTGATCCTGAATTAAAAACTTTGAGGCGTGCCCATGTTGATGTGGCTCTGCTGTGATGAAGCTGAGGTGTGTGTTCTGTCTCAGAGCTCCGTGACTCTTCCTACACTGGAACATGTGACTGATGTCTGTGACACATTTTGAGTTTGTTAGTAACATTTTTAAAATGTTTTTTGTTTTTTTCATTTCCAGACAAATCAAATATTGTTTAATTTTAATTTTTTTGCTTTGGGCCTTTAAAAGTCCAGACCCAGCCGTGTGTGAGTGTGAATGTGTGTGTGTGTGTGTGTGTGTGTTGGATGGATGAGGTGTGATGCTGGCTTTATTCTCCCATGACAGAAGAGCAGCCAAAGCGCAGGGCAGCGACTCGCATGTCTCCGTCTCACATGATTCCTCACTGTGACTGACGGGTGGAGGCGAGCAGTGACTTAACCTCATTACAGCTCCAAGAAAACTACTATGTGGATTTGTTTTCAATTACAGTCTAATTTAGAAACCCTCCCCCTGCCCAACACACACACACACACACACTAATCTACACTTTTCTCATGCTGGATAAGAAATGTCTCTGTGTGTAATCATAAATATTTTATGGCACAAATGGGATTCAGATCTGATTATGGGTTCAGTGTGTGTGTGTGTGTGTGTGTGTGTGTGTGCGTGTCGTGACCTTTGGACACCGATCTGCCAACAGATTCTCCATTTATAAAATCAAAGTGGGCCCATGTGTTTCTGCTTTCGCTCGTCCTCATAAAGCGTATCACACGTTGGACTCGGAGGATGCTGTAATGCTGTAATCTCTGTTTGCTAGTCACTCTTCCTGTGATGGCTTAATGTGTGTGTGTGTGTCTGTTTTCATTAAGCTAAATTCTCGTAATAATCCGCCTTCTGCAGGCCAGAGGTTAGTCGACTTGTACAAAGCTCGGCAGCGGCGGCGGCGGTGGTGGGAAATTGTTTCTTTTCACCAGAACTCAGCTCACGCTCAGTAACAGACGTGAATGTTAACAGGTGTCGTAGTTTGGTGTAATTATTGCTTCAGTCATAGTGTGTGTGTGTGTGTGTGTGTGTTTTAATGGGCGTGATCACACAGCTTCTTTGCTGTGAGAGACAAATGGGGAAAAGGTGTCTTTTGTTTTTGAAAGTCTTTGTCTTAAAGCCACACTGAGGGGCACTTCAGTGGCTACAATACCTCAGTGCCTCTTGATGGTTCATGTATCACTTTGGTCAACTTGTGCCACTTGGTTCAAAATATGTCTGCTAAACTTTTAACTGACCTGTCAGGTAACCAGCTGATCTACACTGATCGTTAATTCATTTGAATCACCTTTAAAGCTCTGCACAGATCTTCTCTTCGTATCTCACATCACATCTCCTCCTCTGTGGCTCTTCCTGAGGTTTCTTCCACATGTTTTCCCTGTTAAAGGTTTTTGTGGGCAAGTTTTTCCTCTCTGGAACCGAGGGTCTAAGGACAGAGGGTGTCACTCCCTGTACAGACTGTGAAGCCTCTGAGGATAAATGTGTTTGTGACTTTGGGCTGTACAAATAAAATCTGATTTGATTTGATCTGAATGATTTGACCTCGATGAGGCCTCTGAACGTCTGCTGAGCTTCATCCAAAGTGGCCGAGTGTTTGCAGTCGTGGCTCAGATGCTGTGACCTGTTCACCCGTGTAGACCCTGATCCAGGTCCAAGCAGCACCTCAACAGGTGCCCCAAACCCTGAATGTTACCCTGACGTGGTGTGTGCAGAAGAACTGCCTCTTCTGCAGCTTTGCCCCTGGCCCTTGAAGGATCTGTACACCTCTGCAGACACACACACACGCAGTGATTGTCAGCCATATCTATTACCAATTCCATGACCATGGATTTGATTTGCAGCAATAAGACAGTACGTGTAATGACAGCATTAAGGCTTGTTCTGCATATCTAGAGTTTCAAGGAAAACGAAGACAGATGCTTCTCCCTCGCCGCTCTTACACGTCAACAGAAATAAGGCAAAAACACATTCCTGGTGGCTACGCTGGCTGTGTTTAGCCCTGTCTGTGTGTGTTCTGCCCCGGCACTTGAAGGGCCCAAATAACAGGCGATGCTGGATGTCTTGACTTGAAGCCGAGGCTCCTTGCCATCGTCAGCCGGTAACGTGAGTAATGAGCTCTGTCAGACGCTGGCGGCTGAGTGATGTTTTCCACCGCAGACGAACCTCCCTGAGAGCTGACGGCCACATGCTAAACGACAGACCCGTGCATGCAAATGGCAGCGAATCTGACCGGCCCCTATAGAGAAAGGTGATAAGATGATTGGCGTGGTACGCCCACTAAGTCCTCAGCTCAAGGTCACGACCTGGTGGAGTGCTGAGGTTTGGTGCTGTGTGTTCTTTGGTTGAGATTACAGCACAAGGGAGAGAGTACGCCTGCAGGACAATCCGTGTTTTTCTACCCGTCAGACATTTGTATCTGAACTTCCTCAACTATGTGAACTTTCAACTGTCAAACCCTGTTCTAATATCAGTATGTGTTAATGTAACTTGAGTGCTTTGGAATGGCAATTTAAGGGAAACAATGAAGCAGTTCAAAGCTGTGAGTGAGTACAGTAGTGTTCCTGAGAGCGAGTCCAGAGAACGGGACTTGTTTTTTGTCAAATGACTTGACAAGAGCGCGGCCTCAACTCCGTCTCAGCAACCTGCTAAGTGAAAGTACATCAAGTCATTGCACCAATATGTTTTCAATCTGTCATTAAAGGGATAGTTCAAGTTTTGGTGGACAGGTACTGATCCAGACAGGAGGACCAGCATGAAGCGAAACAATGTCCAACTGCTGCGGACAAGACAAAAGCATCACAACCATAGTGCACACTATATTTTCAGTATTTCTACAGCTTTATGCTGCCGTCAGACGGCGTTTACATCAGTCTACGCTGTCCTCGAGGCCTCCGGCCTTCACTGACCAAAGACGCTGCTGAGCAGAGTTGCTGGTCGACCGTTGCTTCAATCTGTTGACTTTAATGTTTCTGCAGATCGAGGCACGACGAGCAACTCACGTGTTCTGCACGATGAAATCATATTTTTGTCAATAAAGTCTGGCGCCTTGAGCGAGCGATATGACTTCAGTTTTAGTGTCTTCTGAGCTCACAGCGTCATTACTGGAGTGTCTTGAAAGCGTGGACCGAGGGTTCTTCAACTTCAGGCGGGTTTCAGTGTGAAGAAGCGATTAGTGAGTCAAACTAAATAACCCTGTGCGGTAAAGCAAACATCCTAAAGTAGCCATGGTTGCATTGACAAACAGCTCTCCTGAGTTGCTGTATTATTTTGTGGTTTGTCTCGCAGCTCACATCCTGCTGGAGCAACAATGTTGTGACAGATTTTTTCCCCCTTCAGGGATGAAACTCGCAAAAATTTCATCTCTGAGCCGCGCCGCGACCCAAACTAACAACAGCCCATTTTTATTCTTGTCATGTGGGCAGCCATCTGACACAGACTAATGGCCCATCTCGGTCCGCATTGAAGAACTAATGACGCAGTGGAACCAGAGCGTCGAACTTCAGTATGAAGACCCGGCGTTGTCTCTGAGCGCTTCCCCGTCTGACGGACAGCTTCGGGTTTAAAGACAAAACAGAAAAAACTTCCCTATTTGTTTTACGGTGAGTGATTGTTTCCCTCGTCGGCTGGTGGAAATTTAAAGGGAACAAACCAAACAAACAAAAAGAGCATTAAAGCGCTGAGCTTTACAGGACACACCCTTTGTGTTTCTAACACATTAAGGAAACCTTGAGGCCACTCGTAAAATAAAACAACATCTTTCTCTCTCGGCCATAAAATAAAACAAGGTTTGGCTGCCTCCGCAAAAAACACACAGGCAGCACTTTTCTCCCTGTTTTCCTCTGAGAAGAATGATTGTAAATGTGCAATTAAATTAATAAAATAGTCCCGGGTAGTAAATCACTGCCCCCGAGGATGCCTGATTGCACAGCTGTGTACGTGTGTGTGTTTGTGCATGATGGATGCATGCGAGTCAGATGTATGCGGAGGTGTAGGTGCGTGCAGGAGTGTGTGGTTAAGGGTTAGCATATTAAAAACAAAATAGCAACACGGGCTTTAAATGTTCCCCAATCCTGAGGGCAAGGCGCTCACACAGCATTACCTCTGGCGGTTAGTTAGCGAGATGAGGTGGGGGTGGCGTGGCATTAGGCTTTGGTACACGGTGCCAGTTTCTGCCATAATAAAGGCATTAAAAAGCTCCTCATTAAACTATTTTGGGCACAGGGGTTGGCGTAGTAGGGTGCTGAGGGTTGGGAGGGGGCACGAACATTAAGGCAGAGGCGCTGGCTGCCAGTGATTCTGTGCCAGGGCACCTCTGTGTCACTCATGGCTACAGGGATGTAATTACAAACACATGCTTATTAACGGGGCTCCAGGGGACCTGCGTGATGAGAGAAAAGAGGCTGAAACAGAGAGAGAGGTGTAACAGTATGTCAGTGTGTGCACACAAACACACACACGCATCTTTTCTTTCTGTTTCTGGCCTCGCGTCAACATGGAGACGTCACTTCTGTGCTTCGAAAGCGACCGCCATCAGTGGAAAAAAGGGGAACAAATGGATTAAATGACTTTCTCTGTTCTACTGTAAAGAAGTGCTGTCACACTGTGAAGTCACAAAGAGCAAAGCACGGACGTCAGGAGCTTCTTTCAGCCACGTCAGCATTTCCCAAAAGTCCAGTTTCACTATTTCAGCCTCAGTTTGTTGTTTCCCTTAAAACATCATCCTGTAACTTTCCTCTGATGATCTGACGTCTGTGACCTCCTGCTGATCCACACTGACCTGTGATCAGGTGACCTGTGATCAGGTGACCTGTGATCAGGTGACCTGTGATCAGGTGAACGGTGTCTCTGTCAGTCGTACGTCTGTTCTCACACTATGTAACTTTGGGCTCCGGGTCGGGAGAAGTACGTAACGCTTTACGGCACTAAGTCACACACACCAACTATTTCACTGATTCTGGTGAAACTGGATCAGATTTTATGGAGAAAATGTTTCCTGGTTTTCCCTCTGATGTCCTCCGGCTGCTGTTAGCTCATGTTAGCTCCATCTGTACCGGACTGTGACCAGAGGCAGAGGAGCAGAGAGTGAAGAGGACGCTGACGGAGGAAGCTAAGAAGAGAAAAGGAGAGAGTGAGCGAGCAAGAAGCCGCCGGACAAGAGTAAATCTGGGACTGACTGTTAGTGGTTGGTGAGAGCTTGGTGAAATAAAAGGCTGAAAGACAGACGCCGAGCTGGGCTGACTGCTGCTGGACTAGTCAGTAATATTAGCTGCTGCTGCTGACCTGGCTGATGTTCTGGTTCTGGTTCTGGATCATATTGGAAAGTGCAAAGTGCTCATATGAGCTGTTTTTCTGTGCATTTGCAAAAAACACAAAAACTAATGTATCAATTAGGAACGAGGTCGACGACTTTTCAAAAACAAAAACACTGTCAGCGACGGTCGGCCACAAACTTATTACACATTATTGACAACACCTGCACCATGTGATCAGTTGCATTTTAAAGCTGGACCGAACATCACAGAGATCTGGAGGAGACAGAACAAAGCTTCTGAGAGACCATGAAGAGGAACGGACCATGTTTGGACCAGATGCTCGTGGATGTCGAGGAGATTTAGCAGTTTTCCGGTTGTTTGGGAATTCCAGAAAACAATCGGAAAATGCAAAATGTGGAAAAGGCTTGGACACATCAAAGACATCTTTGCATGGATGTGCATTAATGGGTGAAAGTCCTAATGAGTAAAAGTCACCACCGTGACACGAAAAGGGCCGATCGGAACTATCTTGAGATTTGGGGAAAGTTGCGATCCTCTGGATTGGTGAAGTGTTTGATTGACAGGAATAATAAGTACGTGTTGTGTGGCTCTGGCAGGCGCTGTGGTGGAAAGCAGAGTGTTGTGTAACGTTTGAGGTGCCTGATAATGATGATGATAGGAAAAGAAAGTGGGCACGAAGGGGCAGCCCTGCCAGCCTCCCCATGGCAACCCCTCGTGTTTACGTTAAATGTGGGACATATAACGGCGCTGCGGCTCTGATGTGGTGCTGTGGTAATCATGTGACCAAGAGACAGAGACAGACAGACAGAGAGAGAGAGAGGGAGAAGCTCTTTGAGAAAGGATCAACACCAACAAACGCACTGATGAAAGAGCCTGGCCGCAGATTCAAACGCCTCATTTCGTGAATAAATTTAGACGGGCGTTAAGAAAAACTGCTGTGGTGGCGACAGCAGATACATTTATGAGGCTGTAACTCAAATTAGATAAACAAAACGGCAGAAATCAAATTATGCGGCTGTCTATTGTGCTCGACTGCTGCTGCCTGTGATGATGGCAGACTGAAGTAGTCTCTGAGACGTCCCCGCAGACTGTCTAAAACCTGGACGTAGTCTCTGAGACGTCCCCGCAGACTGTCTAAAACCTGGACGTAGTCTCTGAGACGTCCCCGCAGACTGTCTAAAATCTGGACGTAGTCTCTGAGACGTCCCCACAGACTGTCATGTTATGTCATTTGCCATAACTTTAAGCCTTAATATAATGTGAACAGGTGAGTTGTATATAAATTCACCCTCAGTACAGTTGTCATGAACGGGGAAATTAGCTACAGAGACCAAAACTGTTTTTGTACCAGGCTGTAAACATGTTTATTTCTGCTGTCTAACATGGGGACTTATGGAGACTGACTCACTTCTGCAGCCAGCCTCAGGTGGACGTTAGAGGAACTGCACTTCCTTTGATAGTGCGCACAGTACCAGGCTCACCCTTGCAGCTGCTGCTCCTTCAGGTCTAGAGGAGCCAGTTGAGGTGGTCCAGGACTCTGGATGCCTCCTTGGCTCCTTCCCTTGGAGGTATGAGACCTCGCTGTACACACTGAACAGATTATACATCTTGTCTGGGAACGACTCGACAGCAGATTAAAAACTTACTCTGAGCAGAAAAATGATAGAAATGTAACCACGACCTGACATTTCACTTTCACTCTGCTGTGTTTGTCCTCTGAGATGAATCACTGACTTTCTGCAGCACTTAGAGTAAAAAACACATTTGTTTGTTTTGTTGAATCACTAAGAACAGTCATCACACACTTTATTTTAATGTTAACGAGCCCTTCTTACATCAGTGTGTGTGTGTGTGGGTGTGTGTGTGTGTCAGCATCTCCACTACAATGCTCATCCCAAACGCCTGGTCCTGTTTGTTTCTGTTTGTGTCCGTTGTCCGTCACTATGAATGTGTGTGAGTCTGCTGATCTTTGGAACTGGTTCCCATGGCATCAGACCACCATGTTCCCAGTCCCCCAGTATCAGCTGGCCCGTTGTGGTTTGATGATGCAGCTCAGGAATCTGTCACCGAGAGCGAAATGCATCGTGGTGTTTAGAATCCGGGCCCACAAAATATGGAGGTGGTTTCTGAGGGGAATAGCTCGGCGACTCGGTCCTGGATCTGATTAACTGTGTGTTTGTGGGAGGATATCTCGATCTGTGTGTGTGTGTGTGTGTGTGTCTCACATTGTACCCCTTCAGTTTACCATCTCCTGAGATAGCCCTTGTTTAAGTCGTACGTGTTCCTTTACTGCAGCCACCAATACTCCATTACTTTGTGTGTTTTTCACTTAGTGAGTCGACAAATGTCGCAGCAAAATGTGTGAAAATTAAACGAGAGTAAAAAATGTGGCTCTAAAAAATAAATGAGAATAAATGAATAAATGTTTTACTGTGTTTCTGCTGGATGTGTGAGCTTGATACGTTCTAACTTTACATTTATATTTTCACATACACGTGAGGATATTTTTATATTTAACATTTTATATTAAATACAGACGTTTTTGGGAAGCACATTAAAAAATTAAATAAAATAAAATAACTTTTTAATAATAATTGTAGCTGTCGTAGAAACAGCTTTCAGAGATTGTTTATATTATTTCATGGTTGATAAAATGATTCAAATGTATTTCACATTAATGTACGGCTGTAAAATGTTATTGGTCACATGATCAGAGTTAACTAACCTGGTCGTTATATTTCACTTAGCTGAATTTGTGTTTTAATATAAATGATCATCTTTGTAGTTTTCACGATGTCTGATGACCAAACATGGAGAAAATGAATCAGTCTGATCGCTCGTCATTTCATTGGACCAGTGTAGGAGGACACTTTACAAAGTGTGGACACTGAGGAGAGTGAAGACACTTTTGGACTGAGGGTGCTTTTTGTAAAAGGAGGACATTTTGTCCGGTTCCTCTCGACTTCATTATTCCGTTAGGGGGATGAGTTATGTGTGTGTGTGGTTGTGGTTTTGGTCACGGTGGTGTGAGGGGTTGAGAGTTCATCACCATCAGAACTTTCATTCTTTGGACAGAGTTCATCGCACGATGTCTCCTGATCATTTCTTCTTCAAAAACAAGCTGCAGCTCTTTGAAATGGCAGCAGATGTTCCAGAGACAAAACAACATCAGAGATCTTTGCACCAACTGGCTGCTACTTTTAATAAAAGCCTGTTTACACGAACGCTTTCAATTCATGTTTTTAAATCTGTGACCTCTTGTTTCAACCCACATTCTGAATTGTTTTATATCTCCAATCCAGTGATGCTAATAAAATTTGATTTTGAAAATAATCAAATCAGTTTTATGTAATTGTTTATGAAGAACATAAAAAGGCCCAACAAGGGCAGGCCATAAATTAGCCTGATTATCACAGCTTTTTTTTGTTTGGAACAATGACTCATTATTGCTTTGCATATCCACAAACACGACACATACTTGGATTTAATGTGATTAACTCAGCTGAGGCTCGCATGTCTGTGCCATAAATCTCTATACTCTGCTCTCAGCGGGGCGCCTTACCTCCAGCGCTGCCAGAAAAGCCCCGAGAAATCCAGGAGTGCTGTTCACGTTGTTCCCCTCGTAATGAAATCAGGTAATAAGGGCGTGGCGAGAGCTTGTATACAGCACAGGACTACCAGAAAACTCCAGGGGAGACGTGGGACTGCTGTTCACGGCGTACCTATGCCAGAGACGGCTAATAGGCATTCTCCCCCTCTCCTTTCTGATTAGGACCAGATGTGTGTGTGTTACACTCTGGGAAATGGCTGAGATGAGAGACAGCGAGGCCGCCAGAGCCACAATAAATTCGTGGAACGGCTAATGAATAAAACAACAGCGGATTAAATGTGCCATAGCTAAAAATAATTTGATTAAGAATCCGATCCGGCAGCCAAATTGTTCAAGGCCATGCTGGAGACAGCTGTATCTTTATTTGAGCTCTGGTGTACGAGACCACATTTTCCCTCCTAATGAGCTTCAACGAGACTTCGATCGAGGTTCTTTTTATGGGGATTTCTGGGCAGAGCTCGGGGCCTAATGAATCAGTTGTCATCACGTGTGATTGCCTGTTTAAAAAGTCCCAAACTTTCTGACTCTGTTAAGTCGGGTTCAGCCGGGGTCAATCCGAACAAAAAAAAAAAAAAAACACGCCTCCTCGTCTTCAGCCAAAAAACCTGCTTATATCAACAAGTGTCTCAGCACGGGCGTGGTTAGCCTAGCATAGCATGAAGACTGAGACCAGGAGGAAACAGCTAGCCTGAACTGACTTATTCACGTGCCGCGTCGAGCTACATGCTGAGAATAATTCCGTGCATCTCCGGCCGTCGAGCTCAGGTTTTGGTTTTTGTCTCTTTACAGGCACAAACATGAAACCTCACCGTGAAGGCAAAAGCTGCGCAGTCACAGTCTGACTGAACAGTCGTGAAGATCGAGCCAGTCTGTGCTGAGTTGACTGGATGATGAGGAGCAGGTGGAGGTGATCAGACAGGTGAGAGGACAAACTGCTGCAGGCCACGCCCGGCCACGGGAACACAAAGGATGCAGACAGCATTCACCAGCTATTTACCAAGGGCGCTGTCGCTGCATCCGGGGCTCAGCACCACCCAAGATAAGTGTTGTTATCCCGCCTACACCTGAACGATGATGGGTGGGGCCTTTCTCCAGCAGTGACACAGCAACAAGTGTTGAGAGAAGTACACAAGGAATCCAGCAGGAATCAGAGTTTGCTGCTCAGACACTTTTGATAACGTTAGATGCTTCGTGTGTTTGTCCTACGTCTCCACAGGGACTCACACAGACTAAATGAACATCCATCTTTTCATACGACTCTTTGGACGAAGCTAAACAAACAGATTTCTCACAATGTCAGAGATTTCCTTTTAAATACTTGAATTTATTTTCTCCACTAAAACCGAACAGAGGAGCCCAAAGAGAGTTCAGGACCGTGATGGATGAGGGCTCTGTGCGCCTCGGGCCAGTTCTGATGCACTTCCTTCTTCCTCCTCCTTCGTGGTCCTGCCCTCTCTCTCTCTCTCTCTCTCTCTCTCTCTCTCTCTCTCTCTCTGTCTGATTGTCTGTCTTATCTAACTGCTTATATTTTTCATCTCAACACGAACTGACAGCCTGACTCCACTCCTGACTTTCACCCGGCCGTCCCGCTCGTTGCTCGAGGCTGCAGCTGGGCCTCGGCTGAGCCCAAACGTCTGGACGTCAGGCCGCTGAAGGGTCTGTTGAAATGCGATGAAATGCCTGAACACGGTCCAAAGAGCTCACCGGTGCACAGGAAAGGGCCCGCACACCAAACAGACTGCCATGGGGAAATAGAGCTAGGGAGGCAGGTGAGACAGGGAGGCATTGTTTGGTCCCGTTTCTCCTCCTTACAGGTGGGACTCCTCAGAGTCTGCAGCACAGACCTCCGTTCAGATGGATCAGGGACACTCTCCAAGAACATTAAGAGGGCATGGCGTGAGGTTGGCACGGCACAGACTAAAGGCCAAGTCTGGGGGGAAAGGTAACGAAGGCAGAGGAGCTCAGGTGAGCCGAGGTTTGAGCTTGTCAGAGACGATATCTGCAGTTTTTGTGGGCTATTTCAACATGTTCTTCTTCTTCTGCACTCCATGCTGCAGATTTCGCTCTCTGCTTTGTCCCAAGTCCCCCAAATTTTAGGACCTTATTTGACTACGTCCCCATCTGCAGGACCACATTGTTTGTCCGTGCCTTTGAATCCTGTTACAGATGATTGTTGGAAAATGAATTATGCTGTGACATCTCTACGGTTTGCTTTGGTTTGATTTAGGCACAAATGGTTTGGGTTAGAAGACAGAGAGGACTTTGTACGTTTAGGGGACATTTGTCGTCATGGTGACAATATGAAACATGGTTCAGGTCAGGCGATGGCTGAGATCATGCTTTAAAAAAACAAATCTGACTGTTGGTTGGGAATGGGAAACTAACGATCGCTTGTGTTAAAGTCAGATGTTTCCTCCTCCATACACACACTTTGTGTCTGTAGAACAACATCACCTTCCTCTTAACGGCCACCACAGAGTTTTATCACAGATGTCATTATTTCCACGACTGATGCATGAAAGCTAACGCTAAAAATTTTGTGGGGGATCCAAACTTTGACAGGAAGTGCCACAAACTGCAGTTCCTCTAACGTCCACCTGAGGCTGGCTGCAGCAGTGAGTCAGTCTCCATAAGTCCCCATGTTAGACAGCAGAAATAAACATGTTTACAGCCTGGTACAAAAACAGTTTTGGTCTCTGTAGCTAATTTCCCCGTTCATGACAACTGTACTGAGGGTGAATTTATATACAACTCACCTGTTCACATTATATTAGGCTTAAAGTTATGCAGGATTCAGAGCGTGGACGCTTTGATTGACAGGTGGGTGTGGTTACAGGTGTCTGGTTTCAGTAACCAGGCGTCATTCAGTCGCCTCAGCTCCGCCGATGATCCGTGTCTTTATATAACGTGTCAAACAAAATGGGACATTTTACGAAGTGTTAGATTAATAACCAGGCTGGCACCTGATTCAAACGTTGATACTTTGTTTTTTGATGGTATGATGCTGACTTTAAAAACATGGCTCCTTGAAGTGTATGAAGTGAACTAATTGTATTTTTTCGATTACACCTTAAAAATGTGGAGTTTGCTCGATTATTTGAATTTTTTTGGTTGACTATTCCTGCAGTTTAATAACTGAAGAGCTCAAAATCTTCATGCTAATCATGATGAAAGGATACACAGAGAAAACAGAACCGCTGAGAGGCAGAAGACGAAACAGATGAGCGAATCAAAGAAGCACTTTCTAATCTAGAGAAAACACGGAGGGCGGAGAAAACAGGAAAAAGGAGAGAAAGACGCTGCGGGTGAAGCGAATGAGAGATAAAGGGAAACAGCGTGCATGATGTCAGGCCGCTGTTTAGTGCTGCAAACTGGCTGCAGATGGCAGGACAAAAGGTCAGGGATGGAAATTAAAGAACAAATTCAGAACAGCAGCTGAGGGGGAGAGGAGGTGCTGTGACCAGGACGAGGGAAGAAGGCAGAGGGGTCAGCCTGGACCTGGCATACGCATTTTTTAAACAGCAATTAGAAGTTCCTCCAGCTTCCAGCTCAGAGCCACGGCGGCGGCCTGACCCCCAATCATCCTCAATTTCGTTCAAGCTCCGACTCTCTGATACGCGTCTCCTCGGATTGGCTGTTTATTTTTCACAGCACTTCCTGTTAGATTGAGCGACACGGGCTGTGCGTCTTTATGGATAGCACAGAGGTCAAAGGTCATGTGCATACTTACTACGCTCATTAAATGATCCACCACCCTCAATCATCTGGTCAAGGAAAAACCCCAATCCGAGGGCCAAACGTACAGTATGTGTGTGATACTATAGATTCATTTCAACATATCATGTCACATCAAATCATCATTATTTCAACAATGAAGCATTTTAGCAGCTTCTAACTGTAACTGTTGGCTGACTTCAGACAGAAAGAAAACTGTTGTCTCACTTCATTCACACAAATTTGACGATCGAACCGTTTTCACGCAGCCTGTGTTGATTCGCCCGGAACAAGCTAACAGCTAACAGACCTTAGCTGTGGATTCTCTCTAGATAATGGTTTGAGGATGAGGATTAATGTGTAACGGGACACTGAACATTGATTTTGCAGCATGTTGGACCAACTCCAGCCCTGAAAGAAGCTTTTTTTCTTTCCTAACATGTAACCCCACAAAGTAATGTCACAGTTTTGCTCCTCCAAGCCTTGAAGTGTTCCAGAAAATGAATCACATCTTTACTTCTGTGACCCTGGACATGTGATTTATTGCCCTGCTTTGGGAGAAACATAAAGTACAGGTGATTTTTAGTCATTTGGAAAACAGTATTCAAAAACACCAGTTGAGACCTTGAGTGTGTTGACAAGAGCTGACATTGATTGACTAGAGACACAATTTGAACAATGAAGTTGTGCAATAGGGAGTCAGGTTAATATTAATTTACTGTCCTGCTTCTCACAGAAAATATATTTTGTTTAACTCGCTGTGTGTAAATTACCTTCAGATTGATGTCCACTTCCTGTGTGAGGAGTGGAAGGACTTTCTCTGAGACGCGGCTCGACACACGTGGACAACAGATCCGACATGTTGAACTTGTGAACCGAGCGCCGTCATCGGGGTAACCTCCTCCTCTGCTATCAGTACCACCCATTCCTACGGGGGATTTATACACTTCCCCCACCTCTAACCCTGATGTACCTCCGCAGGTCATCTCAGTAATGAGCCATGTGGTCCCCTCTGGCGCTCACTAATCAGGGATCCAAGGCTGTCCCATCCTCGGCCTGCCGCCGCCGCCACTGCAGCAAAACACACTCTGAACCCAAAGCGGTTGTCTCTCTGCCATCTGGCCTCCATGCCTGGCCCTGTCTCCACTCTGCCGGCGATTTATGCCCTCCTGAGGTGTTTCGCCTTTTAACTCGCACATAATTGGCCCCCAGATGCAAAAAAGATGTGGAGGCCAGTTTTTATTAGTTGCCAAGCAGAGGTCATTGTTTTTGCATCGCTCCGACTCCTCAGCACTGCCAAGGTTAAAAGACACGCATTATGTCTGTACCTTAACCAATTACTGACGAAAACAAGGAGTCTGTGGTGCATCCATGAAGGTAATGATGGACAGTGGTGAAGAAAGCAATAAAAAACAAATCACATGGCTCCTACAAAGTCCTGAAACACCTTCTCTCCTGTTTCCTGTCCATAGACCGCCTCCACCTCCACCTAAACTTCCACGGCTGACTCACCAGACATGATACGCCTGCTGTCAATTTATATGAGTTAATAGGAGATAGACATGAGAAAAGCACGTGACATGACAGGAATAAGACACTGTGGAGCTTATTGGCTGGCTGATTATAAAGTCAGATGTCTTCCGTCCAGTGATAAATGGTCGAAGCTGTTCTACTGTATCGGTGGACCTGGGGCGGGACGAATGATGCCTCAGGTGACTCCAGTTTGAGGGACGAGTGCCACGGAGATTGTCGCGTGGTCGGGATCCCGGCCTTACTAGAAAATCTGATGATTACTGTATAAATATGAATATAGCCTAAATCATGGGTGATATTTCACTTGAACGTTAAAAAACAGAAAAATGAAAAACTAAACTGCTGAATTGATTTTCTACTTAATTCTATTTTGTTATCATCCTTGAACCTTCAGAAACAGATAAAACAGATAAATAAATCAGGACCACAGTGAGGACGTTTATGGCACGGTTATGTAGCACAGGAGTTCCAAACTTTGATACAGTTATGGCTAAAATATACTATTTCTAAAAGTATTTAAATTTTATTTGATATCTGAAAATTATCTTGCAACCCCCTCTTGGTGCCTTGCGACCCCAGGGGGGGTCCCGACCCCCACTTTGGGAACCACACGACACACACTAAAAATATGCCTTCTGCATTACTAACCCACAAAGTCATATTTATTTCAAAGAGGCACTGAAGGCACAATATGTTTTAGCGTGTCAAACTAAATAAAATAAAATCACTGTTCGTGTTTGTTGTTTTTTATTCAGGCGACATCTGAGACCTCTACGTCACCGGTCTTCTTGGGGTCCTTGACGTGGCAGTGATAAACAAAGATGGCGGAGACGTTTGGAGCCTCATAGATTTATTCTGTTTGTTTTTTAAATTTTAGGACTTTTGTCTGAGGTCAGTGACCAGGAGCTTCTCATGCCCGCCTGTCCGCTCTGTCTCCGGCCTGGTTCGCACGTTAAGCTGTGAAATGAGCGGCTGGGCAGGTTTTTCTGACGAGGAGCTCCGGAAGCTGCAGCAGAGAGGTAACGCTGCTAATGTTAGCCACGTTAGCATCAGACTGGGACTCGGCTTCAGTGTTTGGCGCCTTTAAAATTCGCTGAGTCATTCTCTGATAAACCTTGTCTGTTTTTAGACTCCATGCTGTCCGCAGCGGCAGCCCGCGGTCGGAAGCCGGCTCCAGCCGGCCGGAGTCGGCAGCAGCTGCAGCGGGAGAGAGCCCTTCAGCTAGCCGCTCAGAAGAGCCCCGCAGCGGCTCCCGGCCTCCCGCCGGAGCAGCAGCTCACCAAACCTCCGCCGAAGGAACAGCCTCGGCCCGCAGCACCCACCGGAGCTGTCAGACAGGAGGGGCAGCAGACAGCCAGAGAGGTGAAGCCGACTGAAAACCACCAGCAGCCGGCTCCAGAGGAGGAGACCGTGGCTGTCAAAGAGCTGGAGAAACAAGAGGTGGAACTGTTAGTATGCTTTAATATCACATACCTGAACCTGCTTTATGTGAGAACACTGACACTGCCTGTGTGTGGCTTCAAGGGGAGCAAATGAAATGTCACAGCTGATCTCTGAAGTTTGGTGACCTTCAGAAACACAGACACAGATTTGACATTCAAGTGAAGCCTGAGCTTCTCAAGTCTGTTGACCAGGTCAGTGACTCGCGTGACGTCAAGTCCAGGATTAGTTTTAAAGTTCAGACCACGAGGTCACTGCTCGTGCACGACTGAAGACTGAAGGTGATCTGTGAAGGAGCAGCTCAGACGCTTCCTGTTGACTCGTTACGAATCATGCACCAACCATCTCTGCTGCTACTGACTATAAAACACCATTCACACACACACACACACACACACACACACACTGTACGCTGTGCAATGTCCCCACATTTTAAATATTATGTTATGTACTATGTTCAAATTTATTCATACAGTGACTCTTCTCAGTTCTTGAGCTTCAGACTGTTCAGACTGTCCTTTGTCTCCTCTGCTGTGGGCTGTCGCTCATGTTTTAGGGTTTGCTTTCATGATGTGGATTTTGAGCTTGATAAACTTTTCGTGTGTTTTTGGTCACAGTCGAGAAAAGACTCGTCTGGAGCAGCTGCAGCAAGAGCAGAAGATGATGGAAGAGAGGAATAAACGCAAGAAAGCTCTGCTGACAAAAACCATCGCTGAGAAGTGAGTACGCGGTCTGTACTGTGGTGTTTCATGACAGACCTGAGTTACAGCTGAAATAAGACAAAGTTTAGCTTCTTAAAAGTTTGTCATGGTCCGCAGGTCCAAACAGACTCAGGCTGAGGCCGTGAAGCTGAAGAGAATCCAGAAGGAGCTCCAGGCGCTCGATGACATGGTGTCCAACGATATCGGCATCCTGAGAGGAAAAATAGAACAAGCCAGCTGGGATTACTCCACCGCCAGGTACAGACACGACACGAGAAAGTACAAAAGTGTCTGTGTGCAGACAGACAAAGTGTCTTTGGTGTGAGGAACAGAAACTTCCCTACGGCTGAAACTTTATTAATCACGTTGAAACACGTGAAATTACTCCTCCACATTTGACCCATCCAGGTTGGCACCTGGGCAGTGAGAGCGGGGATCGAACCTCCAAGCTTCGGGTTATTGGACCACCCGCTCTACCCCTGCCATGGCCGCGCCAGGCTTCATACAGTCTCCAGGTTCAGAATATGTTTGAATTCAGATTTGCTCCTTGGAAATCTGGTGGGACAGAAATCTTTTAATCGATCGTGTTGTTAGGTTTGTTTTTTGTCCTCATTTACTCAGAGCATTAGCAAAAGGCTGCGTGATGATGGCGATCTTCACTCAGATATTGGTTTGCAGAAGGATCAGAGTCTGGGTTCAAACAGACTTCATCGGCTTCATCATTCATCTGTACTGCTCGTGTCCCTGAATGCAGCATCAGGCGGTGTGTCCCGTGTCAGTCGTGTTGTCTTCTGATTGGCTCGTCTGTAGCTGTCAGTCGTGGCAGCGTTGTGATGAATAGCTTGTCAGTTTGTCAAACTCAAAGAGAGGCAGAGCATGAATAATTAATTAGCAGGCGGAATCGGAAGTGTGCGGACCTCGCTGTCACCTGGATATATTAAGAGAAAACACACAGCAACAGGTGAGCGAAAGCGAAGGAGCGCGGTACAAACAAACAGACACGAGGCAGAGATAGTTGATAATATGAAGGACTGTAAGCAGCGTCATCTGGACCTCAGAGAGGCGGCCGGTAAGGAAGCTTTCTCACTCACTGACTGCTGATAGTGTGCCGTGACACTGTCAGTCTGTGAAGCTCTCAATGTGTCGCAGTGAGGTCGACCAAAGATTAATGACATGATGTCATCATTTGATTGTGAGGTTCGATCTCAGGGCTGCACAGTTATTATTCACACTCATCACTATGTCAAACTCACAGTACGGCACCCACCAACCACGGTGTGTGCTGGTCCAGTTTGGCCCATTGCATTCTGGTTTTTGTATTCTTTCTTTTCTGTTGAGCAAAAGGGAACAGCAGAGTCATTTTTCTGTTTGAGTGTTTCCACTCAAACAGTTTGATGGAAACAAACTTTCCAGCAGTGAAAAATCGGAACAGCTGCAAGTGAGAAGAGATGATTCACAGCCTGAGACATGAGGAAGTCCAGGAGGCAGAGCTGTGATGATCTGGACTCGATGACACTTCCTCATGTGGGCTGAGGAGTTTGCTAATTGGTAGGATCATTAACAGTGTCAGTGTGATTGTATAAAAATCCCAGTGAGCGTTCTTATTATCGATAACGAAATGTGCAGCAGGTGATGTGACTGTACGTCCTCTGTAAATGCTCTCACTGCCCCCTGCAGCTGGTTTCCAGTATTCATGTTTCCTCACACACACTCAGGCTTATGTCTCCATCAGTGCAGCCACAGAAGGTTTCCACACCGTCAGATGTTTAATAATCATATGAACCTGTGTGTGTGTGTGTGTCCTCGTGCACGTAGCTGTAATGAGATTTGCTCCTCGTTACAGATGTTTGGATAACGAGGAGAGGACCCGACCTTCACACACCGGCTGCGCTGCGCTCTGTTATGATTACGTTGATTTAATCAGTCGCTGAGATTTCTCTGAGGTGAAGCGTGTAACATCATCTGTTTATTTTCCAAACAACATGTGATGATTTTGTTTTTCACAATTCAAACAAAGATTCAGAGTTCAGACGTCGTGCGAGGACGCTGCTCTGCCCCTCAGCAGGGCCGCGTTCCAAACTGTTCTGATCAGCTCATCGCCTCAAACTTTCAGAACTGAACTACTAACGAGAAACCCATCATCATTTAATCTGTGATATTCTTTGAAATTTCATTTATTAGGATCATCTTTAGCTGCGTCAGCTTTTCTCCAAACCAAACAACCCACAGAGGAGCGAGCCGTGCTCAGCCGATGTTCTAAATCAACATTTCTAAAATCAAATCATGGCAGTGATCCTCCGTTTATCGTTTAACTTTATTAATGTGAATAAGATTACCTTCAGTTTGAAGTTGACGGACCGATCATTTAATTGATTGATGAATGCAGCAGCAACTTTATTATCTAATATTCTGACTCATGCTCTGCTCTTAATGCCATCAGCCACGGCGTCACGTAATGAAACGTCTCGTTATGTTTGTTTACGTTCTCTCTCTTTTCCTCGCGTGTCCTCTCAGGAAGCGTTACGAGAAGGCGGAGGTGGAGTACGTGACAGCCAAGCTGGACCTGCACAAGAAGACGGAGGTGAAGGAGCAGCTGACGGAGCACCTCTGCGCCATCATCCAGCAGAACGAGCTGCGTAAAGCCCACAAGCTGGAGGAGCTGATGCAGCAGCTGCAGCTTCAGGCCACTGAGGAGGAGCTGAAGAAGCAGACGGAGGAGGAGGAGGAGGAGAGGAAGAGGAGCAGTGCGGAGACGAAGAGGGTCCCCACACAGGGAGACGGTTCTGTGGAGAATCAGGGAATGGTGCAATCGACCAAAAACTGCAGAGCCACAGAGGAAGAGACTGTGAAGGAGGAGAAGGGAGGTGACGTTCAGCAAGAGCACCACCCGCTGACTGCAGCAGCAAACACTGAAGACGCCTGTAAACCTGTAGAAAACTGTGTGCAGGGTGGAGCTGTGGCCTCCTGATGCTCACAGAGACACTCGCCCAGCTCTCTGTAAAATATCACGTAGATCTGAAACACTAACGCTGGTGTTGGCCCGGTGTCCAACGTCAGAGTCCGTCTTCTAAAAACTCTTCAGCCACTGCGTGTTTGTCCCCGTCGTAGAGAGGGGACGGGGTGACGGTTGATTCTGGACGTGCAAACCCAGAACGGGTCGAGCTTAGGCTGCAGAAACAGTTTGGTCATGGTTTGGGAAAGATTGTGGTTTGGTTATTAAATACTGAAAAAAGTTAGACGTCCTGTCTCGTGTCAGTTTTTCAGCATTTAACCAAGATGACAATCTTGACCAGAACCTTAAAAACATTCAACTGAAGCTCAAACACGGCACTCGTGTTGGATCGATGTCAGCAGTCGTATCTCGTTCATCACAAACATTTCTTTATTATCTGGGAGCCGGTACAGATTATTATAAACAGATTTTCACTCCACGATTGTCGTGATAGAAAGAATTCACGGTAACGATATTATCGCAATATTCATCTTGAACTTTGGATGTAAACATTAGAGTGGGAGCCACACACAGAGCAGAACGAAAGAAATGGTTTAAGAGCTGCTGACAGTTATCATATTAATTATTAATATGTCACATAAGGCCACGTGAATATCACTGCGACACCTCTGAACTGTGCACCGACGATCAGATCAAATATTAAATTTGAGCAGAAAGTTCAAATTTGGACCTTTTTATTCAGACGCAGCTGCTCGTGTTCAGACGTTTGACCTTTTGTTAAATGAAGAAGACTTGGAGCAGGAAGGAATCAGAGAAGCGTGTTGTTATGATCGTGTTGAAACTGGAGGAGGATTCAGACTCCAGGACAGACTGTACCTGACACCGCTGTGTCGAGCTGCAGAGGGAACCAGGCGCGAATCTTGCAGCCATTATCTTCAAGTCGGTGGCTTCTTATGTTGGACCAGCCGTGCGGTTGGACATCACATGTGAATGATCTGTGAGCAGAGCTTCAATGCTTCTCATTGTTGTTCTGTGCGGCAGCACTGAGCGACGTGTTCTGTTGGAAAGTCTTTGTCGTGCAGGCGGAGTGAGGCGTTCATCGGGTCCCGTCCTGTCTGATCTGCTGTGGATGAACACGTTAGCTGGCGCTGGACTCGTGTTTCACAAAAACTCATTCTGCTGTTGTCAGTGCGGCGGAGCAGCGGGCCTCCTGCGTGGTAAGATGATCTGTGCTCATGTATGGACGGGCAGACGCTCATGTTGAACTCTGTACACGTGAGTGATCGAAGCAGTGACTTATTTAAAGAGCTGACACTAAAATAAACTTTAAATGAGAGTTTTGTCTTCGTGTTTATCGCTTTAACACTCAGATAATGAGTTATCTGCAGGACGGAGCTGTGCTGCTGGAAGGAATTTACACAGGGTGGGGGTGGTTGGTGGGGGTGGGGTGGAGGCTTTGGGGGGTACTCTGGGACTTTTTTTTTTTTTTTTTTTAAAGTGCAGTAAGTGTTTCTGTAAAGCACTTTGAGATTTTACAGCGCTCCGGTCACATCTGGCCGTCTGAAGGAGACGCTGTAAAAAAAGCAGCTTTTTTAATTAGTGAGGAGGCCGAAGCTCCGCGAGGAGAGACGAGGGACCGCCGTCCACGTCTGTCCACGCCTGTCCATGCCTGTCCACGCCTGAAGGCCGAAGGAGCTGATCTCAGATCAGACTTTCACCTTAAAGATGGTCAAATAAAAAATCTCACTATTAAAAACTAAAAATGTTGCTTGAAGTACTTTAATTTTCATTTCACGTCCTTTCAAAGAGAAATATTTTTTTTACTCTCAGGAATCTGCAGGTTTAAAGTCATGAAACATTAAATCTGTCAGAAATATTCAAACTTATTTCCTGTTTCATTTTTGTGCAGTTTGTAAATTTAAATCAATAAAATGCTGCTCTCTTTATTCCAACCTCAGCTCATCTTCATGTTAATGCAGAATTCAAATCTCTAATTTAAACAATAAATGAAAAGAGCGTTCATCAGCACTGAGTACATCTGTCCCTCCAGTTAAACTGAACACTGAGTAATTATTAAAGCAGCATTTCTATTTGATTCTATTTCTATTCTATTTTTACTGAATGAACTGAACGATGATCCTGCCTCATTTTAATAATAATATTAATAATAATAGTCAGGAGGAGTCTTCCTCTCGGGGTCTGTGAGAATAAAATGAGTTCTGGATTCTGACAAAGAAAAATGAGAAGATCCAAAGTGCACGAACCGCCTCTGCATCCTACACACATTTCCAGTGTGTGTGTGTGTGTGTGTGTGTGTGTGTGTGTGTGTGTGTGTGGACTTCAGAGAGCGCAGGGTTTATAAAGTAAAGTATGATTTATGTGGCGCTGGCGTCCCTCGACAGGTCGAGAAAGACTCTGAAACTCGAGAAGTCCAAATCAGGTTTTTGCTGAAAGTCTCTCCGCCATCTGGCCGAGCCGAGCCGAGCCGAGCCGGTCTTCACCTCCAACACCAGCTGAACTCTGAGCTCACCCAGAGGAGATGTGAAGCACAAACACACTGCAGCAGAAGAAGAACTCATCCTTTCACTTGTGTGAATCACACACGTGTGTGTGTGTGTGTGTGTGTGATGTTCATGAGTCTGAATGTAAAACGAACCAAACCCGGAGAAGAAAAAACACTAATTGATTGATTGATTTATGATAATCAGCCCCAAACGACGTGTGTGTGTGTGTGTGTGTGTGTGTGTGTGTGTAATGAGAATCAGTTCGGCTGAATTAATTTCACACTTGCTCTGTAAACTCTGCGTGTTGTTTTAATCAGGAGCAGATTTTCTGTTTTATGTCGGAGCTGCAGAGCGTTTACAGTGAGAGCAGCCATAAAACACACACACACACACACCAGTCACATCACGAACATCCTCAACATTTAATGATTTGATCTGGATTTTTTATTCATTAATATGCATCAATTAAATAAAAACAAACAGAAATTAAATAACTGAACGATTCAAAATGTAACTTTTTATTTTTCACATTTTATTTTTTTATTTTATTATTTTAAAACGTGACATTTGTTCTTATTTTAAGACATTCAAACTTTCTTTATTCAGCAGCTTTGTTCGTTGTTCATGTTGTGAATTATTTAAATAAAAAGATGACGTAATAAAATATAAGATCATAAAAATAAAACGTTACTGACCGGAAGGATTTTACAGCAACACAAAAATAAAACATGAAATATTTTGTGCATATTCCGCATTAAAGTATTAAAGTATTGCTGTAGCAGCGTGTACTGTGAGTACTGTGTGTACTGTGAGTACTGTGTGTACTGCGTGTACTGTGAGTACTGTGTGTACTGCGTGTACTGTGAGTACTGTGAGTACTGTGTGTACTGTGAGTAGCAGTATCCGCTCAGTTCTAGTATAAATGCTGGTTTCAAATCAAACATGGAGGCTCTTTAATCCGCAGCATGTTCGCAAGTTTTCACATCTGCAAAGTAACAACAGCTGGAAGATTTACTCCGATAGAAGTACTTTACTCGGGCCCGCAGTACTGCGGAGTACTCGGCTCCATTCCTCCTCCTCCATGTATGCAGCCTGTCTGTGTTTGGGAGCCGGCCTGGACTCTGTAATCAGCTCAGAGTCGCTGTGCAGAAATCCCGCAGCAATCAGGCGCAGCGCAGAGGGAGCGGGTCCGCAACATGTGGCTCCCTGCACAGGAAGCGAGGAGTCAACAAGGAGGCCCTTCACTCCCAATTAAGGAAATAAACCAGGACAGGGGGCCAGAGCGCGGCTCCAATCAGCACCAGGGGTCACCGGACAGCGGCGGCGGGGAGGGGAGCTGGGACCCCCATCAGCAGCACCCTGAGCCCGGGGTCAGGCCTGCACAGGGGGGCTGACACAGAACAGAACCGGCAGACAACAAGAAACACAGCCACTGTGACTGACAGGTGGGTTCCTAAATACCTAAATAATAAGTACCACCGTGTACAAATACTGCGTTACAAGTCAGAGTACTGCATTTAAGAGTATTACTGGGCTCAGTGCTGTGTGAGGCCATCCCATAATCCTAATATAATCTGTTTTAGATGTTCTGTAGCTGTCACAGAAATGTGACGTTAAAACTCTCTGAGATGTTGTGAAAACAGAAAAAGCTCAATTATATATATTATATTATACTTCAGTAAATGTATTTAAAAAACTGCATGTCTACATTTGATCATATTTACACAGAAACATATTTCTACATGAAATCGTTTCATAAACTTATCTCGTGTTAAAGAGCCAGACAAGTAAAAGTACACGACATACTTCAAATAACAGTTCAGTATTTTAATCAGCTGATTTTTGTTAGTTAACAATAATTATGATGTTTAAAAATGTTGACGTCATGTTGTGTAATATCCAGTAAATATTCCAGCTCCTCGTCATCATTGATGTCTGCTCTGTGTGTGTGGTTCCCACCCTGCACTCAAACTTTAAATTTACCTGACAAAAAAAGAAACAAAACACGATAAAAGTTAAAGATGAATTTGATTTTTAGCCTTTAAAAAATATCCTGAAGATATCTTCATGATGAAGCTCAGTTCTGATCTCGTGTGAATATATGAACTCATGTTGTAACGGCCTGTATGAGACAGAGACGCGCCTCTCACCTGCCTCCGGGCTCAGAGGGTCAGCAGGTTTTCGTGGGTCCCCCTTCAGTTACCACCCACAGCCTCACCGAGCCGGACCAGACTGACAAACCAGCACAGAGCCTAATTATCCCGCTCAGGCTCTCGGCCCTGACATGAGTTACAGCGCGGAGCTTCGTGACTCTGTGATTAAGTCCCATTTCAAACCAATTCAGTGAAGCTCGCCATTAATTTATGATTCACTCCTGTTTCTGGTTTGTGCACTTTAAGTCTGTATCAGAGGGAAACGCTCTGAGATTTATGTGATGCACTTTATCAACATTTAATGTGAGCCCAGAACCTGCCTGTCAGGCTCACACACACACACACACACACACACACACTTCAGTGAACTGCTGATTCAATCTAATGAAAGAGATGAAACCAACAGCTGTGTGTGTGTGACGTGATTCAGTTAGTTCACACACATGAAGACTCAGTGAACAGTGTATCTGCATCCTCACACGTACGACGTGAATATGATATGATATCTCTGCACGTTCGATGTTATGAACGCTGAAATGACACAGATGATCAGAGCTGACAGAAATATCTGCAAAACAACAAAAATACTAAAATAACTACATGAGTATGAGAAACGATGAGAACGTTCATCTGTATGTTATCAGTGATTATTTAACATTTTATGTCATCATGGTGGAGCTCGTGTGTCTGCTGGCTGGTTATTAAAAATATTTTATTTCTAAAATCTTGATCTGAGAAATAAAAACAGTCAAATATTTGTATTAATGCAGAGAAAGATGATGGTGTAAAATATTTCAGAGTGTTCAGTTTAACTTGATTTCATCTGTGACGTGTCCGTCTGTCCTGCTGCTGGATGAAATATTAAATATTAAATATTAAATATTATTCTTCGGGATCCTGCAGGCCGCTGTGGACGGCGTGCTCGGATTCAAACCGGGGACATTGTGATGACGCGGCATGCGGACGCCCCCACTGAGCGTTTCCTTTCCATATTCAGGCTGTGTTGACTTCCTGTGGCACAGATCTGAGACCCTGAGCTGCACAAACAAAACGGACCTGATGTGAAGTGAAGCTGACATGTTTGCTCTGAGATCCTGAATCCACGGCTTCACATTTAACGTCTGCAAAGGTGTTTAATATGAGCCCTGTGTGTGACGCTGTGTGTGACAGCCGAGGCCTCACAGTCAGAGTTGGTGTTATCTGAACTAAATGTTTGATGAACTTTACAAATGAAAGCTTGGCTGGAGGAGTTCACGTGAGCGATCCTGATGCCTCCTCTGCAGACTCTCCTTCCTGCTCACGCTCACGCTCACGTCAGCTCTGCGGGATGCCATTTTCCTTTCAGAGATGTTTGGACGTTTCCATTCGCCACAGACAAACTGGAGCAGTCGCAGCAAACAGGCCACTTTCACATGGAGCTCTGAACAAAGAATAGGGGCCCTGGAGGAGAAGACTGAGAGTCTGAGACACGGGGAGGCCTTTTTCTTTTTTCTTCCTTTTTTTTGGCTCTAGCTGGCACCGGAATGGACTTGTAGGCAGGAAAAGAGAATCTGGAGGGAAAACTAATGATGAAAAAGTCTACTCTATCCCTGTGCCTTCATTAAATACATGGAAAGAACGAGAGAGGCACATCTGGATTCAATCCGCGTCCCTTTGATGGCATCAAGTGTTCTTTTCCCAGATCAGGGGGCTGGAAGCTACGGGATGTCTATGGCAGCTCGGAGCCCAGAGTCGACTCCTGCCATCTGAACACATGACCCCCACCCACACCCCCCGCTTCCACCCCCACCTCCACGTCCAAAAAAAAATCCCCCACATCACCTCCACCAGCCAGCTCCCTCCATTCCTCCATCCCTTCACCCCCACCACCTCTCCAACCCGGCTAACCTACAGCTCAGTGCCAACTCTGAGGTGGGAAGTAACTCCGGATCAGCTCAGAGGAATGTTACTTGGACGTTCTGTAAGAGTTCAGACCGAAATACTCAATTACTTTTATCTGCAGTTACTTTGCAGATTCAGGAACACACTGATGAAATGTGACAGGAACCATTTTGGACTGGCTAAAGGCCGAAGTTTAAACATTTGGAAGTAAAAACTCGCTCAGAGCACGATGAGAACTGATCCACCACAGGCCTGAAGGTGCACAGAGATCCAAAGAGGACGAGTCCTCGGCTCAGTCTCAGAGAAGTCCTTCTGTCTCTCTGTGTCTTCGTCCTTCGACTCCTCTGAAAGCATGAAAATCATCTTTGGTTCATTTTAACGTCTCTGATTCTCACCTGCTCACATCCAATCAGAGGAGACGGTCTGAGTTCAGACGGACTAAAGTCAGGACTGTCCTGCAGCTCTGACTGACCCGGACTTACCTGAGTCACACACACACACACACACACACACAAACACCAGCTGTCAATATAACAGATCATCAATCAATCTGATCAATCACAGCAGAATCTGATTCAAAGATGGACGCAGTTCAAACTGTCAGTGAATCTGACATGTTCTACAGAGATGAAGCTAAAAGTGAACTTTACAGTACAGGAAGTACATTCTTGAAGTACTCAAAGTAAAAGTACTCATGGTGCAGAGTCATGGATTTGATGGAAATGACTGAAACAGCTGATCTAACACTCTAAAACTTCATCAGTCAGCTGATTGAGTGAAACAACAAGAAACAAAACGCCCCAATAAATAAATAAATAAATAAATAAATATAGAAAAAACTTTCAGAGGTTAAAGGTCAGGAATGACACGTGACCTGCTGCCCCCCTCAGTTTGGTTAAATGATTTCTCCCACCCTCACGTGCAGCTCTGTGGACAGACTGACCAACCAGAGGACAGGAGAGGGGACACAGACAGACCCGAACCGGGCCGGGGTGATGGTGCTGCTGAGGGGAGGGGGGGGTGGGGTGGGGGCCTGCGAAACGTCAGACACAACATAAAGGCATTGCCACGTAATTACGGGGCTCTCTTTCATTTAGGAGAGAGAGAGAGAGAGAGAGGGAGAGAGAGAGAGAGAGAGCCTGGAGGTGCGGCGCTAACGTCCTGCCTCCTCGCGCCTGGCTGCCGCAGAGCGAGCTTTGCGCACACACGGAGAGCTTTGCGCATCTGGTCGTCATCATCATCATCATCACCAGCAGCAGCAGCAGCAGCTCTTCCTGCTCAGATGTGACTCCACCAGAGTTGGGAAGAGCAGCTTCTTCTCCTCAGAGGACTTCTCTGCTCTCACGCAGCGGGACCAACGCGCGCCCTGGATGGATTGGCTGCAGGAGTTTGATGTGGAGAAAAGTTTTGCCTGAAGTTTGTTTCGTGTCCTGATCTGGATGTGAACAGATCCGCTGTCCAGCTCGGAAGAACCGAGTCCGTGTGTGTGTGGCTGTTTTCTGGAGCTGCTGTTTGCATGCGAGGACCTCGTTGCTTCGCCTTTTCTTCTTCTTCTTCTTCTTCTCGTCGTTTTTTCTCCCCCCGCTGTTCCCCACTTGCGTCATGACTTCTAGCTATGCACATGTAATGGACAGGCAAGCCACGATATCAAACCGCCTGGAGAGTCCGATCACGTCTAACCTGGACAACCTGCAAGCCAAAAAGAACTTCTCGGTCAGCCACCTGTTGGATCTGGAAGAGGCCGGGGAAATGGTCGGCACTCAGCCGGACGAGAGCGTCGGGGAGGCGGGGAGGAGTATGCTGGAGTCGCCGGGGTTGACCAGCGGGAGCGACACGACCCAGCAGGAGAGTAAGTGAAAAGAAGCCCGGCCGAACTCGGGCTGGGCCGAGCAGAGGAGGTCCAAACACCTTTTAAAACCGCGCGAGCCAAATGTTAAAAAATCCTGTGTGGTGCGTTTTAGTGCCGACGTGAAAACAAGAGTCTGAGCTGCGGGACGCGCTGCAGCTTCACTCTAACGTAGCTCTAATGACAAACCCACACTAAACTCATTTGTTTTCATTATGTTGTGGCGCGTGTCCGCGTGCAGGAGCGCATGAATGGAGCTCTGCGGACAGCGGCGCGCATGGAAGGAATCCTTTAGTGAGTTTTGGCAATGCATCATCCCTGACGGCCCCCCCTCACACGGCCATTAATTTACCATTAGCACTTTGATGTCAGTGAGGTATGGTGATGTTGGTGGACATGGTCAGTGAAGTTGCGAGTCAGACCCGGTGGCTCATAAATCTCTCTGCTCGGGACTGTTGATCCAAACGAGGCCACATTTTTTGGATCTTGAAGGTTTTTGATCTTTTTAGGAGAAATAATGATCCTTAAAGCGAGTCACGTGACGCGCAGCTGACGCGCATTTGACGGAATTTATCACCAAAATAATCAGAAAAACTTTTTTCATTCCTCCGCGTGTGCGTAAAAAACGAGGCCGAGTTTGGTGAACTAAGAAGCGGGCACTTTATCTCCGAGCTCCCGCTGACAGCCTCTAAACTCGGGGCTCTGTTTCCATCTCCTGCGTTAAAATGCGCCGTTACGCGCGGGGGGAAGTTGGATAAACTCGGCGAGAGCGCGCGGACTCTCCGGTGAGATAGTAAATAAACGCTCCCTCCGTCCTCCTCCTCCTCCTCTCCTCCTCCTCCTCCTCTCCTCCTCTCCTCCTCCTCACTCAAACGCTCAGACAGAAACATTTTAGTCTTTAATGAGTGTTTTTGTTATTTTTTGAAAAACGCAGCGCGGCTGTGAGAAATCTGCGGGAGGAAGTGCTCGGGTCACGTCGTTAATTCACGGTTATTTTCGGCCTGTCAAACACTTTCAGAACGTCGGAGCCTGATCATTTGTCATAATTAGCGCGCGTGTCCTCGTCCAGACAATTAAAGGAATCAGATATCACAATCTGGTTTCATGGAGGTGAGTCTAAAAAAGAACAGGAGCAGTGGAGCCGTCCGGGTCCAGAACTCAGACCTCCGCGCTGGTTTCGTGTTTTCACCGTCTGATGATGGATTCACTTCATTTTTCCGATTTGGTGCAGAAACGTAAACGCAACAGTTTTTATCAGTTAATTAAAATCTCAGTGAAGACACTTCAGAGTAAAAGCAGCAGAAAGTGAGCGAGCCTCTGATCTGTGATCAGCTCGATGAGCTCTGGCAGGAGGACTAATTAACGTTCACTGATCGCTGCTAATGAGATCAGTCTAATCCCGCACGTGCAGCAGCTGCGGCCTCAGACCCTCAGCCTGAGCTCCGGACCACGACTCTTTGATTTCTGTCACCTGAAGCTCGTTTTTAATTTTTTCAATTTGATTTATTTTTTAATTTGACACTTTTTAAATGATCCAACATGTTTTGACGGTCACAGTTTGTTCACACAGGGAGACTGAACGTCATCAGATATTTAATTAAACAGTTCAGGTCTGGCTCATTATCATATTTAATTACCTCTCTCTCCGGTTGTAACGTCATCGAACGGGCGGGCAGACTAATGAAGTGCGTCATGATCTCCATCCGGCCTGTTTGCACGCGCGGAGGGGGAGGCCTGCGCGCGCTCTCCGGTCAGCCATGTGCGGCTTCCATCAGCGTTTACAGCCGCAGTTTACGGCCCGAAACACTCCGGCCTGCAGCTTTGAAGCCAAATGATCTGCGACAAACCGAGAGGAACAAGATGCGGGACAGGCCTCAGTCTGCGGAGGTACAGACGAGTTTACTGCGCAGAGAGGAAATATTCCGAGTCTTCCTAAATGAGTCCAAATAAAACGTGTCAGCCGGTTTGTACCGAATCAGATTAAACACCGACTGTTGATTGTTGACTGGCAGCTGCAGGAACGGACGCGTTTGGTCTTTGTATCAGTTCTAACGTGTTGGCTCAGAGGAACCAGGAAGTCCAAACAGGAGAAAAACGTTTGTTTCACTTTAAATCTGATTTAAAAAAAAAAAAAAAAAAAAACTGATTTAAAGACGCAAAAAGAGAAAAACACAAAAACAAAAAGATTTTTCTAAGCAAATAAAAATATTTAATCTGAATCTGAAAATCAGCTGATTCAAATGTTCAAACTTAAAGATTAAATTCATAAAAAAACAAAAATGTTCTAAATTTTTTTGTTTTTATTTTTCAGTAAAAATTAGAACACTGACCTTCAAAAACTGAACCGTGATTAATATAAATATACATTTATTTAATGCATTTCATATTTATTTTAATTGTTGCTCACTCTGTCTCCTGATTGGCTGAGACTGCTAATTAGACAACATGGTGACAAAAACCAACAGATACACTGCAGTGTGTGTGTGTGTGTGTGTGTGTGTAAAACTGTAATAGTGAAACTTGCATTCAGACTTTGGGCTCAGTGCTTTAAGAAGCTGAACATGTTCGAGTCCGACTGTCAGTCCTCTAATGAAGAACAAAACAGTACTTTCAGTACTACAGTACTACAATACTGCAGTACTCTTCACCTTTTCAGATACCGTTAAAGTACTCTCTGAATGTTTTATTATATTGATCATTTTATAATCAATGAAAACATTTCAGACACTTTTTAGATTTGAACATTTTCAGTCAGACGACTTCAAACTTTTAAAATATTTTAGAGTCACTGCGGAGGAAGACCATGAGACGCAGCTGAAAGCTAAAGATGAAAACATTGAGCACATTTCTCTGAGTGACAATTCAAATATTTTTCAATAAAACATTAAAGCAGGAATCAACATGAATATTTTTGTTCTTACAGGAACATTTAACATCGAATCCTTTAAATCTACATACTGACAAAACAGAAAATATGAAATGAAACATTTCACGTCCCAGTTTTCAAATCAGATTTAGGAATGAAGAAAAAATTAAACATTTGAATTTGTGAACGGCAAATAATATGAAATCAGGTCACGTTCGTCTAAGAATGATCAGAAAAGAGAGAAAAAAAATCATCTGTAAAAAATGTAAATTTAATGAACGACTGTTTCTGAAAAATTATTTTTTATTACATTTTTATTTATTTTTACCCGAAAACAGAAATTTTTATTTTATTTTGAAATTAAAATCTGACTCTACAAAATAAAACGTTTTTCAGCTGAAAGATAAAAAAAAAATCCAACAACGGATGTAGAAAAATCTCAAATACTCAAAGTCCAAAACGCGTCAGTAACTTCCAACCTCAGTGTGTGTGTGTGTTTATAATGTGTGTGTGTTTATAATGTGTGTGTGTTTATAAAGTGTGTGTGTGTAATTAGGCGGGAACATGGATGATCACAGTCTTTTCTCTCCGATGTGAAAGTGTTACTTTGTGGTCTGTTTGTGGAGCCACGAGGCACCGACACTGAACCCAGCCTGCAGGAGCGTTTAGCCCGAACACGTGCAGCCGGAAGGTGCCAGCATGACTTATATATGTGTGTGTGTGTGTGTGTGTGTGTGTGTGTGTTCAGCCCAGTCTGTTTGTTGGTCTCTGCATGTGTCTGTTTGTTTGATAATGAGGCCAAAGAAGGAGAAATTTTAAAGGAGCTTCAGTTACAGAAACATTTCTGCCTGTGTGTGTGTGTGTGTGTGTGTGTGTGTGTGTGCATGCAGACAGCTCACAGCGTTCAGAAGTCACATTAAAAAACGTTGTCGTGTTTCTGGACGGATCGTCCTCAGAGGACGCTGTCCCAAACTGTTCCTGGAAAAAAGACGTCACTCTGCAATCACTGAAATGTCTTTCTGTTCCCAGCTGTGAACCGCACGCGCACACACACACACACACACACACACACACACCTTTGATTTCATTTATAGTGAAAAACTCTGTGTGTGTGTGTGTGTGTGTGTTCACGTTTCTGAGGATTGTTTAATTCACTGAGAAGAAGCAGACAGGAAGTGTGTGTAGTCTGAGCCGCTATAGGCCTCAGCGTCACTGTGTGTGTGTGTGTGTGTGTGTTGATGCACGTTACCATCAGATTATCAGTCTCAGAGATTCAGATTAAGACGTAACATTAAAATGTCTGAGTTGATCGATCGTTTAACAATGAAGACAACAACTCCCATGATGCCACGCTGTGCCATGACCGTCTTTGTTAGTTCGATGTAAGAGACAGTCTGACAGGGCTAAGTAAATAACATATTATTATAAATATTATTGTGTATTGGAAACATATCGCTTGAACTCAGCGGTCGGGTGGTCGAGCAGGTCGGCCATGAACTGTAGCATGAAGTCCTCGACGTGTGTGTGTGTGTGTGTGTGTGTGACATGTTTGTTACAACAACCGACTCAGAGTTATTTTATATATTCATGTGTGATCAATATTTCAATGATAATTTAAAGTGATCGGTCTTCTATTGGCTAGTTTAAATAATTGTACACATCAGGTGGTTCAGACGGAGTGATCTGATTGGACAGTCGTTCAACGAGTGCTAGTATAGAGAATAACAGCACTGAGACGTTTAACAGACGTTATATTAACGTTAACGTTACTTTAGATTGTAACAAAGAAACTGGATCCGATCAGCTGATAATAAACCTGATCAGCTGATCAGCTGCCATCAGTAATCAATAACTAACATTCAGACAACGTCAGCCAAACGTATCCTCAGTTTGTCCCAGTCAGTTTGACGATTCGTTACGTGTCCGTAACATCACAGCTGAAGCCCGTCACACAGACAAACTGTGACCCGACCGTGCTGCTGCTGAGCAGAACATCGAACACGCTCCGCGTTCTGACAACGCTCCGCGTCACAAATGATTATTATTGATTATTGATTATCATATTTCTGACTGAGGTCAGAGCCGTGCACGAACACGTGGAGCCTTCTGTCATTAGAGTCTGATGCTTGTTTTTAATTTGACCTCCTGGTTCCCGTCACGCCTCATCAGTGACTTCACATCACCTCTTTCTCCTTCTTCTCCTCAGACGAGCAGATGAACACGGAGGAGAAGAAGAAGAGGAAGCAGCGCAGGAACAGGACCACCTTCAACAGCAGCCAGCTCCAGGCTCTG
Source organism: Nibea coibor (assembly GCA_023373845.1). Lineage (NCBI taxonomy): Eukaryota > Metazoa > Chordata > Actinopteri > Sciaenidae > Nibea > Nibea coibor. The sequence goes on along the minus strand of CM041718.1, from coordinate 26,575,036 downwards.
GAGAGAGTGTTCGAGAGGACACACTACCCCGACGCCTTCGTCAGAGAGGACCTGGCCCGCCGGGTCAACCTCACCGAGGCCAGAGTCCAGGTATGAACCGGGACGCCTCAGGGTCCCACCTCGGTCAGAGAGCTTTATTTTGACACATCCGCCTCCCTTACAAAATAAAAGCCTGACTTCTTGGAGTCAGGTTCAAGCTTTGATCAGCCATAAAACATATTTCACTGCAGGGACAGGAAAACAGACACAGAGACGCGCTGCGTTACTTGGAACATCAGAAAGGCTTCTTGGCGCGCCTGTGGGACCCGTGAGGGGCCCTCAGGGGACCCAAACTATGTTTTACTAAATGATTCATGAACTGTTTTGTTTGTAATATCAACAGAGAGCAGCAGAAGCAGCAGGGCGCCCGTTCCTTCACATCATCTGTTAGTGCTTAGACTAATAGATTTAGTTAATAATCCTACTTATCAGGGCCCATTAACATGTTTAGATTTCACATTATGGGCCTCAGAAGGAACTGATAAGACCTCGTCAGCACCTTCTGTCAAACTCACATGAGCCTGTGAGAGTTTCTGAGCTCCCAAAGGACTGCGTGTGATCAGAAAAGTGGATGTAATGATGTCTAATTTCCTCAGAGGCTTACAGATCTGTGATAAACGGCAAATGTGTTCCACACGTGAGCGCTGCGGCTGAACGGGAGCTAAATGTGACGCTGTGACTGGCCAAATGAACGAAGCATCTTTAAATGCAAACTGAATTATTCGGGTAATTTGTCTTTGTGCAGTCGGATGTTGTGGTTGTTTGTGGAGGTTTAAGCAGCGACGGAGGCGCGACACATAGAAGTCTGAGACAGACGAGGCTGCGTTCATGTCTGCAACCACAAAACACAAAATCAGTTGTTGTCTTTGAAACACGGCCCTGTGCTGCTTTAGCTTCCACTCATATTGTATTTAGAATATTAAAATAATTCAGCGCTGTCGGGGTTCAGAGGTTTGGACACAGTTGGATTATATCCTTTGTTGCATGTCACGCTCCTCTGTGTTGGTGAGACGTGTGTTGTCACGACTTCATCGACCAACAAGGTGATCGAATAACACAAACCTGAAGATGAAGAGCGGTAAATCCCCTGTGGGAAGTACAAATGAAGAAAAAATGCCCCCCAAACTCCAAATATAAGTTTATTAAGTTAGTTATTATAAGTTAGTTTTTCCCCCAAAGAACGAGCAGAAGAGGAGGAGTATCGTTGGAGCCGTGAGCTGAGAAACTATCATGCAGCTCCAGCAGTCGCCGTGCACAGGCCTCACTGTTTGTTACCTAACCCAGGAAACCGAAGCCTGCAGAGTTTCTGCGTTTATGTAATCAGAATTTCTGACTTTCGTCTGGATGAAACAGATTTTTTTTTTTTAACCGAGTCCGTTGAAGTGCAGCTGTAAAACTGTAAACCAGAGAGGTCAAACTCATTTCAGTTCACGGGCCACATGCAGCCCAGTTTGATCCCAAGTGGGCCGGACCGGTAAAAGCATTACATAATGACCTGGAAACGATGACACCTCCAAATCCTCTAAAGAAGTTCATCCTGAAAACTTTCAGAATTAATGAACCACGATGAACAGCCAGAAGAAGAAGAGCAGTTTCAGAACCTTTAGTGAGGATTTAACTTTCTCTGTGCCGCGGAGGAATCAGCCATCGCCGTCTCTCTCTGCTGTTCTCACACTTTGCAAAAGTCATCCAGCAGGAGCAGATTTGACCCTTTGGCGGGTCGGTTCTGGCCCGTATGATTGATACTCCGGCTGTAAAAGACAGAGGAACAAAAGTGGGATACCGATGAGTGAAGTCAAACATGTCACCAGTGAAACGATGCCCGTGGTTCACTGGATTAGCCACATAAACAAGAGAGCACATAAAAGTACAAGTTCACGCCACTTTACTTTCAGATGCATGCTAGCCTCATATTTAATAATGATAGGAACGCTGTGTATGACTGGCTGTGTTTACTGCAGATGTTTCTATGCTGCTTTTCTTTAATTGGCGTTCTCTGAGCGCGGCAGTGAGAGTATTTGTTCTGCGGCAGAGCGAGTGGGAAAGAGGAAACAGTGATGTTGGAGGGAGCGAAGCAGCACATCTGTGATTAATGTGGAGCAGAGAGCGATGCAGAAATCCTTTGATAAAAGAGACTTTGGGCTCATTCCTGAAGCTCTGCGTCAGCGGACAGCGAGCCCCTGCGAGCGCCCACGGCTCCTAATAATGGATTTGATTTCACAGTGAGGAACAACGCTAGCACCCCCACCCGAGTCACCTCATCATCTGTTTAGCACAGAGGAAGGTGGTGGTGGTGGTGGTGGTGTGTTCTTCAGAGTAATGGACCGAAATGAATTTAAGTTCAGAGAATCGTCCAAAGAAATCTTCTAGTTTGTGTTCTCTGTTTGTGAGCAGTGTTACTTTATTCGACTTCACACTGCAAAGAAACGCAGCCGCGACACCCGACAACGTCCCAGGACATTTCACAATATATCGAACAAAACTAGAACTTAGTTGGCATCGGAAAAATAGGATATATTTTATTAGTCATTATTTAGTGAACATCAAAAATAAAAGATCCTTCAGTCACTGCAAACACTTTAAACAGTCGCTTCATGTGCAAATCAAGGGGTTTACTTTAGTTACAGACTCTTCAGTAAGAGCATGAAGTTCATTCTGAGCTTTGAGATTAAAACTCAAAGTTTGTTAAAACTCAAAAGGAGCTTTTGACTGTTCTCACAGTCTTCTCCAGCAAATGTGAGCAGGTCACAGTTTGGTCCCTGATGACTGCGAGGCTGACCTTTGAGTTCAGATTATCGACTGCTGATTGGTCCAATAGGAACTCTGATGCTATGCTGAAATGGTTAAAATGCTGCAAGCAAAGCGGCTTTAACCGCGGTATGAAGAGACGTCTTTCATGCTGTCGTTCTTCTCTTCGGTTCCAGGTTTGGTTTCAGAACAGGAGAGCTAAGTTTCGCAGGAACGAGCGCGCCATGCTGGCCAGCAAAAACGCCTCGCTGCTCAAGTCTTACTCAGGAGATGTGACGGCGGTGGAGCAGCCAATCGTACCGCGCCCTGCACCACGCCCAAATGACTACCTGTCCTGGGGCAGCGCTGCTCCCTACAGGTAAAGACCACCCTGCTTTCTCACCTGACATCACCCAGTAACCTGACCTTCACATTCAAACACTGTTTGCATCCTGCACTGACACGCATGTATGATAACATGTCAGTCCAGTTTCACTCACATCTGCAGATTCATGTTTTTAGGAAGGAAGAAAAAGAAAAGAGTAAAAGTATGAAGTACTACTGCAGTATATTCTTTATTCTGCTGCAGAACATCAAATCACATCAAAGTATCCAGTTGAAAAAGCACAAGCTGATACCACAATAACGGCTGCTGTAACACACACACACTCACACACACTCACACACACACGCTGTTATTGTTTCATTTCCTCTTCCTGTTCTACCTGCACATTCTCCTCATGCTTCCTCTGGCCCTCTTCATCTCCTCTGATCCACCTGAACTGATGAGCTGCAGCTCAGCTGAACATTGTTCATCATTGAAGCAACAATAAGATGAAGCTCGTTCTGTCCATGTCGTTCATCATTCATCTCTGAGGACCGTCTGACTTCCTGTTTGTAGTTCTCAGCTCACAGTTAGAAATATATCTTCACCTCCTGAAAACCTTTAATCAAACTAGCAGGAGGAAAAAACGATTTACTTATGAATCCACCTTGGGTCCCCTGGTGTGTACGCAGTGTCAGCAGTACGTGGTATAAATAAACTAGAGTGTGTGTGTGTGTGTGAATTCACAGTGATTACAGTGTGGGGACTGTGTGTGTGATCAGCACAGTGGATACACACAACACTTCTAACATATAAATAACTTCAGGCTTTGTGTCAAACAGTTTGACAGTCACGTACTGTGACGTACAATCAGCTGAATTATTTTTTACCTTTATCCAGCGTCAGAAATAAATAAATAAAATCTCCTCACTGCAGTTACTGCGACTCAGCGTTTTATTCAGCGCGGCTGTTGTTTTTGATCTGTTGTCTTGTTGCAGCTCGATGACTCGTGACTTTCAGACTCTTTTTCTGTGTCTAACCTTCAAATCAAACATTATCACGCCTGAGCTGAGTCAGTATTCTAAGAACAATATTATGAAGACATGTTTACATGTACATTTTAATGTCTGTTCAGTATTATACTGACCCCAAAACATATTCAACAAATGTGAATGATTTGTGTGTGAACATCAGTCCTCGGAGAAACAGTTGAGCCTTGTTTACTTATTAACATGCAGAACCTTAACTTGCACAGACGGATTTTTCTGCGGTGGTTTTGTGGCATTTTGACGCTGCTTTGGCCGAACGGCTCAACAACAAAACTCACGGTGCCAAACTGCCATGTTAGATTTAATGTTAAAGTACAGTCTGCTGTCCTGGCATACACAGTGCAGAAATCATAAATCACATGCCCTCAGTGTGAAATTCACATGAATGTTTTGTGCTTTCCAGCAGTGCAGTGATTCTATAGATGAATATTGTGCAGGTTTGTTGTTGTTGCTTTGAGCTGATGATCCCTGCAAACACTTTTCTGCTTTATGGAGTGCACAAACTGGTATTTGTTCTCTGTTTTGTAGCACTGAGCTCGAATGATTTCTCTTCAGCACGCTGTAGTTTGTGCACGTTGAAGCTGCTGTGTGATCGCAGCCAAAGTAAGCAGAGAATGCTGTAACAGGAACAGACTGCAGTCCTTCCTCTGTCGCTGTTAGAAAACTTTATTCTGTTCTTTAGATTTATCGTGGCCGCGCTCTGACTTTTCCTTTTCTGTTGCTACACTCTGCTCTGGCCTCTGCGGCCACTTCTCCACACTGCATACAGTCTGTAGATATATATATATATATAAATAATATCTAACTCCAAACTAATTGTGTTGAATCAAAACACCCTTCTCCTCAGCCTCACTCCCATCGCTCCCCTCTGTCAGCGTGAGCGGGGCGGGGCCAGATCCTGTGACCCTCCTGACGAGGTGATAATGTGAAAACAAACCGTATGAAATCCACTGTTGACCCCTGTGACCCCTCTCTGCTACACTACACCAGATAATGAACCTACACAGAGAGACAGAGCTCTACTGGGCAACATTTTCTGTGACTCTGGTTACATTGGTCATGATTTACAGTAATCCTCCGTTATGAAACTCGGTATAAAATGTCAAAACCCTGCGGCCACGGCTCAAAACTTACTGAGAGCTTTTTGGCTGGGACGCAGCGCAGCGAGGGAAATCAGTTGTGAAACAGGAATAATGCTGTGTAGAACACGCTAATGTGGTGCTAACACTTCACTGTATATTATCCTAAAGCTGGTATCCGATGCCGGAGGGGGGGCCAGTGCGAGTGCCACAGAAAATGCTGCCCTCAGAGAACAAGTACGCTTTCACTTTCCTACATTCAGTTCTTTTTCTTGTTAAAGGAAACTGGCAGGATTCTGCTTTAAAGAAGAATACTGCAGTTTTTCACATTTTACTACATTTACCAGACTTAAACAGTTTAAAGGTGTTTTCTGATTCTATGTCTTCAATTGTAATTTGAATGTTTTTATCCATTATTGTCGTCTTTGAAGGATCCAACCAGTATTTTTACACATTTTGAAAAGCAATAATTTCCTTCAGCAGCCGGTGGTGTCCTCTTATTATATTCTAAACAGTGAAATCAAAATGCTGCATGTGAGCGTCGTCTCTGCTCTTATTTATTCATAAAGTCGTGCTATCACTGTCATACACCCGATTTCATATTATACATTTATTTTTCTTTCTTTTTAGTTTATGAACAACAACAAAAATATAAATATTTGAATTATTATTAAATCTTTACAAAAAGATGAAAATTCATCATACGTGGACATGAACATAAAGTTAATTATGTACTTTATTATTATTACTATTTTGATGTCTATATTTACTTATTTTTACATTTTCACTTCTATCTAGAAAATATAAATAATTTTTATAAAGTTTTTTTTGTCTTTGTGTAGCTAAGCTTCTGCAGAGTCTGAAATAATATATATATTTTTTTTAAGCTGCGATCTGTGGGGACAGACGGTGAACGTCACTCTGAGGAGACGAGACTCACCAAAATAAAATTTTTAGAAATTGCCTGCTGGCATGAAGTGAAACAAAGGCGGCACAGATTCATGACAGTTTGGTTAAAAAAACAAACAAGTCAATAAATCATGGACAGAGAAACACAACTGTTTGTTAAAAGAAGCCATAAAGAGATCTGTCTCCGGCCGCTGGGACTGATTCTACAGTTCCACCAAGAAAATACAAACAAATGCTAAAAGAAGCAGAAACAATGTATTATGATGAAAATGAAGATTCTGACTGTGGAAAGTCAAAAAACAAAAACAGGAAATTTTCCGAAGCTTTGCAGGCCTTCGTCAGACTCCATGTGTTGATGAAGGCCATGAGAGGTGTCAGAAAGCTCCAGAGGATGAAATCATCTTTATTAATTAACTTCAGGCTTCAGCACGATCCAGTGTGTGATATATATTCTGCACATGGATTTAAAGTGTGCAGATTAACGTTTACAGACGTGCCAGTTAAGAGGCTGAATGTCTGAGCAGCTGTAAGCAGCTCGGCTGCACGACAAATCTTCAAAAATCGCTCACGTGATTTAAGTTAAATGTGCAGAAACACTGGTTGAGCTCCTTGAGGGATGTTTGTTGTGCCTTCGTGTCAGGTTTTCTGCTTTCACGTGATCAGCGATGCCTTTTTTCATGTTTCCACAGCTGCAGCTCATGCTGAGCTTTAGCTCGCCGTCAGCCACAGGTGATGTAACCTTTTCCCCTCCTCTTGTCTCTCAGCGCCATGGCCACCTACCCGCCCACCTGCTCCAACACCAACACGTCCCAGGGAATGAACATGGCCAACAGCATCGCCAACCTGCGGCTCAAAGCCAAGGAGTACAGCTTGAACCAGGTGCCCACGGTCAACTGAGAGGAGGAGGAGAGGCTGGGGGCCCGCGCAGGAGGGGAGGGGACCCTCTTTGCCCGTGGACCCCTGCGGACGGACACCATCTCTGGGATGAGCACCATCTCACATACCCTGGATCATGAAGTCTCCTCTCCTTCCCGGAGCAGCCTCGATTGTGTGCTTTCACACCAATAAGTGTTGGACACCGAGTGATGGCAGGATTTTCCCCAAGCCGCCTTTCTTTTTTTAAATTCTCCTGAGCATCACCGAACTCTTGTTTGTACAAAGACATCTAGCCTGGATGCTGTAGCCGAATATCTGCTTAGTTTTACATTTGTGATTGTGACTGAAACGGAGGGCGAGTTTTTCATCATCATTTTGTTTCCAATCAGAGAACTTCGTGTACGGACTACGTGGAATTCCCTTTGTCCCTTTGGCTGTGGTGGATAAAATTACACACCGACTCTGGGATCAGCAACACAACAACAAACCGACAGGACTTCTGACATTTATGCAATTTCTTTAAAAGAGTTAGTTTTGTTTTTGTTTTATCCACATTTCTTTCCATGTTATACCACTGAGAGCAACATTTTCATGTAATAGTCCAATATAAAGGAGAGGCTAATGTATTTCTGAATCCAAACCCAGTAGATTCTCTTAATTTCCTATGATATCCTTTATTTGTAACAGAATAAAAAAACTTGTATATGAATAAAAATGCATTTCAAGCAATGCAATGGCACAGTGTCCGATTCAACAGATGTTACGAAGGAGGGAAAAATACAAACTTTCCACTTTTTGGAAAAACCTTTGTGGAGCGGTCGGAGTGAATCTTTACGGTCGGACGGTTTTTAAATCATCATAACAAAAATACACGATTGCCACAATGAGACAGACTTAAATCATGCTTCAGAAACTATAAGAAATAAGCATGTTTATAGTCGAGAGCATTTGGAAAGCAGAGTGATCCTGGACCTCGTGCACGCCCCATAAAAGAGAGATTTACAACTCGAGAACAGATTCTCCTTCACAGAAACCTCAAGCTGTTCCTGCTTTGTGTGTTTTCTTTTTTCCTGATTACCACAACCTGAAATTTCCATCTTAAAAACAGGATATTTATGAGCAGGGAAATCCTCTCCTTAATATGGAGGGCCCCTGGGCCTCGTTTAGCTCTGCGGCTGTCATACAAGGTGTTTCTTCTCCTTGGCCCCTCATAACCTCCACCGTCAACAAACACATGTCGACACTCGTCCTCGCACGGCGCGCGCGGCTCATAAAAGCAGCTGATATGGTAATGTTTGATTTTGGTACTTTTAGAAAAACACGAGCACAGCTTATGGAAATCTTTGTTTTTGATTGTTCAGCTTCAAACCCAGAAAAAAATCTTTCTGTTTAGTTTAATTTTGCTTTGTATACATGTGAAACTTTGTCTGCATCTTATTTTAAATTTAATGTCTCCTGATAAATTCAACATAAAAATGAACGTGTAAAGTTTCAGTTTTTTCAGGAAACTTTCATCTTGAAACTTTGAGGTTTGTTGCTGGCTTCGTTCGGACACTTCACCTCCACGCTGCTCTTTGCCGTGCCACATCAGTTATTCAGCCTCCCGTCCTCTCAGTTTTCTGAGCGCTCTCTTTCTTTCACATTTTATTGTGATTTTTACAGGTTTGGATTTTTCAGATTTTACGTGGACGCGTGGGAAGCTCGCAGCTCTGCGTCGCTGGGTGAAAACCTTGACAAAGCGCCTCGCTGCCGCTTGATGAAAGTGCGTTTTTAACTTTTTTTTAGACTTTGGCATGTGATCCTTCATCTGATCTCAAAGCGGGGAAATCCCCTCCAACATTTGGGGGAGCGTTTCATCATTTCATTATCTCCAGTGTGGGAGGTTTGACTGCCATGAATTTGTTTGTTTTGAGGAGTTTTTCTTGTCATTTTTCCATTTTTTAATGAAGTAGAGGATTTAAGTCTTAGTCGTAATAAAGAGGTGCTTCACTGATGTGACTTGAGGGTTTTTCCTGACTTGCATGCCGCATTAAAAAATGGATATTTCTGTTTTCTTTGCTGCCGTTTTATTTTCTGGCTGCTTGTTTTCCTGATCGCTGATCCCTGACTGTGGTATGTCCAGTGTCAGACCCCTGTCCCCCCTCTCCCCTGCCAGGCGCCCGGTCTCACCTTTCACGGCCGGAGCCCGGGCTGACCTGAAGTGATTCCAGATGTGGAGATCTTTTTGACCCCCCCTCCCCACTTCCACCTCCACCCTCCTCCTCCATCTTCTCCCCCTTTTTGCCCCCAGGCTCTGGCCAGCCACTCCATCAGGGCTGACAGCGTCCCCTCGGACAGCGTCTCTCCACGCCTGAGCACATGACATACAAGGCAGCTCCCCCACCACCACCACCACCCCTCCTCCGCCTCCCGCCTCGCCCTCACCCACCCACCCCCATCCTCAGCAGCACATCTGGAGCTCATTACAGAGGAGACAGTAAGAGCGAGGGAGGGGCGGGGAGTCTGCGTGCAGAGTGTGTGTGTGCAAGAGCGAGCGGGAAAGAGAGCGTTTCTTAACCCTTCTCCCTTAAAACATCCACCTTTTTTTCCCCTCTCTTTTTCATCCCTCTTTGTTATTTTTTTCTCCTTCACTTTGGCTCGCCGCCCCTCCCTCGCTCTCATGCAGTGATCTTTGTCCTGCTGTCAGTGCCACATGATCACAAATACTTTATTAATGAGTGGTTTTGGAAAAGAGCTCGGCACGAAAAAAAAAAAAAAGCAAAGAGAAAATGTCGGAGCAGGCTGAGTGAAATACTGCACAGCTGTTAACAGTGTGTGGTTTGGGTGAACAACCAAAAGAATGTCCCGCGATGTGGAGTTTCCACGCAAAGTCAAGTTGACTGAGAGGTTGCACTGTTTGTGTGATTAAGTCACTATTATTACACACTTTTCATAAACACAGATGCAGGCTCCAACACAACCTCTGCTGGACTGCAAAGGAAACATAATTAACTTCGAGCTGCCATCTCAAGGTTAATGTTGACGACCATATGTACTGTACTCCATCGCCAGCCACTTTTCTGTTTCTCAGGAACTCAGAAAATCTGGCTGCTTTTTCCCATAAAAAGGTTTCTGATGCTCGCGGCTACGTTTGAAGGGATTCACAGGATTTCACAATCTTCTAATTAGCTCAGGAGTTATTAAATTCTCCAGAGCTGGAGACCGTGTTAAAGGACAACGCCAACACGACGACGTCCGACGGGGCATGAAAGAATGTTTCTTCTCCTCCAGTGCCAGGGTTCAGTGCCAGTGCTGCGCTTCATGTGGTAAGGCAGCGAGTGAGGAGCTCTGTGCGCTTCAAACACTGCTGCTCAGCTTCAGGCCTCAGCAAACCCAACCCTTGAAGTCTGAAGGTCCAGGTGGTGGATGGGCGAAGCCAGTGAACTGACTCTGTGTTAGGTTTGTGTCCTTAACCACATTCTTTCTCCAAACTATCACAAAGTCGCCATGTGCAGGAATAATTCACATTTAATATCTCTGCACTGAACATTCTGTCACTGAACATCATCTGGATCTGCTTCGTCCAACATCTCCAATTAGACGACCCGTTTAGCCATGTGGGACCTTATTTCCAGAGTTTTGTCGATCTTTGTTGACCTTTGATTGGATGAACCGTCTATCTGACTACAAGTCTGATCTGAACTGTAGAACGTATCCGAACAAAGAAAGAAAAGTCTTCAGCTTTTTGTTCTTCTTTGGTTGAAGACATTCTGAGATGAGCAAAGCTAGCAGCATCTAATCTGTTTAGCAGCCATCGCTGTTGGCCCGGAAAGAAAGATCCACGAGTCCGGCTGACGTGTGATGATGTCACCTGTTAACGCAGTGAAATCACTACAAAGAAGTCCGACAGGTCGAGACGGTCTTGCTAATTACCCTTGATCGCACAGGAAGTAGGTCTCACTCTGAGGTTTGTTTCCAACACGACTGCTCATGTTTCGACCTGTCGGACGTCTTCTCACAGATCTTCATTCGCTGGTAGAAGCTGTTTATTTTGTCTCTGAACTTTCAGCCTCCGCGCTGCAGGATGTTGGTACCAGTCTAAATGTCATGAGCTGTATTTTTCCCAGGCTGCATGTAACAGTGACAAAGATAGTTTTTGTCTCGTCCTGGATGTAACTTAATTATGGTGTGATAAATGCTTCTGGCTGGGTTTAAATGGCTGCTGAGCGCTGGTCCTGGATGAATTAGCGTTTTAATTCTGTCGGCCGTCGCTGAGGTCCAGCAGGGCAACAACCAAAACAACAATTATGGTGAGTGACGTGACGTGAGCTCTGAGACATCGTCACTATATAATCATCGCCAGAGTTCATATTCCCTCATGGCACATGAACTATTTTAAGTATTTGGAGGATTTTTCTTGATCTGTTACAGGAAGTTCAGCCCCTCGCAGCAAAACACGTGTGTGTGAGTGTGTGTGTGAGTCTTACTGACCACGGGGAAGATTACATGACTCCTTCAGCAGGCCTCACGGTCTGTTTGGGTTTTTGGAAAAGTCTCGACACAAACAGTTTTTGGACAGTTATCAGACCGATGAGCTGTCAGCTGGGGTCATGTTTTGTTGCTCAGGGACCGATCGGACCTGTGACTCCCGGGCACGGTGAAGCTGGTGGCACTATCTGTCCGTGGGTAATCTTTCCAGGGATTATCAGCTGTCTTACTCCCTCTGCTGGACACTGACAGTCCACACAGCTGCAGGTCAGGAGAAGCTGCTGACCACCAGGAAGGAATCATCAGATGTTCCTCTGCAATCAAACGGAGTCATTTCTGTCTCTAATGTGAAAATAAGTCATCGACATCTGAGCCTGTTTGAATCAGACAGAAGCGTCGTGAAAGAAGAAAGCAGAACTCGAGAGTCCAGAAAAATAAAATTTGATCTTAGAAAATCGAGCTGCAGCTGTTTGACGCCATCTTTTAAATTTTGATCAGTTTGAGTCACAAACTTTTTCTTTCGTACTGAATATTTATGGTGATAGATGAATTAAAACTGATTTCAAAACAAACTCTCCACACGGTTCATTTAGCAGCTGCTCCGGAGCTTTCGATCAAAATAACAAAGTCTTCCTCAGCAGATCACAGAAACTGAATAATTCAAACTAAAATATCAGACAGTGTTTTTTTTACTTTCTAAAGCAGATAAAAACATTCTTAAATCAAAGTGTACCAATAAAAATATGAGATATCTTATCCAAACAATCCAACTCTTGACTAAAAAATAAAACATGATTTCAACAATTCAGATGTTTTTTAAACGAGCTTCCATGTAAGGCATTCAACACGCTGGGACTGGGGAAATACGTTTGCTACCAAGACTGGCAAAAAGATGATTTAAATCTGAGAATATCTGAATAAACGTGAATGAATTTGTGAATTTTAAGGACACTCGGTGCTAATGACACATTTTAGTTTGATGCATAAGTCACATTATTATCTGAGTTAAAGTGATTGAAATCAGAGAACAACAATAAAAAGATTGAGCGATGACAACAGAAACTCAGCGATGGGGACAGACTGGACTTGTGCGATGAGCTGGTGCTCGTGTGTCTTCATCTCCGTCATGCGGCTGACGGAGGCGGAGTGGAGGAAGCCGGCTGCTCATCTGTAGCAGAGCTTTCTCTAATGGACTCCACACTGACCAGTTGGAGATGATTATTTGGAGAAACATGACACTGGGCACATGTTACAGGTCTGAGCATATATGTGGACGTCTGAACATGGGCTACAGAAATATGTGTGTGTGTGTGTGTGTGTGTGTGAGAATAGAGTATCGGAGAGGCGTACAGTTTATGCGTGTGCCTTTTGATCAGCGCCTAAACTCGAGGCTGTGAGGAATGCTTCTTTTTCTCCTTTGAAGGCAGTTTGAGTTTTCTGTAATAGTTTTGGTTCAGCTGGGGCCTGTCGATGTGCGTGTGTGTGTGTGTGAGTGTGTGTGTTTTCAGCTTGGTATAAATGGGGGCGAGCTCTGAAATGAATATCATTGTCACATCTCGTGCCAGAGCAAATTCCCCGTCCAAAACGAGCAATTTAGAGCCAACGCCTGCCGTGGAAAAATCTGCCTTCAATTTTCCTCCACTGGTGGCTATGCATGCGCTCACCCCTCCAACACACACACACACACACACACACACACTGAGCAAACCAAAGGCCGAGCTTCCTCCCTCAAACACACACACTAACTTGCAGATCTAGTTGGCCTGCAGCAAGTGGACCCCACAGTTTATTTTTTTTCTCAATTATCCATTTAGTGTAAGTGGCAGGCGCCTGATGGGCTCCACGCCGAGAGGAAATGTTTGTGTTGTCCTCGTTTGACAATGGCGTTTAAACTAATACCTGATTAGTGAGAGTGAGTCAGCGCTGAGAAACAGATTTGTGAGACGGCCGGCTCTGACGCCGCTCTGTTTCTTTGTTTTTCTAGTTCCAGTAATCGCCTCCTACCGTCACAGCGTCACACACGCAGGGCTGCTTTCACTTTGACTCGTTATTGGAGGGCTTCTTCAGAGACACCACTTCTGGATCTGTGCTCATAAATCCTCAGCAACGGGCCTTGGCCCGGTCTCTCTTCGTACTAGATGAAGAGCCAGGTTGGAATATCTTTGCTGAGCATGTGTGTGTGTGTGTGGACGGATCAGTGTTTGACACTCAGGAAGAATTCATGAGGGTTTGTGATTAACATACAAATTTCATAACTGTGTACGTTTGTTTGAGAATGAGGACGTAGTCTCCGCGACGTCACCCGCAGGTTTCTGAGGAGACGTAGTGAAGCTCGGCGTGGTCCACGACACACACCGGACCTTTAAATGAACAAAACAACACTTATTGTGTGTTTCCAGAGCTTTCGATCACATCTCATGGCCTTCTTTGAGTGGATGGAGGTTTATCATGTGATGTCCCAGTCGTGTGGATGTGGTCGTGTATGACGAGTGACCGCTGTCTCTGTTCCAGGATCTGCTGTCGGATGTGGGTGACCTCCGTGATCTATGATCCTTCACGCTCAATAACTCTGAGGTCACCGCCGAGTTTGATACCGAGAGGCAGCACGGAGGTGATGTTAGCCTGGGTCAGGACGAGGCTGTGTGGTCTGAGTTTGAATCAGCTCGAGCAAATGACCCGTCAGCTCATTCAAATATTTCATTTCTGTATCTAAGTTGTCAAGTTTAAAGTCTTAAAATGCTTAAATCAGCCAATGTGGAAGTCTTTAGTGGTAAACTCCTCCCAGGTTGCAAAAAATCCCCAAATCTTCCCAGAAAAAAGACGAAGCCGTCACCTCAGTTAAACCCTGACGCTCCCGAACCGGCTATCTGGACCTCGAGAATGGGTCCTTCATGTGATCCAGCCTCTGTTCACGCTCTGCTGCACAAGCACAGGAAAGCACAGATGATTCCAGTACACATGCAGCATGACAAACTGAAGTGAGCCTCCAGTTCTGCCAAGCAGCCATAAAAAGCTCTGACGCAGCACTTTCCAAAATTTGTCTGTTCTGATCGGCTGTAATTACAAGTTTCCATGACAGAGATCGACTTGGCCGCGCAGACGCTTGATTCTGAACTGAAACAACGCCACGATCGTACATTATGACCGGAGACTTATCATCAGGCATCATCCAAGTGTTTTCAGTTGGACGACCGCTCGGCTCTGCACTTTTACATCTGAGGAATCCTGTTTTTCTTTTCTGACTCATCGTCCATCCGATCGGGCCTCCTGAAGCCCCGCTGACGCCTCGCCTCCCCTGAGGAACGACTCTTCTTCATCTTTATTTCCCCCTCTGCGCTCATTATCCGTGTTGTTGGACTATTGTGCAGCGGAGGATCTTTTCCTGCTGCACACATACGAAACCTTCAGAGACAGCAGGAATGATGGGAGTGGGAGAAGACGAGGCGGGGACGGAGAGGAGTCCAAAACTGAGAGAAAAACACGGTGGCTCATCAAACAGAGCCTCAGAGGCCTCGAGCAGGCCCACGTTTGTTTTAGGAATTTGTCTTGGTTAATGACTTAATCTAACGTGACTGCTCAGATTTATGTGCTGCATCATTATTAGCATTAAACTCACAGTCTGCGGGGACGTCACAGAGACTACGTCCAGGTTTTAGACAGTCTGCGGGGACGTCACAGAGACTACGTCCAGGTTTTAGACAGTCTGCGGGGACGTCACAGAGACTACGTCCAGGTTTTAGACAGTCTGCGGGGACGTCACAGAGACTACGTCCAGGTTTTAGACAGTCTGCGGGGACGTCTCAGAGACTACGTCCAGGTTTTAGACAGTCTGCGGGGACGTCTCAGAGACTACGTCCAGGTTTTAGACAGTCTGCGGGGACGTCTCAGAGACTACGTCCAGGTTTTAGACAGTATGCGGGGACGTCACAGAGACTCCGTCCAGGTTTTAGACAGTCTGCGGGGACGTCACAGAGACTACGTCCAGGTTTTAGACAGTATGCGGGGACGTCTCAGAGACTACGTCCAGGTTTTAGACAGTCTGCGGGGACGTCACAGAGACTACGTCCAGGTTTTAGACAGTCTGCGAGGACATCACAGAGACTACGTCCAGGTTTTAGACAGTCTGTGAGGACGTCACAGAGACTACGTCCAGGTTTTAGACAGTATGCGGGGACGTCACAGAGACTCCGTCCAGGTTTTAGACAGTATGCGGGGACGTCACAGAGACTACGTCCAGGTTTTAGACAGTCTGTGGGGACGTCTCAGAGACTACGTCCAGGTTTTAGACAGTCTGCGGGGACATCACAGAGACTACGTCCAGGTTTTAGACAGTCTGCGGGGACGTCACAGAGACTACGTCCAGGTTTTAGACAGTCTGCGGGGACGTCACAGAGACTACGTCCAGGTTTTAGACAGTCTGCGGGGACGTCTCAGAGACTACGTCCAGGTTTTAGACAGTCTGCGGGGACGTCTCAGAGACTACGTCCAGGTTTTAGACAGTATGCGGGGACGTCACAGAGACTCCGTCCAGGTTTTAGACAGTCTGTGGGGACGTCACAGAGACTACGTCCAGGTTTTAGACAGTATGCGGGGACGTCTCAGAGACTACGTCCAGGTTTTAGACAGTCTGCGGGGACGTCACAGAGACTACGTCCAGGTTTTAGACAGTCTGCGAGGACATCACAGAGACTACGTCCAGGTTTTAGACAGTCTGTGAGGACGTCACAGAGACTACGTCCAGGTTTTAGACAGTCTGCGGGGACGTCTCAGAGACTACGTCCAGGTTTTAGACAGTCTGCGGGGACGTCACAGAGACTCCGTCCAGGTTTTGGACAGTCTGTGGTTTTCTCCTGTGAATTGAATGTGGAGCTTGCTTGGTTTTATAGTTTATAGTTTGAGTTGTAGAGCGGTTTCATTTCACTCTTTCTAGCCTTTCTAATTCTTCGTCAGCCTTCATTGCCAAGAACGACGACGTAAATCACAGAAGTCAGAATCAGTGATGAACTCAAACTACGTTAAAGACACTGGAGCTTGCAGCTTTGTGAGTATTTATGAAAACAGTTGAGATGTTCAGCAGAATATGAAGTTTTAGACATGTAATGTGTTTGTGGTGACGGATCACCTGTGGACCTGAGGGACGAGGCCGTGATAGATGTCCGAGCCGGGCCGGGTCAGGCGCTGTGTATCCTCGGGCGATGAAGCTCTTGATCAGCACGTCAGCTCCGGGTACAACGAGCTAATATTAACAGTCAGCTGAGCCTCAGGACACATTCAAATAAACATGAAGAGAGGGCTGAGAGTGAAAATATTCATAAACGCAACGTCTCTCATCGGCATGCCTACACACCCACAGGCAACACACACACACACATCTGATTTATGCAAGGACACACACTTTCATACAGGACACTCCTGTTACAGTCTGTTCACTTCAGGCGCAGTGTGCAGGAGTGTAGCTGCTCATTGAACCAGTTTCACACTTTCCATCGAGTTTACACTGTGTGAGACATGAACCGTAGATCTGTGACGCTCAGTGTGACTGTGCACAGTGTTTTCAGTGGTCAGCTTCAAAACAGATAGACGCACCGTGCTGCAACACAAAGATGATGTTTCAGTCTCAGGTTTTAAAGTCCAACAACCAAAATGACAAAAGTGAACGAGAGAAAACACACTGAGCCCACACACACACACACACACACACACACACACACACACTGTGGGCTGTAGTTCAGCATTTGACCACCAGGTGACATGAAAGCGAGGCTGGCACAGCATCAGTTGATGAATCTGCTGTGGAGGAGTGACGAGGTGAAGGAAGCAGGTCAGAGATTATTACTAATAAATACAAATATTCCTGAGATCGTTTATGTGAAATGATAGAAAGAAGAAAAACCTTTGAGCTGCTGCACGGACAGACATCACACACCAACACACACTACCATCACATTCATCTCAGTATATTCACACTTACCTCATCACTACACAGAATACAACAAGAGCTACAGGAGGTGCTGACACTGCACGACGGTCAACACACACACACACACACACACACAGATATAGACATAAGTACAGTTAAAAGACAAACCTTAGAGCCTGACAGGTGAACACAGACACAAACATAAAAACTGTATGTGTAGATTTTCATATTTCATTTTTATTCCTCAGTATTGATCGTGTATCTCATCCCCCGTGTGCTCTGAGCCCATTGGTCCAGCCTGGATCAATAAATTGATGATCTGATCCTATTTTGTCTGTAAATATTTATATCTCAGTTTTGCAGTTTGTGTCACCTGTGTCCATCCTCTGCAGGCTCAGTCAGCTGTCACTAACTCACCACGTGTGACGCAGTTACCTGTCATGTCGCGTGGGGGTGATGGAGGGTCCCCATCAGGGGTCTCCTCCTGCTCCTCCTCCTCCTCCTGCTCCTCCTGCTCCGGTCTGTCCCTCCTCTTTAACACGCTTTATCCTGATGACGGTCTCACGTGACCCCCCTTTCGCGTCACGAGGCTTTCTTTTGATGTTTGGGTGCACGGTGGGAGGGGGAGGGGGGGGGGGTCCCTGTCTGCCACCGACCAATGAGATGAAAGGGGATCATCGGCTGGCGGCAGCAGCAGCAGCTCTGACTGCAGACTGAGCTGATAACCGGGACGCTGGCCGGTGCAGCCGGACTCTGACGCTGGATGACGGATGTTTGAGTGAAGGATGCTCCGGTGATGCGCGCGGAGGATCGTGATGAGACGAAGATGGAGAGACCGCAGCTGTCACCGCGGCACACAGCACTAGTCCGGACCTGAAGGTACCGAGCTGCATGACATGATCCATCAGACAGAACTTTAAGGACACTCCTGTGTAGTTCAGGACCGGGAGGCGTCACAGCTGCTTCCTGTTCACTGATTCATTGATCATTGATCCGGGAGCTGTTTGACGCCCTGAGGCCTGATCCAGAACAGTTCTGATGGATCCAGTCTGAAGCCACACCTCAACAAATCTGTTTGTTTGTTGTCTCCAGTGTCACAGTGTACTCCCTCTGTGGAACTGTGTCCAGCTGTACTCGAGTATTTACTCTGATTACATTACTTCTGATCAACAGCCAATCATCAGCCAGGTCACCAGCAGCAGCTAATGTTACTGACTCGTCCAGCAGCAGTCAGCCCAGCTCGGCGTCTGTCTTCCAGCCTTTAACACTGCCGGCTAACAAACTGAGCTAACAGCAGCTAACAGCAGCTACAGTTTGCAGCAGTCAGCTCAGATTCTGCCCGTTCGGGTCAGACTGAGTCTAATCTGGCCTCCTGATTGGACGCTCAGACAGTCCAAATGAAACAATCTGTTGTGCGTTATAAGATGTACTCAGATTACTGATACACTCACATTAGTTACTTTTTACTGCTGTTTGGAGCTGCAGTCGTCTGGCTGGTAATTAGTGTGGATGCAGCTCTAATCAATCACACACGTGTTGATTGTTCAATAATTCATTCAGGCAAACATAATCATGCTGTAATAATTAGAGATTTGCCTTCAGGTGATTAACACATCATGGACCAATCAGAGAGCTCGACCTGGTCCTGCTGCTGATGACTCTGACCTCTGTGAGCAGACCCGTCTGCTCTGTTTACAGTCACCACACAGAGATGATCTTTTCTCTGTGGGAGGTCAGATCATGAAGTTATATTCATATTTATATCCTTGCTTCCTTCCTTCCTTCCTTCCTTTGTTTCGTTTCCCAGCCGTTTGGACCCTCGTGCACTGCTCAGTTCTTTGCATGACTTCAGGCCAAACATCACGCTGAGTTATTGATTATTTGTAAAAGCCGTGTTTGGTAACATGAGCCTCGGGTGGAGGCTGACGTGATGCTTATTAATAATAAATACTTCATTGTTGACTAGACTTTAGTGAAAACATGTGCAGAACAATAACACACACACACACACACGGACTGAAGCAAAGCAAACAGCTCACATCATCATCATCATCATCATCATCATCATCATGTGCGTTTGTGTTTGGATGCAGAGTTTTCAGAATCATCACGTTTGTTTTCGGTGAGCTCGATGTTCCCTGGATGTTTTTGGCCGCCTCCTTGTCGTCCGTCCAGCTCTCTGTCAGCCTCTTGGACCCGCGAGCACACGGCACATTCTGAGAGATACTCACTGACAGCTCGTACAGAAACAGCCGGGTTAATTAGACAGTTACATCCCTCCCAACAGAGGGAAGGTACACAGGTCCTGGATGTGATCCAGCACAGAGCAGAGAGGAGGTCTGGGCCTCATTTGGTGCAGATGGTGGAGGAGAAAATTCCTCTAAATCTCATTTTGAATGCTGAAGAACGTGAAGCAGCTCTGGGCAAGATTAGATAAAAAACAAAAAGCACCTGCCTTCACGAGGCTGGACCACAAACATGGCCGCCTCAGAGACACAACATTTACTGATTTACTCAAATGAGTTTCTGATGTCGGGCGCGGTTTCTCAAAACTTCTCCAGGACCAGGATCAAAACTTCTGGGAGAAATATGAAACTGCACGAGCCAACGTGAGACTCATCCTCGTGTTATCCGTCAGTATTAACTGATCAGAGTACAGCAGGGTTCGTAATCATGAGCGTGATCTCTGGATTTCTGTTTGGATCTTGTTTTTGGCAGATCACAGCCACAGATCATCGTCAGAGGAGGAGACAGATCTGTAACTAGCAGCCGTGGTCTCTTCGTTCAGTCCCCTGAACTCAAGGACACACACTGCTGGGTGCAAAGTCCAGTGTTTGTTTGTCCATCCACCTGAAGCTCCTCCGTACACGGACTTTTATACTACGTCACCTCACAGATGTTAATGAGGAAGCGTGATTGACACATGCTGCACACACTTGGACAGTTGTGTTACTCTTACAGCGTCTGTTGAAGCTCGGCTGGGAGCAGATAAACCAACGTGCAGCTCAGTGTGAGGCTCAGCTGCTGGTTGTCTTGCTAGATGTTGGATTTATCTGTGTGCAGCTTATTTAGTCTGAAGGTAGAAGGTGGAGGTGATGGAGCTGCCTGAACAGAGAAGTAAACTATTATACATGCAAACTACAATAACTAAGTTCAGTCGGTGACCACAGAGCCTTCTGAGAACCATTTAAGAACGATTATTTTCTGAGTGTGGAGACATGGGAAGAGGAGAGGACGGAAGGAGAGGACAGAAGGAGGGATGGGAGGAGAGGACAGAAGGAGAGGACAGAAGGAGAGGACGGAAGGAGAGGACAGAAGGAGAGGACGGAAGGAGAGGACGGAAGGAGAGGACAGAAGGAGAGGACGGAAGGAGGGATGGGAGGAGGAAAGGTGTGATCAGGATAATTACAGGATGGATTCAGCCAGCAGACTTTTTCTTCTTCACGTCTCCTCTCTGTTTCTTTCTTCACTTACTGTAAGTCCCGCCCTCCTCCACTGATTGGCCGACCTGTCGCCACCTCAAACCAAAATAACAGCCTTCTGACATCGTTCATCATAGTTAACATTGTGATGAACTCAGAGTTTTTCTGTGAGCCGGTTCAGAGCATCAGGATCTGTTTGAGGGTGGCAGCTCACCCAGAACAGAGAGAAGCCCAGAAATTCTAACCCAGTCTGAGACAGTGGACGTGATGAACATAAACGTGTAAATAAAGTCAGGTTTAGCTCATCTCCATCCAAACAGTCACCTCACACTTTGTTGACTTCTTTCTGACCCGAAGACAAAGTAAAGTGAAGTGAGCGCTCTGGCGCTCCCTCTCTGCAGGTTTGATCTCCCAGCATGTGAACCGCCGGCTCAGACTTTAAACCCGAAACACAGAAAGTTGAAAACATAAAATAATCATCCCAGACTGAAGCGAGCTGAGCGCTGAATCACTCGCAGTGAAGGCTTGTTGTTTTTGGCTGATTGCATAACGTGTTTGGCTGAGCGTGGGGAAACCTCCCGGTCCAGCCCCTGATGGTCTGTCTCCTCCCCTGGCCCCGGCTCAGACCTGCAGGTCGGCTCGGCCCGGCTCGGCCCCTTGGCAGTGCTGAGCGATCGGTCTGCATGTGTGGAATGTGAGGCAGGTATGTGAGGATACGAGTGAAAGCACGGGGAAGGGAGGGAGACGGATTCCTTGAATTGTAGCACTGGGCCGACAGAACATGTATCTGTCTGACTTCACAGTCTGAATCTGGAATGTATTCTGCAGAATTGACTCAGTCGTGCTGCAGGTGTTCGTGCTCAGAAACACCCTGTTTGAGTTACTTAAAGGGCACACCGCTCTCTGAAAACACACTGTCTGTCTGAAGGCTGAGCTTACGTAATCAGCTCTGATTGGACGTTTCCATGGCTGGAAGTCCTTGATGAGTTCAGATCGGTTGTTCGTTCTTCATATGACTGAATCTGAATGAAGCTGAAACTGCCTCCACTCCTCCGTGTCACAGTGTGTGTTGATGTCCGCTTCATGATCACACGTGTGAATTCCACCAGCTACAAACCAGCTGATAAGTTAGTAGATTTTGACATCATTTCCTGTCCAGAAGTCGTTTCTGTGCACACTGTGATGCGTTTAAGGTCACTCAGCTGAGCTGAAGACAAACAGACCTGGTGACTCTGACTCTACGTCTTCAGGATTAGAAAGGTCACCGAGCAGGAAGACGTTTCCACGTAACTCTGTGATAATCAGAGCGCAGGTCGTGTTTCCTCGATATTGTGACATAGTGAACAGTAAATAAATAATTCATGTCCTGTGACCTCCATCTAATTATACTTTAACTTTTTTGAGTGTTAAGCTGCCGTTAAGGAAACTCAACCCTCCAGGGAATTGGAGGAAGTATATGAGTATATGAGTTCAGGTTCTTAAAACCACAAATCTGTCTGTGCATGGATCTGTGGTTTGCGTCAGCTGCTCTCTGATCAGCTAAATAAAATCACCTGAATGACCTGAAGCCAGCGGTCGTGCACAGGAACACACCCTCCTGTTTGGAGAAGCTCTGTGGAGGAATTTCATGGACGCCGACCCGGACCTCCCGACTTCGGAGCCCGCTCCGCTCTCGCTTTGATCCTGATGTGCTGACGTCTGTTTGAATCCCATCAGTGCAGCTGCACCGTTTGTCCTCTGAGCCGCTTTTCTGTGTGTGTGTGTGTGTGTGTGGGACCTGCAGGTATGAATGTAAAGCAGCTCAGCGTGTGTGTTTTGTGCTGCAGGAGGTTCATACCTTGTTTTACCTGCTGGATGCGTGCTCCAACATGTCGCACACACCTGCAGGGGGAGGAGGGGATGCATGGATCTCACACACACACACACACACACAGGGGTGCTCTTCTGGTGCTCCACCCTGCCTTCATAAAATACCAGAGGCAAATAGTCAATTGACAGTTCAGTGACTGTTTTACAAGCAATGGCAGGAAGGCGTTAGTGTGGTTTGTACACTCACACACACACACACACACACACCTAGTGAAGCGTCTGTTTTGGAGCGTGCTGAAACAGATCAGTCTTTCATGCTGAACCAGGCAGACTGTGTGTACCTTTGCTCCCCACAGTGTTTACCTCCTCTCTCTCTCTCTCTGCTGCTGCCTCTCTCTGCCACGTCAAATGACTGCCTGGGTGCTTGGCTCGCTCCTCCGGGAGCCTCGCAGCCAAACTCGCCTGACTGTGGTCACTCTGCTCTGGGTCTGAGGAGTCACAAACTACTGGCTGGAACATTCGGCTCAAACGGCTTCTTTGGGTTGTTGGCCACGTCTTAACTGGAGCTTGCAGTTGGAGGATAAACGGATGCGTTCAGGTTTATGGACCCGCTCACCTGACGGGCTGAGGAGATACTGGAGAGCAGCTGTTGGAGCAGCTGGAGCGTGTTTTTATTTTTCTGCAGCTGAATAATGAGTGGATATCTCTACAGAGGAAGGTAAGACTTTGCTCTTGTGATGAGTCATGGGGGTTGATTTCTGTGTGAATGTGTGGGTGTGCATTCATGAATGTGGTTTAAAAGCAGCTTCTCTGCAGCACATTCAGAGGAATACAGTAAAAAAGAGTCTTCTCTAGCTCTCAGTGAAAAGAGGACCTTTGTGCACTGTTACATAATGAGGTCTCGACTCCCACAAGTGGTGTTCCTGGATGATAGGCAGCTATTGGCTGAGCTAATTTCAGTCCTTTCAAAGCAAACGCCTGAATTATCCGTTCACGACTGTCATTTTAACTTCTGCCAGACAAACAGCCGGTCCGCTGTGGATGCTGTAAAAACATTCAGGTTCTCTCTTTTGTGCTCTTTAGTTTAGTGTCAGCGTTTTTATTCCACCCAATCACAGCCCTTCACTGAAGATATTCAAATGCAAATCTTTGTATCTCCACCACAGCATGAAATAAACACACACGAGTTCTAACAAAGTTCACCTGAAAGACGGAGCTTTGATTTCAGATTCTCACAGTAAGATGTGAGGAGGAGGCCAGAGTCAGCTCATGGGAACTGCAGATCAGAGCGGCAAACTGCTGAAATGTTTCTGAAACTGAGCACGATCCAGGAGGATTCATGGACTAAACTCTGAGACTCTACCTGTCGTGTTTATGTCATGAAGCAGCGTCTTCAGTCTGACACGAAACGAGCTCTCTCCTTCATTCTCTGTCTGTGTCGTCTGACCAAAGGAAACCATGAATCCACCTGGAGGTTCAGAGACGTTTCAGGCTGCCTGTGCAGCAGTCTGATCACCTGATTGGTCACCACAGCGTGACGCCAGGTTCTCCCAAAAGTTGAATCTGGTTCAGTTTCTCTGCAGGTTGCTGCTGTGGTCCACGTTGAACCGCCACATTTCTACAGTAGCCCAGAAGAGACTAACTAAACACTGATCTAGACTCAAGACTTTTGTTTTTTGTCTGCACCTTCAGAGGGACCGTCAGGGTTAGGTGGTGTGCTGTCTTTATGCTGAAGGTGTGAGTTTCCTGGGAGCGCTCCGGGGTACAGGAGTGTGTTTCAGGTGCATGTTGTTGTTGAAGCATCATGAACAGGGAGCTGACCTGCAGAGCTTTCACGATGAGAGACAACACATGAGAGCACAAATGTTGTTGTCGAGCAGCTGCTGGAGGCTGCAGGAGGTCTTCGCTGTCGTCTGCTCCTCCAGCTGTCAGCACCAAGTCTCATTTGTTCAGGCCAGCATGGAGGTCATTGTAGCGCCCACGCTCACACTCCCAGGTGGTCACGGTGGTAAAGCAGTGAATACAGACATCACACTTAAAGCCTTTGATTGCTCTCATTCACAGTCAGGCTCTTTACATTCTCACCGTGGCGTGAAGCTCCCTCGTCTGCCTGATCGTCACGTTAGTTAAGAAGAGCTCTTTGACTTTATTGAACTCATTGATTATTCATGAGAGACTCAGACGACGCGCTAACGGGGAGAAAATCCAGCCCGTGTTCCCGTGATCCTGCAAAATCCTCGTCACTGACCGACTGTAATCCACGTCTTCATCTTTTTTTACTCTTTTTGGGTAAGAAGCCTGTACTTTACCGAGCAGTGAGGCCTGTTCATGACCTGAACTAATAATTAATGTGGCTGTGTAGGTAATAAATAGTCAGGAAGCCCCTGAGGCCGTTCATTTGTTCATAAAGTTCCACTCCGCGTCTTTGTTTACTGTTCTCAGCTGCTGAGCGATGGCTGTGTGACTTAAAGCATGCGCTGACTCAGTTTCCACCACCAGTGTGTGAGTGTCCCTGCTGTCTCTGACATGTCCACCACCCTCCACCCCTCCACGCCTCCACCCTCTGCTCCACTCATCCTTTGGACTATTTTTGATCCTCCAGCGTTTTTAGAGAAGTTACCACATTTTCAGTGACGTGTAGGACGCGGCGGCAGCAGGTAGGGCTAAGGTGGAAAAACCATTCATTTCCATAAATCTGGAAAAACTGGTTTTAATGTCGGGATGAGGAGGAGTGTGTGGCCGCCGGTGAACACACACAGGGCTGTGTTGAGTCTGGAAGAAGTGGGCTGATGGATGTCTCTTGTTTCAGGCATTGTGCTGCAGAGAAGAGGGCCAGGCCGAAGAGCATCGGACCTCTGATGGGTACGTAGATATCGCGTCTGATCGATGCTTCACTCTCGTCTGTCTCATGAAGTCTTCTCTGCCTCGTACGTCGACTTTACTGGTTCATGTTTCCAGTAAAAACACCTCCTGATACAAGCTCCTGTGTTGACTAATCCGCTATTTGTAGGAGCAACAGTCTGTTTCCAGCATGACTGCATGAATAACTGAGTGTGTTTGTAACGGCCTCCACCCCTTTAATAAGTGTGTGTGTGTGTGTGTGTGTGTTTGTGCTTCACATGTTGAGTGTTTGATGATTTTGGTGAGCGCGGCAGGAAAAAGAGTCTTGATCTTTTTGGAAACTCTTAATTTTACAGCATGGAATTATAATTTCCACAAAGGAAGTGTGTAATTTAGTAATAATCATATAAAAAGTCAGAGGAGCTTCTGTTTTTAAGGAAGAACCCAGAAGTTTCATGGTTCCTTAAAAACTATTCTGACGGATCTTTAAGACTCCAGGCGCTGCACTGGGAATTAATTGTAATTAATTGATTGTCAGAGTCTCTGTAATTAGTGCAGAGTCACTGTGTTTAGAATATTCAGTTTTAGATTTATGGAAACGTTCTGCTGCCATGTCAGTGTAAGAAAAGTGGAACGTGTCAGATTACAAACACACAAACTGAACAAAATGTTACATTATAACAATAATTATCATTCTGTGATGTGAAAAGTTTATTGTAAGACACATTAGTACGTTAACAATACTTCTTATATTTATGTTGTTTTGTTGTATTTACTTTATTCTTCACATTTTTACTTTATATTTCTTGACTTCTGTATTTTTTTGGCTCCTTCATGTCTCAGCTGTTACTGCAGCTCTGTCCTGTTGACTCTGAGTCAACCTGAAACTTTCATTATAATATACTAATACATGAAATGTGTCATGTTATATGACACATTTAGATGACATTATAACAGCAGCAGTTATCTGAATGTGACTAATGTTTAACAAGAAGTCATGAGGTTTTAACAGGTTTGGAAGTTTTTGGCTCATAAGATGAAAAAAGAACTTTTCAAACATGCGGCTCATTGTCATGTAATAATCGCTGATATCCAAACTGTGCTGTGCAATTATGCTTTTTTTTTCAGTCAGGACGTTGTTAGCCTAGCTTAGCATAAAGACTGGAAGTAGAGGGAAACAGCTAGCATGGCTCTGTTAAAAGAATCACCTGCAGAGCTCGCTGATGAACACGTTTCATGTCAGAGAAACTGAGGATGACTTCAGGCCGGACGTTCACATATCGTGTCAGTGATGGTCCTCACAAGCACAGCAACACAACATATCGTGTGTGTGTGTGTGTGTGTGTGCGTCACTCGTATCAGCGTTGTGTAATATTTTGCACCTTGGCCCGCTCCAGGCGCTGCAGCAGTTAAACATCCCGGGCCTGGATCCAGAGTACCTTCTACCTTCACGTTACAGAGCAGCTTTTTAATAATATTTAATGTGCCGCAATTTTAAGGAACTGTCAGAAATCTGCGCCCTGCCAAAGGCGTCTTGATTACACCCCTCAGGATCTGGCGCTCCACCACCCCCACCCTGTTCCTACTGAGGACCAATTGGCTCTGCTTTTAAAGGAATAAAACACGAACTATTGTACAAATCCCTCCTGTGTGGAGTTTTCTGGGAACGCTCCTGGCCTTTTAGAGAGGATAAGTTTGGCTTTGAGACGTCTTAAGACTTCTGGATGCGTTTCAGCTGGACGGGAATCTAGCGTGTCAGTTCTGTGTGTGGACACGGCCCATATATCCCGGTTTAATAGGGTTATAATGAGGCGAGGGTTGATCAGGCCGGCTCAGGGATGCTGCTCAGAAAGCCCCGAGGTGTTTAGATTTCAGCTCTGCTGTTAGACTGATGACTCTCACTAACAGTGGAACATTTTTAACGGAGCTGCTCAGGATTTATGAGGATTTTTAAACAGAGCGCTTCACAGATGAGATCCATTTATTTGCATTGAACAGTCTATGTGAACAGTGGTTCTAGTGTCGCGACCCCCCAGAATGATCACGCTGGTGTTCGTTTGTTTGATGACCAGGACCAATCTACGCGATGGTCACATGATGACGTGAAGCCTCTGTCTGCAGTAACGAGTCAGTGAGCTGGTCTTCTTGCCGGGTCGGCTCCTGGCATCCCGGGTCAGCTCGGTTAGCTTAACAGCTCGTTATGCCTCATTGGTCTCAGAGGCTGTGCTCGATCCCGGTCCGGTCCGGTCCAGCTGCTGAGCCCAGGTCTGCTGTCTGCTAACGGCAGATTCACTGTGATAACACCAAGACGTCAAAAGTTCAAGGTTCAAAGTTCTTCTCATGATGAACCCGGAGACGTGTATCTCTTCTGTCCCACGATCACCACAAAGCAAACCCCCATAACAAACATCACGGCCATGTTGTGAAGATCTTGCAGTAGAAGCTTCACTGACACCTCTTGGTCTTTCTGTGCTGCTCCACCTTTGATTTGATCTCTCTGTTTGTCCCTGTGCAGATTTCTCGTGTGATGAGACGGACAAAGGCCCACCTGTCCAGATGCACAGCCTCAGAGAGTTTGAACAGGTAAGAACGTGACCTGCTGACCCCTGATACACGCTGTGTGAGTTTGACGCCGAAGAAGAAGAAGCTGTGGTTACATGTGATGTGTGAGTGAGGGCAGAGACGTCCAGGCTTGTCTCTGCTCTGTGGTAATCATGAATCACGTGTAGGTGTGTTTGAGAGGATGATGTGGCAACAGAAACTCTGCATGAGTCAAACACTTCCCTCCTCTGCTGCTCTGTCTCCACGGCTCTTGTTATTCTCTCTTCTTCACGCTCTGATCCTGTTTCTGTCATCCTGAACACGTTCACGTTCCCATAATAACCATGCAGCTTTTTATGATGTTGCCCCTGGTCCTGGTTCCCATCATTAAAAATCAAGTATCTGCCAACGCGCTGTCTAATATCTGTGTTTCCCAAACGTCCAGCGGCACATTTAGAGATCTGCATTAAACCAGAAAGATGTGTTTTTATGAGCAGCAGTATTTTATATCAGAGCCGACTGTCAGTGTGGATCTGTCGTGGCAAGAAGCTTTGGAGAGGATTCAGCCGCTCCTCGACCTGCTTCTGAAGTTCACCTGAGAGACGGAGTTCTCTCTGTCAGGGCCTGCGTTTGGTGTTTTTAACAGCTTGAAGACCCAGAATGCTTTCATCGCTCTCACCAGAACGTCTCTTTGTCTTCGTGCTGTGCTTCCGTCCACACTGTGTCCTCGTTGGACAGTGCGTAACACACACTGTCGAGGTGATTACCGCTTCCTGTAGTTAGTTGACGGCATGTGTATGCGATCAGGTTACAGTTGTCTGATGTCAGAAACAGAGAGAGACGTCAGTGACGACATCTGCATCGTGTTATTGGACAGATTTAGCCCGTTCATCTGACTGCTCCACATTATGGCCATAATTGGACCATTAAGTTGTTTCCTAACAGCCTTTAACTGTAAAAAATGAGAAGATTTAGGCATTTTGCTGCAGTTTTCTTGTCTGAGTGTGGAATCAAACTGAACAGAACTCATCTGGATCTGCAAAACATCTCTTTACTTTTGATAAGTGAACGTCTGTGCAGCTCCACGATGAGGCGAAGGCTTCACACAGACAGAATCCAGCATAAAAAGATGATATGTGAATAAATAAATGAAGCCCACGTACACAGGCGTATTTTTGGAAGCTGGAGTCATTCAGCACGAAAAGCCACACGGCTAAATGTCTGCTTGGGTTTCAGCTGAGAAGATGGGAGGCGTAGTTCTGCTCTGTTCTCTGCCAGAGTAATGGATTCTGGGAGCTTTGCCAGGTGCATTATGGGTCCGATATAACTCTGGAGGTGCTTACTGCAATTACCCCGCTCCCCTGTTAGTGAAGGACAGACGGAGCAGGGGAGGGAGGTGCTCGTTGTAGTAATGCTGAATTAATGTGGAGAGTTTTGGGGAAAAAGGTTAAATGATGTGAAACGTGAAACTCCGGCAGGACGAGATCAAATCCACTTGTCCTGTCGAGCACGGCGTCACACAAAGCTGCAGCAGATATGGAGACGCTGTCCTCGCCTGAAGGCCGGTTGGACTTTTTAAACAGGTGGTCATTTATAGAAGCAGAGGAAATATGTTAAAGCAGCAGAGCGGATCACTTACACACTCAACTGGGACAGATTTTAAAAACAGGAAATGTAGATGGGACGTTCAGTTCTGTGTGCAGCCTTTTTGTAGTTCTTCTAACATCTGTGGCTGTTTTAGTTTTGTCGTCATCCAGCTGATCCACGGTGGCCATCATGGATTATTTCACAGCTTCACAGTCTGTGAATGGACTCCTAATATCAGGATACACAAAGGGAAGCTGCCGTGGATTTCTCAGTCGGTGCGTTAAGAGGTTCCGGTCAGAAGATGCAGTCAGACTTCCTGTCGTCTCTGAGAGAACGTCTGCCTGGAAACTTCTGGTGTCTCAGTGTCGTTAGATTCTTTAACAGCCACAATGCAATGAAATAAACAGTCTGAGTCGACGCAGGTTAAACGGACGTGAAGCCACAAACTGCAGTTCATCAAACGTCCACTAGAGGCTGGCTGCAGCAGTGAGTCAGTCTCCATAAGTCCCCATGTTCAAATGTCCAACTTCACAGCAGAAATGTGTATATGTGTATATGTTTATATTGCATATATATTAAATATATTCTTTAAGGCTCTGGCTGACTGAGGCTGACTGAGGTCCTGCTGTGTTGCTGCAGTTTCTCACTGATCTGTGCACAGCGTACAACATGTTAAACACTAAACTGCACTGAGGCGTTACAGGTACACACACACCAGAATGTTTGGTGTGTGTGTCTTCCAGTGTGTAGATGTAGATAAACCGTGGGACCCGGGATCAGACGTGGCCTAATGTGACCTTTGAATCAGAATGTTAGTCAAAAATAGGTCGGCCGCATAAATTATGATTCACATTTGAGTGTGCCGGAGGATGGATGCGTGTGTGTTTCCATGTTTCCTCCTGCAGCTCTGAGAAATCATTTAGAAACGACAGTGAAGGGCTGAAGATGATTTACTCCCACATGTGGAAACCTGCTGTTCATCAGTGAGCGTTTTTAACTTTTTCAGCCAGGACAGGTGTGACTCTGCGAGGACTGTCGTGGTGGATGTCTGCAGCCGCGCTCACTGTGTCGGTGTCGATGATTTATTCATGAAAAAACTGCTCTGGTGGATAAAATGCATCTTGAACTGGTACAAAAGCTTGAACGCTGAAGCTTTGTGTTGTCAGGATGAAGAGATATTTTCCCCCGGAGCAGAGGCAGAGAGCTGAACTCTCGTCTGATTGGTTGGACGCTGCATTATAATGTGCGGGCTGCTCTCCTTTGAAGTTTCCCTCCGCCTCTCCCAGCGAGGGATGAAGGGATGAGTCATGCTATATGCAGACATACTGTACAGACAGCAGACTGGGAGGCAACCTAAACACCGGCTTTGTACGGAGGGATGATGAAGAATGGGCTGATGTTGTGTGTTTGAGTTACAGTGGATGTGTTGCAGACCTGCAGAAAAGGATCAGTCCACTGTTTTTACATGTTCCACGTCCTTTACCACAAACTATACTTTAAGTGATCACCGCTCTGTTCTCCAGAGAACGCCGCAGCTTTGTTCGACGTTCATTCTGTTTCCCTCCGTTTGATACACCCGTCTGTGCCTTTGTGTTCAGCAGCAGCTTTGTGAGCTTTGTTGGCGTCTGCTTCTTCTGTTGTGTGGCGCAAACACTGGTAACAAAACAGAGCGGGAACCCGGACCTGCATCAGTATTCACATCAAAAATATAATTCATATTTATAAATGTCTGGGCACCTGAAACTGCAGCCAAACTTTGAGTGACTGAAAACAGCTCAGCCGGAATTTTTCAGGTTTGCTGTGACACATTTTTTACTTTATTTATCAGGGTTAGTTACTAGTTACTTTAAGTAATTCTGACACTTCTGTCAGCTGTTTGGTCAGACGTCTCGTCCCGGTTTGTCCAGAATTGTCCCGGTTCCTGACAAATTTCTGTAAAACACTAAAGTGTTCCAGTTTTATCCACAATTCAAAGAATAATTCCAGCATTGTGTTTCCTCACAGTCTGTGTGCTTGATCATGATCTGACCTGATGTAGAAACATAAACCAAGCAGCTGCTTTGTCAGCGTGTCGCTCAGCGTCCTGTCGAGGACACGACACGCTGAAGGAACCGTCAGGAGCTTCTCGCCTTCCTTCATGACGGCCACGCAAATGTTGCGTCCGTGTTGTCACTGAAATAATCCTGATGAAGCGTCCTCTACATTCGATGTGCTCACCGTTGCTCTGCGGTCCATGTGCTCAGCAGACTGTGTTAGTGAACTGACAGGAGAGGGTGATGACGTGTTGGCGCTCTGCACTGTGGAAGACTCAGAGCAAACCAGATGATGATGAACTGTATTTATGTCTGTCTCTGGCAAATGGTCCATGTCCATAACCTGTAAAATACAAATTCCACATCAGTTCCCACTTTGCACGCACTCGCAGGAACCTTTGCACTTTTCCTCCTCCCTCTTCTCGATAAACTCTTTGGGAAGCTGCAGTGGAAATCATTCATTCATTAGATTTTATTCATTTATTTGACAGAGACTAAATGCAGTCGAATGAAATACGACCACTGCAGATTATTTTGGATTTATAGCCACAGATAATTTTTTCATTTTTCGTTCAAATTTTGTTTTGTGTCAGAAACATTTCTCCGAGTCAGGAATGTCACATGTGGCACCTGAAGTCCAGAATCACACGAGGTCCCTGAGGCAAATGAATCCAGCCTAAAAACACGATGCCGATGAATTTTCTCTGAGCGCGTCGTCTGTGCTTCAAATTCAGAAACAGACCTGGCAGCAATAAATATGAAACAGTGAGATTTTCAGGCCGGAGTTCAGAACGTGATTTATCTGATTTCCATCAGCGTGCTGGAGTATTTACAGTTCAGACCTTCAAACTATAACACACGGAAACAACTGATTTTCTATAAAGAGCAGAGACATAACAGTCAGACTCTGTCTGAAAAAGTTTCCACATTCTGATGGAGCAGATTAAAGTTTGTTGACCTTTCTCTGCCACTGTAGTTTTTACATTAAGTTTTTCTGACAGTGGTAGCGTATGTTGGTCCTCTCATTTTAATAGAGCAGTCTGGATTATTGAATCCAGGTTATGGCTGTGTGTGTGTGTGTGTGTTTGTCCTCTCTCCACATTTGCGTCAGTTTAAAGAATCAATCCTCCCCCCGGCTGGTTGGAAGAAACATGAACCTGCCAGAGCAGCGTTTGTAACTGTCAAACATCCACGCTCTGCAGTCCTGAGGTTTTCATAAAAGAAAAAGGAAAAATCACCCAATCAAAATGCCCCATTTTTTTCTCAAATGGCCTTTATTAGTCCGCAGGAGAAATTGGAAGCACATGGCTGCCTATAAATGTGAATTCAAACCGACCGCAGAGACACTTAGATTGATAGAAGAAGGGGGAGGATTGCGTATAATTTTGGCCATTAAAACCTCAGGACAAATTAGGGTTGTTAATCTGTTATTCTGCCCTCGGTCTCAGTGTTCACTTCTAAAAAGCCACATTACGCTATGAAAGGTCTGTCAGAGTTGGATTACCATTACCAGAGTGGCAGTAATGGATCGCACTACAAAAAGAGACCAACACACAGACAGAACACTCGATCCTGCAGCCGACAGCACGGCGGAGGCCGGCGCGCCGTTAGGCCCGTTTCTTTAAATTCCCTTTATCTGCACTGTCGCTCCTCTCTGCTGCTCTCCCAGCTTTTGTTGTGGCGTCTGAAAATAGGTCAGAATACTGAGTGTGTGTGTGTGTGTGTGTTCAACCCTCAAGCTGTTGGCTCTGATTCACTGCTTTATGTGGCTGATATCTCCAGCTCTGCACGAGAACACTTGGAACACAGCAGCAGCAGCGGTGGAGGTGGAGGTGGAGGTGGAGGTGTTGGGTAAATCCTTGAGAACGACACGTAGACGTCAGTTCTGATCTTCATCATCTGTCGGTTATTAAAGGAGCCACATGAACATCAGC
The DNA here is from genome assembly GCA_023373845.1 of Nibea coibor. Classification (NCBI taxonomy): domain Eukaryota; kingdom Metazoa; phylum Chordata; class Actinopteri; family Sciaenidae; genus Nibea; species Nibea coibor. Next base: position 26,541,478 of record CM041718.1, on the reverse strand, counting down.
TAGAACTTCGCCTCTGTCTATCGTTGATAATACGTCAGATGAGAGTTGTCCGGTCCTGGTACGGACAGTCGGTCTGACTGTGACGTGACGTGCTGCTTCCTGTTGATTGGCTGTTGCCTGGCAGATTGAAGCGACGTGTTTCGTGTCTGCAGTCACTTCTCGTTGTCGGCTTGGCTCTGCCGCTGGTTTCTGTGGGTTTCTGGGACAATGGTTTGGACCAGGTGGTTACTGAGGTGTCAGCAGGCGTGCGCTGTTGTTGCTAAGGTCATTGCACTGGTTGCTATGTGTGTTTCCATGTGGTCTGCACAGTTTCTCCGTCGTGGCCGTTTAAGGCAGATTTTTTCGTGCGAGTAGGCAACAGGAGAGAATTATACCGAGAACACACAATAATCAAATCACAACCTCGACCTGACCCACGACTGCAGCTTCTCAGCGGGTTCAAACACAATCCGACCCGGCAGCAACTCAAACATGTCTTAAAGACTGTTTCAGCAGATTTGAGTCAGTTTATTCGCACAACTTCCTGTTTGTGTTATCACAGAATGTCAACATGTCTGTGCATAATTTAAAAGAATTGGAATAAATGATTTTAATAAACACAGAAGTTATAAAACTGGTGAAGACTCTTTGGGGTCAGGCTGAGTTTTTGGGAAACCACAGACTCTCTAACGGGGCAGCGTTGACGAGGCGTCATACATATAAGTTTCTAATTTGGCCGTGTGACTTGGACAGAGAGAGAAGACAGACAAGAGTTTGGACACGAGACCGAACAGGATGGAGGAAGACACACAAATGAATTTTGGGAATTGTCTTCAGACGTGTTGGAGAGAACAGAGCAGGAAACAGGAGCTGTGCAGCTTTACAGGAACAAATATTTTCAGAGTGTTCTCTTTATTTCAGGAAACACCATCCATACCCACACCGCCTCCCTGATATTGAAGTCTGATACAAATTTCCTCCTCTCGGGTTCTCTCAAATCTCCCACCAAGAATAGATATCGATGCCAGGCTGTCTGTCTGCGCCCTTCACTGACCTGCACTGCAAAAAATCTGAGTCTGAGTCTGCTGTTGTTCTCTCAGCTAACTAATGCAAAACCAGGTGCAGGCACAAACACAGCGTCGTGCCTTTCTTTAGTAACTTTATTTAGGTTGATTTAAGTCACATAATAAATCTCATGATTAATTCTGGATTACATATAAATAATCTAGAAACAACCTCAGCGACCATGGCTGCATCTCATCCTGCCGTGAATGACAGCGTGACGCAGAGCTTTGTCGTGATCGTGGCCTCCTGATGCGGGCCGTGTGTTTTTGCAGTGTATCCGGTGGACGAGCTGATGAGCGTTAATGGACGTGCTGACAGAACAGGAGTCAGCTTTCACCGCAGCAGCACTCAGACGGGCTGCGGATCAATACAGCAGCTCAGCTTTCAGCTCAGCCAACCAGCAGATCTGCTTCAGCTCAAATTAGACTGTCCTACACACACACACACACACACACACGCTCTCATTGGTCAGCTGCTGGAAGACAATTGGCTTTTCTTCATCACATTTGCTCTGAAATCTGTGGCATGTCCACGAGGACGTTCAGTGTTTGTGTCGGACAGACGGCTCGTCTTTGTCACAGAACAGTGAGATCAGCAGAAAGCTGCAGGTCAGGAAGAAACTGAATCACCGTGTCCTTATTCCATATGATACGATAATGATACGTGGAGGGACGGGTTCTTAGCGGGTCCCGGGTTCTGTTGGGTCAGTATTGACGTATCGATGAGCTCCTGGACAGACGATGCTGCTGTCAGCGTCATGCAACATTCGAAGTTCGAGTCTTTGTCCTGAACTCAGACATTCACATTCTCATCATAAAGAGGATTCACTCACTGTAAATGAGTCTGTGAAGGTTCAGGCGGCTCATTAGTTACTTTAATTAAATTTGCTTCTGATCATGTTCAAACTAACACAGCAGGAACAGGAAGTGTTATTATTAGAATCAGCTGTGAGCGTCTTTTTTATTTTGAACTCAAATAATAAATACACATAAATTATTGAATAAATCAAAGCGAGATGACATGAAAATGTAACTTCTTAAACGTCAAGTAATTATAACCAAAAGTCTTCATAACTCTATTTTATATTCATTCATTTTTAAAACATATTTAGTGTTTCCATCTTTGTTTTGCAGTTCCTCTTATTTCATATTAACTTCTCTATAATTTGAATAGAAACTTATTTAACTGAATTCCCTGAAGTGTGTCAAACTTCTACATTTAGTTTAAATATAATGTTGTAGTTATGTTTATGATCCTGCAGAATAAAAGTTGGATTTGTCTTTCCGTCCACACAGATGATGATGCTGATTTATTGAAGAGCGATACATGAGAATGTATTTTGTTCTGTGTAATACTGCAATGCATTTTTGCCTTCACATGGTTTGTCTGTGGTTTCCAGTGTATATCTCCATGTTGGGCCCCTTAAAGGGTTAATCCCACCATTTTGAAGTTAAACATCGTTCGGGCGTCACGGTCGTCTGCGTCGTGGATTTTCACCTCAGTCGTCTTTACTTGCATACAAAGCCACATAAAGATGTCATCAGCCTCTCGCGGAGCTGCGGGCCCTCGGAGGATTTGGTGCTGACTTCAGACCGGCTTCACAGTACTGCACTAGCGCCACCATCTGGAGAGAATGACCCCTGACTGAGAGGTGTAGTCGGAGCTCCACTTTTAATTGATCCCAGGTGTGCGCAATAAATTCCTGCTCCTCTCCAGCGGGTCAGAGAAGACATATTGACTTGATCACGGTGTCGGTCATGGATGATAATTGTTCAGTTAAAGTGTACAGTAATCTGCTCCCAACACACTCCCAGCGGCTCCGACTATTAACGTCAGGCTCTGGCTGGAAACACCTGACAGGCTGTGTATCTGTGTTTTATTTATGACGAGCTCGTGTCTCAGTTTGTTTCCTCGAAAGTATCGCGGAACATCACGACTGAGAGACGTCACATGGCAGCAAATCATCTTCATCCTCAACATGACTTCTGACAGAGTGCACATGTGTGTTTTGTCTGACTGGATGAGTGTGTATGATTCCTTTGATGAGATAAATATTCAAGTATGTTTTTCTCAGTATAGTTTACAGTACGTTCCAGCGTGTTTTTCTGTTGTTCAGAGTATTTATGTATTATGTTTCAGCGTCTCTCCTCCCCTGAGCTCACACATCATGTGGAAGCAGTTACAAACAAAAAAGTATTTTTATGAATCAGTCTACTTAGCGGCAGGCTGGATGCTGAAACTACCCTGACAGACGACACGGCCGAGGTCAGAGAGCCTGCACGCGCTCAGTCCAGTCACCTCCTGAGGAGGTCAGAAAGGTCACGATGACGTTGCAAGACTGAAACATCAAATTTCATCTGTCAGAGAAAATCAGAGAGAAAAACACGATGCGTCTGCTGTGATAACATTTTAATCACGTCTGAGACTCACAGAGGACAAAAAGAAGAACGATGAGCCCAAAACATCACTTTTAATCATTCAGTGTAAAAACTGCAGCACGATCGAAGACGAGGTTCAATGCAAAGAATCAATCATGTAACATGACTGATCACATGATCAGCTCTCATGTAACGTTTCTCTCTGTGACCTGTCGATCCACGCTGACCTGTGATCAGCTGACCTGTGATCAGGTGAACGGTGTCACACACACCAACTATTTCACTGATTCTGGTGAAACTGGATCAGATTTTATGGAGAAAATGTTTCCTGGTTTTCCCTCTGATGTCCTCCGGCTGCTCCGCCTCAACTCTGTGATTTACAGAGTTTATGACGGACAGATAACTTTACTTGTTGGAAGGAGTTCGGGACTGGTTTGGACTGCCGGTGCCGTGAGCTCACAGTCCATTAGCAGTTACTTAGTGGCTAAAAGAGCTAAATGCTAATGTTAACAAGAGGTGAAGCTTTACGCAGAGGAGGGAGGACATCAGAGGGAGAACCAGGAAATATGAAACTTCCCTTCATAACAGAAAAAGCATTTCCTGTGAGACAAACAAAGGTCGTCCTGATTGGCTGGAGAGTGGTTTAACATAAACATCTGACATGTAGCGTGATGTAGAAACCACAGCAGAGCAGAGAAAGCACAGTCGATCCTGTTCTGGTTCTGTCTGTGTTTCAGGATTAGCATTGAATCAGAGTCAAGTATGTGGATCTAAATGTTACACAGCTCAGAGAGCTTTGCACAAACACTCAGAGTACAAAATGTTTCACAGGCCAAGACACACAAAGGATCTAAAAGTCAGACGCTGATCCGCCTCAGGTCCAGGGAAGGCCGAGCGCTGGTTATCCTGTGAAGAGCTGACGCAAAAACATCAATTCATTAGGAGAGGAAACTGAATATGGATTTTTTTACACGGCTCCTTTTGTGTCTTTTCTTGCCGCTCTGATTGTTATAGGTGTGTTTCCCATCAGCCGGCTGGATGTTGGAGCTTATTACTGATGGACTGACTGATGGTCTCCATTTGTTATTGTTTTATAGAGTCTCTCTGCAGGTCGGTAATGGCCAGATCTGAGTGTGTAATCAAAACCATCCCTGCATCGACTCCTCTCCACCCTTTTTCTCTTCTCCTCTCACAGATACATTCTGCAGATTCTCGCTCTCCTCCTCTTCCTCCCCTCTCTCTTTCTCTCTGTTGGAATAACTTATAAAAGGTTGTGAAAGAGCGACATGTGCAGAGCAGACCTCCGAACAGACAGACCTCCGTCCCTCCCTCTCTCCCCTCTCACATACCAGAGAAAACTCACCCACTTGCCAGAGAAAAGGGAGGAAAAATTTCTGTTTGAAAAAAAAAAACCTCGAACTTGGACCGGGTCTGTACGCACCCATGTGTCATCATTTATTTCCAATGTAGGTTCCTGGAATCGGCGCATTAGAATGGGGTGTTGAAACTGAAAGTTTTTCTGCTGTGCTTCGGGGACAGGTGCTTTTTGGTGCAACCCTGCGATGTATCGGTGATTGAAGGAGCCTTTAAATGGAATAATTGCTAGCAGAGGGGGAAGGAAGACCAGGAGCGCCGATAGAAACTCCTGATTTTCATCAAGCACTCGCTCTTCTATTTGAGATCTGCCTTCTTGTCTCTTTCAGTCTGTCTCTCTGCCTCTGTTTCTCTTTATCACTCTTCCATTTGCGCTCATATTGTCGATCACTGACACTCTCGATAGCGTTTTATGAGTTCAACACTTCTCAGCAACTTCAGATTATTCTTCAGGGGCCTTCAACATCTTTTCAAGCCTGATTAGATTCCCCGTCCAAAGTAACTGAGGCGCATTTGGCTTAAAAGACACCAATGATCTGATCCGGCTAAGTAGTGTGTGTGTGTGTGTGTGTGTGTGTGTCCTGATATATGTTCTGCCTCTCAGCCACAGAGATTTACTGTCGTCCAAAAACTATTAAAGACACATCAGTAATCACACTCGCCGCGTTTCCGTCCAAACATGTTTTCAGTAATTCAGAAAAAGAAAATGGAAATGACTTCGTGTTGGGAGTCACCAGATAAACAGCAGGTGGCGCCACTTTACAAGTACAGTCGGAAAACCAGAAGAAGACGGCGTGACACCTCGAACAAAGTTTAGTTTCATTTTTTTCATTTCAGTCAAATAGTTTGATGAGATTCTTCAAGATACGCTGATGGAAACGCGGTGACGTGTTCCTCCAAATGCTCAAATGTAGATCAATCCACCGCTGAAAGTAGTCCCTAACAAATGCTCGATTCCCCGTGTTTCCCACGTTTTTCATGACTGACTCTTTTTCTTTTATTAATCTGCAGATTTGTGAGGCGTCCCTGTACGTTTGTGTCTTCTGTGGAACTGAAGGGCTTTGTGCTGAGAGCTGGAGATGGACTTTGTTGTTACTTTGTGCTGTGGTCACCAGCAAAGATGGCAGATTGTTCTGGAAAGTCGTGTGTGGAAGCCAGCTGATGAGTTCAGTCATTGAGCTGACAAAGCGTTATTGTGTTTTTTTGTACATCTCCAACCACGTCACCTTCTTCGCGCCGCCATTGTCTGATGAATGGACCTCAAAGTGCCGCGCTTAAGAAAGCAAAAACAGTCCAATCACGTCCCGTTCAAGTCCACTTCTCCTTTCGGAGGCTGGAATCCCCCGTGAGTCTGTGACATGGCACTAATCCCCGCTTTAAAACACATCAGGAGTTGTTCTCTATTCCCTCGAACAGCTCGGGCTCGAGCGCCCTCTCCACCCTGTCAAAATATTTTCACTTGCCAGTGAAACATTAGAATTGAACCATCAAACTGCTAAAGGCCCGCTGCCTTCGCCCCCGCTGGGCGAGGCTGAGTGGAGCTGGCTTCATGGCAGCGTTGGTGTCCTGCAAAAACCTCACATCTCCAGCATAACCTCTGCACCTCCACGGCTCCGACCCTCCCTTAACATCTCTCCTTTTCATGCAAACCGTGTGCTGTTCACGCTGAGTTCAGTATAAGCTTGTATTCCTGTGTGATGGCACGCGGTATCCAGGTTTGCATGCTGCTGCTCGGGTGCTGGGTAACTCCTGGACGCTGCGGTTTGTGCTCACTTATAGAAAACAGACACAACAGACGGAGGAGTGCAGCTCGAGCCGGAAGCAAACAGAGTTCATGTCGCTGCAAATTGATTTTTGCATGTTTGATTGTTCGTGGGGGGTTGTGGGGGGAGGCTAACCTGGTTTAGCTAGTAAACAGCATCTGACCCACTGCCAAAGCTTTTGGGGAACTAGCATTTTAAAATCTCACACATGCTCAGACTTAGACCTCATTAGAGCACATTAGCTAATTCAGCAGTAATGATTTGATTTGTAGGCGTCCCAGGCCAAACCAAACTTCCTGTATCAGCTGGTTTGAGACAAATCCTCGCACTGTCACACCCCGGAAATATCCGACGTGTCCTTTTATACCCGTCTGACCAGATTTCATCCGACATATTTTCTATGTGGGTTCCTGACTAGAACTTTAAGTAAAGGGCGACTTAATGCGGAGGTCATGGTGGTGGATGGGCGTGAAGCACATCCGACTTTCACGCAGGGAAGCTGTAATTAATGTTTGCCTTTTTTATTAACTGTGCCACAAACTTTCCCTCGCTCGAACCGAGTGTTTCAGCTTCCCAGCTCGAAGCAGTCTGTCGCTTTTACTCATAGATATAATTTCAAGAAAGACTGGCATCAGAGGAAGGCCGGCAGAGCCGTCCAGTGTCGGCGCTCTCGTCTGTCGATGGGGTTGGACACGGCTGAAGCGTCTCTGAACTCTGAGATTCAAATAAAACTCTGGTTGAGAATAAAAAATGCATCAGGGAATGTTTAAAAAAGGCAGAAAGGGAAAATGAGGGAAAATCATGCAGGGGGTTTTCAGGCTGTGGAAAGTTGACCTTTTGGAGATAGCAGGTTTCTGCAGGGCACGAAGGATTGGCAGGTAACTAACAAACCCAGAAGGCTGAGTGTAGCCTGGCTCAGATCAGACCGGCCCAGCCTGCGCCAGCCAGTGTTGAGTAATGCTGTTAGTAAATACCAGGCCAATTATTGCTAACGAGGGCCTAATTGGAACCAGATGAACATTTATTGAATTTGTCAGAGAAAGGTAGAGTGGAGATAGCTAATGAAGTGCAGCCGCAGCGCCGGGCCAGGCAGCCAGGCGCTGAGGGAATGCATAATTCACCTGGCAGTGCCACGATGTTTTCCCATGTTTGTGGTTTTATACTCGTTTAAAACTGCAGAGACATTTTAACGGAGAGCAGGACGTAAAAAAAAGTCGAGTTTGTTTGCTGCTCGATCTAACGATGAACTCCGTTTAAACTTTAATCAAAGAGAGACGAGCAGGCGACGCGTAAATCCATCCAAATATTTTCTGAACCCGAAAATCTGAAACATTCAAAGTGTTCACATGAAGAGCTGATGTCCTCGAGTCCCCTCACACACACACACACACACACACACAGACGCTGTCATTGGTTAAATAATGTGGCAAAGTGACACAACGACACAAAGAAGACACATTTTTTATTTATCATTTACAAACATTGTTCAGCTGCTTTATATAATCTGACAGTTCATGATCGCCCACCTGCACGCTGCGTACATGGTGAAGCATCAGTGATAATATTCTTTAATATCATTTATTTAATAAACCGATGTAGCACATTAGTTTGAGCTTTGCTGATGATACTTTAGTACATTCATGTTATTATGTTCATGTATTTGTTACATCTAACTGAATATTTGAGTGGCAAAACAAAACATTTGAGGCTTTTGGAAATTTTACAACTCATCAATTCAACGAAAAACTGATCGACTGATTAATCAATAATTAAAATTAGCAACCAAAGACGCGTCTGTCACATGCTGTCACATGTTTTCAGGCTGCACTGATCAATAATATTCATATGAACTATATTAAATCTGACTGTGATGTTAATGTTTGCAGCTGATCTGTAACGTGAAAGTCTGCTGGGTCTGTCCAGCAGCTGCTTTAGCAGAATGTTGCTGCCATGGTAAAATAAAAATGGATCATATCTACATTAAAACTCAAAACATCAACTAATGCAGCTTTAGATTCTGTCCTCGGCTGTAAAGTTTGGCCGTGCATGAATGAATCTGTCGTCTGTAGCTGCTCAGATCAGAGAGATTTGTTGTCGACACCGACTCTGAGATGAGACACCGAATCAGGACACGTCGAGTCCGTGACGGCGACCTCCAAACTCAGCCGAGCTGCGATCCTGATCCAGAGTCCGGGCTCGCTTTGACCGGCTCACGCTGACGTGACCTCCGCCCTGATTCACTCCTACACCCCCCCCCCCCCCCTTCTTTTCTTTTGGTCGCTCCATCCTCGACTTCCTCCTCCCTCCATCACGTCATCCATCCCTCATTTTAGCCCCATTTCCACGCCAGCCCACCCCCCCTCCGCCCCCTCCACCCTGCCTCTTTGTCTCATTATACAGTCGCTTCTCATCCTGCCAACTGATGGTTCAGTGCAGCGAGGCCCTCGGGCTCCGCGCTCTGTCCCTTTGATTTCCATCCACAGACAACAAAAAAGGAGGGCACGCATCCAGTGTACACAGCCGTGTTCAGACGCACACGCCAGTGCATGCGTGTGCAACTGTACACATACTGTACTTTCTATACAGACACTGAGGCCAGCACATAAAGAGCATCGATGAACACATCTGCACAGTCCATGCTCAGCCATGCAGACGCTCACTGCTCACAATGATGTTCCTTCATAAATATCTTCCATATAGAGCGTGTGTGCACGTGTGTGCACGTGTGTGTGTGTGTGTGTGTGTGTGCAGAGCTTCTGTTGGACGAAAGCCTCAGACCTCAGAAAGTTAAATTCTTCAGCAATAAGGGGAAAAAACAGTCCAGCAGCTAATTACCCGCCATGTGTTTTTGTAATTACAGGCCGACAGTGAAGACATACTGAGCGCATAACGAACATGTGCACACTTGGATTATAAATGTAGTCGAAGCTGCCCGAGACCTTCAACAGCTTAAAGATGTTTCTAGAAAACACCTGAAATATTTTGGACGGAGCGTGTGTGTTTCTCTGCCTGTCACAAACAGTCGAGTGGAGCACGAATCTGAGTCAGCGAGACAAAACGACCAATAATCACAGTCAGTGTGGAGCTGCAGTCCACCGACATTTGCAAAGCGCTCCACAAACTGTCTGTGAGGAATGAAAAGCAGAAGTTGAGTTAAATGTTTTGTTAGATGTTGTCAGATTTTCCAGGCGGGTTTAATATTTAATATTTAAGATGATACCACCTCTGTGAAAAACACAAAGGTCCCTGTCTACAGTCAGAGTGTAGTTTGTCCACTTTGGGCTGCTGTAGAAGACTCTGTACGCCTGACACTGGACCTTTAAATGAAGCTCTGAGCTGCAGATTCGTCTTCAGGTTTTCAGCCTCATTATCGTCCCATTTCTTTTTTTAGTTCTGAATATAAAACACATTTAGAAAGTTGATGACTTCAGCAGACTGAGTCCAATTAATAAACATATTTTTCTCCACAACAGAATAAATAATAAATTGTGTTAAAATTAGCCCTGAGACAAATTCTCCTCCTACAAGGCCGAGGTGAACTCAGATTTATTATTTGATTAAACGTGAAAATCATTTTGTTCTTACGTTCTGCAGCTCCTGTAACCGGCGCTGCAGCGTGCGTCCGGCCGTGTTCAGCCGTCTTTATGTTGAAGAAGGATCCGGCAGCGTTGCATTGAGCAGTGACAGCTTCCTCACGATAACTCTGGGATCATTTTAATTTGCCTGTGATCATCGCGGCGCTCTGACCTACATGCTGAGTGACGGAGGCTCTCCTCTGTAACAGCGCCATCTGTTGGAGCGCTCGCAAACTGCACGTTCAAATGACAGCACAGTAAATTATAGAAACATTAATGACAGTCGTGATAGTGTGTGTGTGTCTTCAGACGGGTGTGTGACTTCAGGCACACACACACACACACACACGATGAGGGCTTCACAGTCCTGCTCTGTTTGTCAGCTGGGCTTCATTCACAAAACGTGGCTCCGCCGGCAGCGTTTCCTCTGCTTTCTATTTGAGGAAGAAGCTAAAAAAAAGAAGCTGACTTTGTTCTGAGGGTCTGTTTGTTTTTTCAGACCTGTCTGCCCCCCCGAACGGACAAAAATGAATCCAAGCGGAGAGCCAGGAATTCAGAGATAGATTGGGTTACACTACTTCCCAGAGACAAAAGTGGCCTATATGGGAGGGTCGGCCATGACAGTTGGCAGTTGGTTCGGTTTGGGGCGAACCTGATACCATAATTTAGATCTGCCATAAACACACAGAAATGAGACACAGGCCTACTCTCCCTCTGAAATACAACCATGGGAAAACGGAGCATTTTGGCTGCAAAAGCTCTGCGCCGGCCGTAACATGAAATCCACGCTTTTATGATTAGATGTAACGTGTTTATCATTGCTTACACAAACTGATGGAAAGCATTTGCGCGGCCTTGCCCATGCTGTCTGCATGTGTACGCAGCAGAGGCTTGGGAACAGGTATTAGTTTCTGCTCAGGAGATGGTTTGGTAATGACTCCGTGTTTAGACATGCAGATTGCGCCGACTCGTTCTGGTTTCCTTGTTGTCTCTGAGGTCAGCGTGCGCTGATCTGAGGACGAATGAATTGTCATAATTACTGTTTTCAAGCCGTCCGGGTGTGTGGCAGAAGATGTGCGTGTCTACACGCAATGTGTTCATTACTGAGTGTGTATGTATGTGTTGACATGTCTTGATTAGCTCTGGCACCGCCGCCGCCGAGCGAGAGGTTTGCGGAAGATTAGCTTAGCAGGATGGTTTCCTGTCAGATCTGCAGAAATCAAGTCTTTCCAGTGCAAAGGGCCAACAGTCAGCAAACACATGCAGCCCCTGAAAGATGTTTGATATTCTGGATGCAACTTTTCTGCCAGGGAGGAAAAATGTGCCGCTGTCAAGCAGCCGACGCCCGGGCCGAGACATGAAGCCAGCGCAGAGGCTTCTTAAGATGCAGCCGCTAGAAAAGCTTCGACACGATCGTCTCAGAGATGCTTGAATAATCAAAGTAATGCATCAATAATAATAATGATAACATAACTGCAAGGCTGCTGAGCCTACAAAAACACATTATGTTCATATTGGACATGTGGGACTGCCCCGTCACAGTTCAATTCGACTTAAAAGGCAGAAACCTCGAGCAGAACTCGACTCATTGGTGACGGTCGTCCACCGCGGCCGGTCCAAGAGGCAGGTGCACATGATCTGTTTCTGAGGTGTTTAACTTTAGTTTTGTCTGAGTTTAACATCAGAAGTTGCAGCTTTTTATGTTTTTTATGTTTTTTATGTGCTCAAATCATGTTTGAAGTTCAGCTGACTGATATTGAACGAATATTATATTGTTAGAAGATGAAAAGAATCAAAATTGGATACAAACACGACCCCAGCGTGGCGTCCATGTTGTTCTGTGCAAAGTTTCTCACTTGCTTTCTTGATGGAGAGGCGTCTGAGTCAGCGTTATTTTAAAGTCAGGACGTGGAGTTATTTTGAGCGTCCTGACGGCTGCAGGAAGTCAGCTCAGGAAACTCTCCTGGTTGGATCGTATTAAATCAGCTCTGATCACAGAACTGTGCAGTGAGCTCATAAAACAGGATGACTGACAGTGAAACATGGACTTCTCTCGTAGATTCTCCCTCTGTTGGTGACAAATCTGAGCTGTGATGTAAAGAGGTGTGTGTGTGTGTGTGTGTGTGCGTGTGTGTGTGCGTTGTGTGAATCATCTGGCTCAGAGTGAAGCGTGTCCGTGAGATAAGGACAAATGAAGGGTGGGGTTTCCAGGGTAGAGGTGGAGCAGTGTTGACACATTACGAGGTCGAGAGCCAAACCTCTCTGTTGTATGTGGGCGTTCATGTCGTGCCGTCATTTTGGGTCAAAGGTTTTAAAACGAGGTGACTCAGATGTGTTCAAGTCACGAGACACGACACACCTGGAGTTTGTGGAGATTTGGGACTAAACATGTCCACAAACTTTTGGCCTCCTTCTCTCTTCATTTCTCTCACTCTCCGTAAACCTCGTGGTGAATTCTCTCTGGACTCCTCCGTCTGACAGCTGCCTGACTGCATGGAGAGAGGATGGAGAGAGGATGGAGGAGGGAAGGAGAGAGGATGGAGGAGGGAAGGAGAGAGGATGGAGAGAGGATGAGAGAGGATGGAGAGAGGATGGAGAGGATGGAGAGAGGATGGAGAGGATGGAGAGAGGATGGAGGAGGGAAGGAGAGAGGATGAGAGAGGATGGAGAGAGGATGGAGAGGATGGAGAGAGGATGAGAGAGGATGGAGAGGATGAGAGAGGATGGAGAGAGGATGGAGGAGGGAAGGAGAGAGGATGGAGAGAGGATGGAGAGAAGATGAGAGAGGATGGAGAGAGGATGGAGAGAGGATGGAGAGAGGATGGAGGAGGGAAGGAGAGAGGATGGAGAAAGGATGAGAGAGGATGGAGAGAGGATGAGAGAGGATGGAGGAGGCAAGGAGAGAGGATGGAGATAGGATGAGAGAGGATGGAGGATGGAAGGAGATAGGATGAGAGAGGATGGAGGAGGGATGGAGAGAGGATGGAGATAGGATGAGAGAGGATGGAGGAGACAAGGAGAGAGGATGGAGATAGGATGAGAGAGGATGGAGGAGGCAAGGAGAGAGGATGGAGATAGTATGAGAGAGAATGGAGGAGGGAAGGAGAGAGGATGGAGGAGGGAAGGAGAGAGGATGGAGAGAGGATGGAGAGGATGGAGGAGGGAAGGAGAGAGGATGGAGATAGGATGAGAGAGGATGGAGGAGGGAAGGAGAGAGGATGGAGAGGATGGAGGAGGGAAGGAGAGAGGATGGAGGATGGAAGGAGAGAGGATGAGAAAACTCAAACGATTTTTTGATTGACGTCGTCAGGACGTCTCTGACAGCTTACTGCATGGTGTCAGCCTCTTTGTTCTGTGAGGAGTGTGTGCGTTGTGATGGGTGGAGACTCACGGTGGACACACAGTCTGTTTGCTGCGTTCTTCACGATGCACATGCATACATGCACTTACAAACCAGCTTTAGTCTCAGCAGGTCAGACGCAGCATCTGTGTTCAGCTGTCATACACCAGTAAATGACTGCTCAGAATAATCAGTCCAAAACACGACGCAGCATGCATGTGCAGAGGAGATGACCTCATTTATTACTTTAATGATACCATAGAATTTAGAAATCAGCAGTGATTTATTTGTCGAGGATTTATTGGTGCTGTTTTAAAAGTGTAAACTTGTTGTGCTGACAGCTCATTGTTCCCAAACCAACAATCCGAGAATGTCCCGTCAAAGTCAGCTGCTCGAGACTCATTTTTTCCAGGAATACAGGAATACTTTCTTTAGGTTTATTTTTACTCTTTAATATCAGTCAGTAATTGGACCTGCAGGAAAGAGTAAAGTCAAGTGACCTTTGTTGTCATGGTAACGATAGTAAACACCAATAAACATGTGGTTAGCGTTATAAAGCGGCTTGTTAGTTCACTCTCTCCTTTTCTCTTCTTAGCTTCCTCCGTCAGCGTCCTCTTCACTCTCTGCTCCTCTGCCATCATGTCCATAGAAGCTGCTGAGCCCGGGTACACTGCCTGCTCGCCCAGCTCCTGTTCTGGCACGACACCATCTACCTGATTACATGTTAATGTGGCATCAGGACGGTTTAAAATCTGTTATTCTGTGGGAGAAAAGTCACAGTTACATTGTTATATTTCCATATTTGCAACATATGGACACACACACACACAATTTGGCTCCCAGCTGGAAAGTGCCCCCTGCCCCCCCTCCACCTCCTCCTCCTCCTCCTCCTCCTCGCTCTGCTTTTATCTTCCTGTTGATCCCCTCAGTCCCTGGATGAGGTAATTTCCTGTCTGGCTGACTCGCAGCGCTCACACCTCTGAATGAAGAAGGATGGAGGGATGAAGGAGAGGTGGAGGCAGCGCCGGTGTCAGATCTGCACCCAGAAAAAAACTGTTTGTTGGCTCAGATTTCAGATTTTTCTGCCTCTCACCTCCGTCCTGGCGAAACACAGCGTAATTAATACTCAGATATACAAACAGGCGAGATGTCAGCATGTCTACAGGAGCAGGAAAATACGTACGTACAGATATATGCATATGTAGACACACAATATCCGTGGAAGTCACCCAGAGATCCTTTCATTTATAAACTTGGACAGTGACGGACAGGTCGACTGACCGGCCAGGGTCGACTTGACGAGGTTTCCTCTGGCAGGCCGGTCGGACTCGCAGCCTTCAGCAGCAGCAGCAGCAGCAGCTGTGTTTGAGTCCAGGCCCTGCTCTCTCCTCCCTCCCTCTCTCTGGGAGTATCACGCTGCATCATCAGCTTGAGCTCCGGGCTCCGGGCCATCCGTCACAGCCTGCGCTCACTTCCGGGGGTCAGGTATCTCAGACAGCCCGGGTCAGGAGAGTCAGGAGGGGAAGTGTTGGCGCTGGAACATCTGATCCTGATCCAATGAACGCCAACTCTCCCGCAGACCTGGAGTCAGTTCCAGCCTTTTAAAGTCACCCGTCCAGTAAAATTGGACCTGTCCAGCTTGGGTTCCACCTGGCAGAGAGTGATCTTTGTGTATCTAGTGAAGTCTTTGTAGCGATGGATGGGCCCTCGTGTTGATTAGCCCCAGAAGGCCTTTCAGTCAGGCAGCAGGGATAAATGAGCCCCCCTGCCCTGAATCAGATACTGTATTTATGAGTCTCTGCTCCCCACAAAATGTGACATCAGCTGTGGTTTCAACTGAAATAGACTTTTAACTGCACACACACTGGTAGCTGTGACCTTTCAGCTACGACTGTTTGGTCGAGAATAGCAAAATGAGCTTTCCACTGCGAGGTCGCACCGAGACCTCGTCATATTTATTGCTTTCTTATTTTTCTATGATTCTTGATTTCACTCACAGCTGCGTGTCGAGAACACCGTGAAGTACACAAAGCTGGCACTGATCGCTTCGCAGCCTCCGCCGGCCGGAGAAGGAAGCCAGAACGTCGCAGGCGGGATTTAAAAAACAAAAGTGTCGTCTTCCTGTAGGAAGTCAAAAAAAATGTCGAGGAGGGTGGATGAGATTGACGCAGCTGTAGTCAGTCCACTTGGAAACTCCTAAATCATCCTAATTCTTGTGTCACATGTCGTGAAAAACAATGTCCGCTTCCAAAGAAAATTTTGGCTGCATGTGCAAAACATCAATAAAAGCAATGATCTGCAAATACATGTGGACCCGTTCAACCCAACCAAGACGAGACATTTCACTGGATCTGTAGGTCGGCTGACCGGTCTGCAGTCCTGACCCGTCTCTGTTGGAAATATGAAGCTAAAAACTAAAGACGCATATCAGCAGTCAGTGTCGTCAGTTCCTAAAGAGCGATGTAACAGAGGTCACATGATCCTGTCCAAACCTGGCTGCGTTTTTAGAATCGAGGTCTGAAGTGGCGAGACGTCAGTCAGCACTGATCGACTCGTTACAGGAAATAATCCTCCAAATCCAAAAATAACAGAAAGTCAAAGTGAATCATGAAGTGAAATAAAATGTGTTTTTATTCAGAGACGCAGAAAAAGACCAAAATGATACAGAAATGGGCATTAGGGTAAAAAAAGTCAAACAATTACCCAAAGCTGATGACAGTCAGGACTGTTAACTGTTTCATGCTGGCTCTGAACAAACAGAGCAAAAATGTTTGAGAGCGTGAACCACAACAGCAAATGATTGACGGTCCAGTGATGAAGGGACGGATTGGACACTGAGGACGGATGGATGTGAGGCTGGGAAGGAGGAAGATGAACGCAGTGAAACCGAGGACAGGTGACTCGAGGTGTTCTCTAACATCAGGTGCTGCAGTGGAAGAGGTCGTGGAAATGTTCTGGTTTTCTTGGGTCAGGTAGAAACGACATGAAACCTCCTCAAACCCCCCGTGATGTCTGCTGCAGAGCCTCGCGGAGCTAAAATTGGGTTTGCTTCTTATTTATGTCTGTTGCTTCCTCCCAAACAGCCTTTAATGTGATTTCATTCAGAACTCCATGTCAGCCTGGGATGATTTGCCGGCAGGCTTCGGTTTCATATAAATGAACAGTGCTTTTGATCCTGTGTTATAAAGCGGAGTTGGCCCGGGCCCTCTGCTGTGGAGAAGAGGTGAATAATCCACTTCCAGCGCTCGGGCCTCGCTCTGCAGCCTCGCTCTGCATCCGAGCGTCTGGACTCAGCGTGCTGTTAAAGAGATTCAGATCCTGTTTTGCTTCATGCCTCTTGTTCTCTTGGCATCATTAAAGCAAAACAATGGCGCTCGGAGTAAATAGCCATGGAAACGTGGACAGAGCTGCAGCTAAACACCGAGGCCGGCCAGCTTTTTTTTTAGCTGGGTGACCTGCTCTTTCCCACTGAAACCGCCACGCAGGCTGCATGCAGCACACTCGACATGACCTCACCTCGACCCTGCCGAGCACGTTACGGGACGCACGGCATCAAATCTGTCGTTGAAGGTTGGAGAACAAGCGACGACGTGGGTAAATGCACATTTGTGGGAAGCGTCACGCGGTCGCTTGTTTTTGTTTGTTGTGTTCACCACGTTTTTTAAAGTTGGCAGAAAAGCCTCGGCCTCCGTGCCCAAACCCTCCACTCCATCGGTGCAGTTTCATCCCAGAGAGCCCCGATGAGAGGCTGGCACCGAGCTAACAAACCCCCCTCCCCTCCCCTGCCACCTCCTTCACACCGCACCATCCTTCACTCACATGCAGCTGCTGCCACCACATCTGGGAGTGATTTGATCAAAACCATGAGAGCGAGGGAAAGTGAGAGGAGGCAGATGAAGTCCACAGATCCTCCACCCCCTGTAGGCTCTCCTGTCTCCAGCAGTCGTGACACATGGAGATCTGCTCTCTTGACTTCTTTATGTCGTTCCCATTGGACGTATTTACTCGTGAAAACTGCTTATTAGCTCTGATTTATTTGGTGGCTTGAACTGGCTGAGCGTCCTGTGGGGGGCGACGTGCACATTGTTGAGTTTGCAGCTATGACTGACTTCTTTATCAGCAGACCTACAGACGAAGAAGACATGTTTGGATTTTTATCTTCATGTTGACTCAAGACACATTTCACAGAGATCTTTATTATATTACACACATACCATAACACAAACCTTCATAATGTCCTGAAAGTGTTGCGTACCGTGCCCGGAGTATCCGACACTCAGGAGGCCGCCATGATCTGTGTCTGCCCGTCTGAGATTTCCTCATGAGCACAGCAGAGCTGTAGCTTTACACTGCATGCAGGATTTAGTGACAACTAGTGGTGAGGCTGCAGACTGCAACCAAAGGAAAACCGCTCGCTCTCCTCTTCTTCTGAGCGTGAAGGAGAACCTGCGACGGCCTCGGAGCTCACCCTATCTGGATCCAGCGTTTGGTTTGTCTGTTCTGGGCTCCCGTAGAAGCCGCAGACTCCTGCAGAGGAGCCGCTCCGTATTCTAAAGTAATAAAACACATTCATTCTTATTTTCAGGTGATTCTACATGATTCAAACAGTCATGAAGACTTTCTTGTGAATGTTTGAGACCTTTGGGCTTCGAGCTGCAGCTCTGCGTGAAGACGCTCGTGGGTTTATTAGCCTGCAGTTCATTACATCACTTTACATTTTGCTCAGCCGGCCTTTAAATTTTCTGCTTGATAAATTTTCCTAATAAATGAAGCAGTATTTTCTCTGAATGTCAGCCCGGCTGGTTTGTAGATCATTATGAGCGTCGCGGTGTGAGCGGAGATGATTATTCACTGGAAAATAAAAATGGAAATAAATATAGTTCCATCTGAGAAAAAAATCATAATAAATAGTTTTTTTTACAGACTTGTTAAAAGTTTCTTTAGCTTCAGTTTTTGTTACCAGTGTGAACAGCAGCGTGTGGCCTTCTCTCCCTCGTTAATCTGTGTGAGGGTGAAGTGTAACCTAATCTGTGCAGCGACTTTGGCTGCAGTTTAATTTTATTATGAACATTTGCTGTGAACCTCAATTATATGGATTCAGTATGTGTGGTCAGAATTAATATGGCTCACCGTCTCACTAATAAGAGTGTGACCTGTGCAGTCAGTAGCCGGCTGTCTCTGTGATTTAATGCTGCTTCAAATCATCACACTGCGTCTGATTAGTTAAATATGAAGGAAACTGACGGCTGCTGCTTTGTGTTGCAGTTTCTCTCTGGATGTTGGATCGAATGTTAAAGCCACTCGCCGGATCATCCGTGTTCACTCGCGTTACTTGGCAGATTAGCGTCTGCATCGACTTCATATGTAATTACTCTGAAATGTGTTTCATGTGCAGCCTTGTAGACACTTTCAGACCTTCGTCTGGAGCCTGAGACACTGAATCATTGTTGCATAATGATCCTTAAAAATCACAAACTGCACGTTTGTGAGATTTGGAGGTGTTGGTACCAGGCTAGCTGTCCCCTTTGCTTCCACTCTTTATGCTAAGCTAGGCTAACCAGATCCTGGCTCCAGCTGTACTCAACACGCAGACGTGAGATCGGCATCCATTTTCTGGTCTCAGTGTCAGGTTAACTTTCCAAATGCTGAATAACTGTGAAGGCTCTCTGTCCGGGCCGAGCTTCACGACAGTCCGCGTTCATGATTCTGAATTAGCTCCTGGGGATATTGTTAGTGGCTCTCCTGACGATTTAATTAGGTTTACAAATGATAATTTTTAACCACCGTGTCGACCGTGGACCGTGGCAGCACAATAAACACAATCAGACATTCCCCCTGCAGAATTGCATTAGGGGTTTGGCACTGCCAGAGAGCAGGGCTGGAAAATGTCGAGTTAGCTGGCATCAAGGAGCTCCTGTTACCGGTAAAGGGGAAAACTCCCAGCACTCTGCCAATCCAAAGCACACACACACACACACACACACACACATGCAAACTCACAATTACACTCTCATTCCTGCAGAGGTGTTTTTTTATTTTTTTAAAGGAAGATGTAGCGGTAGGCGGGGCCTGCTGTTCCGATTGCCTCCCGCCGTGCTGCTGTGGCGGTGCATGCATGTGGACGGGAAAACGTCTGACACGGATTCTCCTTCAGATATTTCAGCTCTTAATCCCTCCAGATTCTAATAACGGGGTCGGAGTTTGTTCCCAAATAAAAGGACGCAGTGGGGGAAAAGTTTGAGCATTGTGAGCCTGGAAAAATGTTCCAAAGCTCCTTTTTTTCCTCCTCTAGTATTGGATTATGCTCTGATGCTGGAAAAGTCCTGCAGAATTAGGATGATTTCATTTCACGGGCACGTTGTGTTGTAATAAATTCAGCCGTCTCTCTGCGTGACCTCTGGATGAGCTGCTGCGGTCAGCGTCTCCGCTCCAACTCTCCTCCACTCCAGATTGGTTTTCAGTTCTCGGTGTAGGTGATGCACTTGTGACTAACTCCCTTCATCTGCTTTGGCCAAAAAACTATCAATCGTGTGTGTGTGTATGTGTGTATGTGTGTGTGTGTGTCTGATTCAATCATTGATCACCTCTTACAACAAGTCCCAAAGCAGATGACAATGCAGGAACTTCATCTGGTTTGATTTTTGGAAGAATTATTGTGGTTTTGTGTTTTTAAACTGTCAGAATAAAATCGTTGTCAGCAATATATTTTTGGTTCAATCTCTCCTCTTGATTATTGGTTATTGACAAATAGCTCCAGTTGTTGTGCTCAGGAGTCGGCCAATGTCTCCTCCACTCCTTTAGTGTTTTTGGAGGTTCAAAGTGGCCAAAAGTGTACGGACAGCTTGCCACATGTTCGTTAACTGCCGTTCCAGTTCATCCCAAAGGTGTCCGCTTAGTTTTGGACACACTGATGTAAAATGCACGTGCTCACAGAGTGTTACCGTCACGTCTGTGTTTGTGCAGCGTCGGCTCATCGGGATGCAGCACGGCAGCGAGCAGAAAGTAAAAAATTTGGTAAGAGGGGAAAATATCCAACATCAACAGAATGACACGTTCAATTCATCAAGCGTCCGGCTGACAGAAAACTATCAACAATTTTCACTCAGAATTACTCATTAGAGTCATTTATCAAACAAAGTCAAACTTCCAGCTGCTTTTTTCTGTCCTGAACTGAATTTTGGACAAACGAGCAACAATTTATCAGTAAAGTAAAAATAATTGAAGCATTATCTCAGATTAAAATCATCATCAGTCGCAGCCCTTTAACCTTCGATTCATGGTTCAGTTTTCAGTCGACAGCTTCTCGTCTCGTTGGCCAAATCTTTTATGTCAAATAAAATATGTAATAAATTATTAACATTAAATCCACTTTAATGTGTGTTTAACGTGGAGTCACTTTGTCATGACCTGGCTTCTCCTCTTTAGTATTTATTGTCGCAGCAGTTGTTTGGGATCAAAAAGAGTTTTATTGTTCAAAATCAGATTTTTGTGTGACACGCTGCTGATTTTACGCTCACATCCAGAGATAATCCCTCTGTTGTAAAAACTTTTCACGAGCAGTAATTTATCTCCTCAGGTTTTTTTTGAAAAGGTTCAAATTGATGGCAATAAATTGGATTGACACGAAATTAAACGTAAGTAGAACGACAGCTATCTTTGCTTTACTGACGGATGTTGGCCCGATGAGAACCAGATGTGTGGTTATTTTACGCAGATCTGAAGTCATAATTTTGCGGTGTATATCAGGGTTACACAAAAGGAGCTTTTAAAAGAATTAGTGTGAGATATAGCAGACAGGGAAAACACACATTAGCTGGAACAAACTGTGTCGGGCCCGTCAGTGACCCAGTGGTTCTGATTCTGTGTACGCAGGATGCAAACGCTCAGCCTGTGTGTGTGTTTTCTCTGCTCTCTCTGAGTTGAACCTCCATGTTGCATGTATGTGCAGCATGTGTTCCTGCATTCAGCCATATGCTCGTGCGTAGCCGTAATCTGCAGCCAGTCGGTCTGGTAGCGTGTGCCAGCACATTGGACGCTCTGCATGTGTGATCAGCGTCTCCCAGCGCAGCATTCCTCAGTGACAGCCGCAGGGCAACGCCGTCTTTAAATAGCCTCTGGATCGCCGCCTTCTCTCCCAGATCCGCAGAGAAACTCGGGATTCTGGGAGCTCGGGTAGAGCGTCAGCGCCTCCTCGTGGGCACAGACCACACAGAACTTTGTGTAGAAGAACTGACCTTTCTTTCTGCTGGCGAGAGCTCAAACTCTTCTTTCATCTTTGTTCTCTGACTTTTACAGGTTTGAATTCAAAGTAAAGGAGCTTCAGTGGCTTTTTGTTTCTGTTAGCTCGTGTATTTCAGTTTTTGCAGGTGACTCTTAGACCTCTGGGTTCATAGAAAACTGTTTGAATCAGCGTCAACATGAAATACAGCCATTTAAATCCTGTGGAAACTGTGGTTTTAGTTAACGTTAAATCAAATGTAATCTATCTGACGCAGACATCGAGACATCGAGATGTTCTTGACCTGCAAATCTCCAAATTAAAGCTTCAGTGAGTCATGAAACTAAAGCAGACATCGCCATCCCACAGTTCTTTGCTCCAACGATATCAAATCAGACTTTTTATAATGTTGTGGTCGTCTTCTCTGAACTCCATCCCAAACGTATTTTTCCATCCAGGTCAGAGGAGGACGATGAAAAGGAGCCCACCTCTCCTCCTTCGGTCTTTTATATTCATGCTTCTTCCAGCGAAGCTTCACCGCAGCCAGTCGAAGGAATCTGCTCAGCAGTTGTTTTCTCGGCCTCGAACTCATCGTATTATTAGATCACGTCCTCCTATCCTGCACTTCTTCGCTTTTATTTTGAAGTTACAACTTTCATGCAAGAAGTCGCTGAAATAATAACAGTGACTGTGAGTCTGCAGGAGATTTACAGCGTCGTCCCGGAGGGGAGCCATGAAGCCCAAACCTTCTGAAAACCTTCTTAGGATGTATTATAATATACGCTTTACACCTTAAACTGTACGAGCCCATGCTTCATGAATATTGAAGCCGCCTTCCTATTGGTCCTCCGTTCTGTCCAATCCCAGCTCATTCAAAACAACTCAGGAAGTGTTCGTCTTCATGTCAGCCAGCTCTGTGTTTAAGGTTTGGGAAAGTTTTGACAACTAAGACGACGGTTACGGTTCGGGAAACATGATGGTCACGGTCAAAAGAACAAACCAGCTGCTGCAGAGTCTCAGGACGAGCGAAGCTCAGCGTGAGGACGCCTAATTAAACAAAGTGATCGAGTCTCACACGTTAACGAGTCTGAATCAGGCTTCAGCAGCTATGCTGTCAGCACACACACACACACACACACTCTCTCTCTCTCCTGTCGCAGATTCTTGGCATGACTTCCTGGTGGTAAAAAAGGAAACATGCCCCCTCCCTCCTCCCTCTGTGCCACCCGGTCTCTCCTGTAACTAATCCAGACTGCGAGGAGCTCGTCTCCACTTCGTGTTGTGATCACGACTCTGTTGCCGCAGAGACCTGATCTGTGTTTTTGTATCAGAGATTCTTCGGTCGAGCGCTCCTCTCCTCTTCAGCCCTGTCTTTTCACATACTATGCCGTGCTGAATGGGGGGCTGCAATGCCCCCTACCAAAGAACCACCTGTCATGTCTAACTCTGCTTTCCGTGGCTGTCGCACTATCTCGCAGCACCTGAACGACCTGAAGAAGGAGAACTTCAGCCTGAAGCTCAGGATCTACTTCCTGGAGGAGAAGATCCAGCAGAAGTTTGAGGAGAGCAGCGATGACGTGCACAAGAGGGTGAGTGACAGACAGAACGTATGCACAACGTTATTCAAACGGTGTCTGACAGAGGTCTTCATTTGATTTAATGTGTTCACACCATAGATCAGAACTCACCGTAACAATCAGACTTCACAATCAGAACTCACAAAGAAATCAGTCTTTGTTTGTTTGTTGTCTCCAGTCAGAGTGTAATCCCACTGTGTAACCATGTTACCCCGGTGCTCTGAGCGCCCAGCTAACAAACTGAGCTAACATTAGCTAACAGCAGCTACAGTTTGTGAGCGTAGTGTTGCAGAGTCGTGGAGCGGTCGGAGTATATCAGAGGTTTGTGTGAGTTGATGACGTTTGATGAGTTATTAATCACCTGTCTTCCACTGAAGGCCACCTGAATAATCTGCTGTTACGGGCTGGAAGCTGTGCTGTGCAGACTGTATGTGATGCGTTGCCATAGTGACCTCATGGTGCATGAAAACATAAAACCTGGATTAAAAAACAACAAAAGTATAAAGTATATCAGTATCAATAATAAAATAAAGAGTTTTGCACAGCGTTCTGCCTGCCAGCACAGATGAAGGGCACAGCCCGTCTGGCCTGTTTTCTGCTGCAGACCCAGTGACCTACATGACGTCAGCCTCAGCCTCAGGCCTGCTGTCTGCATGAACGTGCTTCATGATTTCATGTGTGCAGCCTGCATGCGTGTACACAGGTTACATGTGAGCGTCCCTGCACGTACAGCAGCAGCAGCAGCACCTGTGTTGTGTGTCAGTGTGTCAGTAATGAGACCTGATCCTGCACTCTGAACTGAAGTGTGATTCCAGACTGATGAGCAGAAAATAAATAAATCTGCACGTGAGCGAACCCACGGGCCGGTTCAGTCCAGTTTGTTTCTGCGCTCAGAGCCAGAAGTTAAAAGTGGAGGTGTTGCTGGGTGCAGGAGGGGGAGGAGGGTCAGGGCGGGTGGAGGGGCTGCAGAGGAGACAGATACAGCAGGTGCTTAGATCCCTACCAGTTATTTATAATCCCTCAGAGCTCCATGAAATGCAGGTCAGCACGTGCAGCTCCAGAGCAGAAAAAATGTGCGTTAGACAACAGAGAGATGTCGGTTTGCTGTGACAGAATCAAACTTGTATTTGTCATATTGAACATCTTTATCATGCAAACACCTTTATGTCTTTAAACGTGACAGAAAAATCTGGTGATCATGTGATCAAATGATCAGTGTGTGTTGATTTGTTTCTCTTCTGCTCTGATGAATCAGATTTAGCATCATAATGTTATTCAGTAATATTACCATTGAACCAGCAAATCTTTGGCTCAGTGTGAATCAGTGTGATGTGATCTGTGTTGTTTGGAGTGTGTGAGGTTCTGATCCAGAGCACACATGCAGAAACAGATGTGAACACATTAAAACATGAAGCGTCTTTTCACGGCTTTACCTCGATGTCAGACAGGAAACTGAAGCCGCCAGCATCCTGTGATGTGAAACGACTGTTGTTGAAGTGTGGAGGCTCTGAGGAGAGCACAGTCAGATAACACAGTGACAGTACTCAAACTGTCGCACACACTTATCCTAGATGAAGTGTGGCTCGGCGCCTCGGACAGCAACACTTCAGTAACACACACTCTCCGTTTAACTCGGTAAAATCTTTATTCAAACTTTATTGTTTGATTTTGTTGAATCTCTTTTCCAGAACATCGAGCTGAAGGTTGAAGTGGAGAGTCTGAAAAATGAACTGGAGGAGAAACAACAGCTTCTGGACAAAGCTCTGTGAGTACTTCACTTCCTGCTGCATCGATAACCTGCCGGGCCTCGAGCCGCTGAATGCACCCAACAAATCACTCACCTGGAGTTTATTAGATCTGCAGAAGAGCGGCGTGAAACATTCAGCTGCTTGTGCTGCACAGATTTATTGAAATGCCTTTAGGGAAACCCAGACAGAGAACTACAAAAACACTCTTTTCATCACAAGTTTGATTATTTCCCATGAGTCCATCAGTACTTCAGAGCCCGGCGCCCTCGGGACCCGGCAGCCTCTCATCACACGCGAGCCTGCTGGCCTGTAGACTCACCTCGCTATCACAACACGGACTAAGCTCTGAGGAATGCGATGTATGGACTCAGCAGTGAAACGCTTTTGAAGAGAATGAAGTGGCTCTGTGTTCTGGGACGGAGGACGGAGAGGGAATGAGGGCGAGGAGGTGAAGGCGGGGTTCAGGGCCGACTGTGGGTTTTGTTTTGAAGGGGGAGGGCGGAGAGAGAGTAAAGGGCAGAGGTGGCTTGTGGGTTGTTGTATTGCTGAGTTGGGAACTATTTGAGCTGCAGCACCTGTCTGCGAGGCAGCTGTCCGCGAGTCCGTCAGTGGATCAGATTCATCCAGAGTTTAAGCAGCAGCGTGTTTGAATCTGTCTGCTGAGGCGCTGCGTGTCTGCAAGTCTCCTGTCAGGCTGGTGAAAAGAAAACATTCAAACCTGACGTCACTTTGTCTGTTTGTGATTTCAACAAAAGTTAAATTAGATAATACCTCATTTGCATATTCAGACATCAGATTTCATAAAACGTGAGCAGCGGAGCGAATGTCAGCAGCACGAGCATCCACCAAAGCTTCCAGTTTGACTCCTGACTGTGCCTGAAGACGTTTGATTCATACAAACATGGAGAATGACTTTTTTGCAGAGCAGCTGACAGTATTTTTCTCATTTGTGGACTGATCACAAGAGAAAGTTGTTTGAACCTGCATTTATCCCAAAATTCATTTCTACTGGATCATCTGCAGAAAGCTCAGCTGACTCGCGTGCGTTCTCATCGTGCTAACCCCCCTGCCGTGCATTAAAGGCAGTAATAAGTTCACTCAGTCAAAATAATGAAAGAATTTCCTGCTTTGAGCGGACTGAGCGTGTGCAGTGAGGGCTCAGCGCTCGCTGCTGGTTCATAAATAAACTGTGAGGCCACAGTTTATCTCTGGAGCTATTAACGGACGCTGCCTGATAGATGTGAGGAGGAGAAGGCTGAGTGTGACCTTCAGGCTGCTGGAGCTGCTGAGAGGTGGAGCAGTGACGGACCGGCACGCCGGCCCTCAGGGGGGTCACAGTTCAGATTTCAGTTCAATTCAGTGTTAAACAAGTTTTCAGTGAGGATGCAGATCCAGCAGCATCACGGCGTCGTCTGTCATCACCTCAGCTGACGTCATGAAAAACACTTTCATGCAGGAGAAAGACTCACAAAGCAAATGCCACAGAGTTATTAATGACTGCTCAGTCTGTTAAACTGAGTTTGATTAGATTCTTCAGAATATTAATCACTTTATAATCCTCTAAAAACACTCATGTCTGAGTCCTAATTACAATGTATAAATCAAATAATCATCCTGCGTTAATGTTTCATTTCACTGCTGGAGATGTTTCGTATATGTTGGCCAGTTTAGCTGCACAGAGATGCATCATGGTCGATAAGATCTTTGAGAAACGGTGACAGTACTCGAGTACTCTCTTGTACTTAGTTACACTCCCCAACTGGAACTGTGCACAATCAGCAAAGCCGTTAAAGACGAGCTCCTTGATGCAGCATGTGTTTGAGATTAGTGATATTTAAAGCACATGTTCTGTGTTCTGCTCTGATAAAACTGAGGCCAATTCAAGAATAACATCCTATAAAACTCTGACTGCTTCTGATGACTCGCCTGCGCCGATATATAACGAACCAAGAAGCCTCAGACTTAGTGGAATACACACGCAGCACATGCCAAACCTTTTATAGACATCAAGTACAGAATATTATGACCCTGTGAGACAAGTCTGCGAGTCCTGTGGGAAAGACTCCGTATTGACTCCTGATCGAAGGGACCAGACGGGAATAAATCACCCGTGTTTGTTGTCTGTGAGGAGGAAGGAGCCAGTGAAATAAAGCCATCTGCCTCTGAAGTCAGCGTTCTTTATTCCATTCTTTATTTATTGACTTCGACCGAGTGGACGTCTTCATTCAAGTTCAGAATGAAAGATTTCAAACATTTCTTCTCCCTTGAAGGAAAATCTGTCAAGTTTTTATGTGACTGTCCGTCAGCGCTGCTGGTGAATTAAATGACTCAGCGTGAGAAACATCAGTTTGTCTTCTGGTACACAGAGTTGTCAGCGTGGCAGCTAACAGTGGGCATCAGAAGCCCCAGTGCATCTTGGTACATGTAGGCACTCGAGGTGGTTGGTGACAAAAAGCTGAAACATCAACATCACCTGAATCCAGATCAGCCGATAGTGAAGTTCAACTGCAATAATAGAAGATGGAGCTCTGACGGACGTCTGATACAACGTGGTGGATTTTCTCTTTCATTTTGCAGCTTCCCTTTAAAATAAATGTGTTTGTGTCTTCACAGGTCGACAGCAGAGAGCCTGTCCAATCAGAACGAAGCAGAGCTGCAGCGTCGCCTCTCGGAGCGGCAGGAGGAGATCAGCCACATGCAGGAAATCCTGGAAACCAAAGTCCAGCTGCTACAAGAGGTACAAGAACACAGAAATCCACAGAGAAATCTGTAGAGTTATCCTTCACACGATGTAAAACACGTCTGTGCTGCGTTCAGGAGGCCGAGCTGGCTCGAGGCGAGGCCGAGCGAATGGCCTCGCTGGCGGACTCTGAGGCTCAGCGCTGCCTGGCTCTGGAGAGAGAGATGGTGGAGAGGATGGAGGAGAGTGAAGGCTCAGGTGGAGCGCTCAGCCAGCGGGCCCTGCTCGACAAAGACAGGTGACTTTAACATGCAGCAGAAGGTGTCTAATGTCACTGTTGATATCGGTGCTATTCTCAGCAGCTCTGGCTCTGGTCTCATGCCGGGAACAAAGAGCCACAGCTCTGACCTACATGCTGTAACTGACCCCAGCACAGGCTCTGAGGTCCATCTATGAATTCACTGCAGCTTGAACCATTTTAACCCTTTGTGTGTCTCTCAGGGCGATCGAGGAGCTGACGCAGCAGAAACATTCTCTGGGTCTCCGAGTCGAAGAGCTCGAGGTCAAAGTTCACAATCTTTCCTCTTCTCTGAAGAAGGCCGAGGTGAGATCCAAACACAAACACAGATTCAGTGTTAACGCGTCTTATCTTGGTGTCTGAGCAGCCTGACGGACTCAGTCCCAGACCCTTCATCCCTCCTCTTCTTCCTTCTATCTTTGTGTTTTGGCTCAAACCCCGACAGGCCGACTCACTCACATGTCAGACATGTTTTTATGTCCACATGTGGGTCAGTGGAACGAAGCTGAACACGTGCACGTGTGTCGAGGAGCGTCCCTGTAAGGTTCTTCCTTCAGTACAGTGACTGTCACACAGCACTAACTGTGGCTCATTTATTTTTAGCTCTGATAAACTGCACGAGTTACCTGATACAGCTGCTGATATTTTTGTTGTCCGGCTTCACGACATCAACAAATAAGACGGCAGAGTGAGATGTGATGAGGCGGACGGGTGGCTGCTTTCCAGCACAAAATATCAAATTCATCGTGTTAATTAAAGAAAGTGTAATCCCACTGTGGTGAATATGTTCAGCTGTACTCGAGTATTTGTTCCGATTAGATTACTTATGATCAAAAACCAACAACAGCAAACGTAGCAGCCGACTCCGGCTCTGCTCCCTGTCAGCACCCAGAAAGATTCTCCATGTTTCTCCATAAAATCTGATCCTGCTTCACCAGAATCAGTGAAATAGTTGGTGTGTGTGACTTAGTGCCGTAAAGCGTTACGTACTTCTCAAAGTTACACAGTGTGAGGACTGACAGAGACAGCGTCACCTGATCACAGGTCAGTGTTAGTTTATGTTGAAGCATGCAGAGTTTCTGTGACTGAAGTTTGCTTGTTTGTCCACAGAGTGATGGAGTCTACTCACAGATGCAGGTAAGGAAATATTTGCTCAACACTTTATGAATGTGTTTCCTCATAACAACAACACACTGACTCCTTCAGCCTGTGAGGCTGCTGGTGAGCACAGCGAGGTAGCTCCACCTGCTGGTGTCTAATCTACACTGCGTGTACGTTCCTGAGGCCTGCACTGGTTCTTCTGGACTCACTGTCACTTCATGAATCCACAGACAGACAGACACTGACGCTGTCTCTCTGTCTTCATCTGTTACACACACAAAGACTCCAGTGCTAACATTTAGCACTGTGATAACAAAGGTCTGAAAGGGCCAGTGTGTATTTGCTGGTCGCCTCACCCTCTCCTTTAAAGCACGGAGGAGAAACTACACCAGATCCCAAACTCACAAACACACAAATGTCTCCGACTGGACTCAGTTAGTCTGTCTGTTCTGGGCGTCTGTAGAAACATGGGGACTGCTGCAGTGTCTGTAGATCCAAAGTGTCCTGACCCAGAGCTGCTGCCAGGTGCCTGAATTCATCCAGTTATCAGGAACCAGCTCAGGGGGCCCCTGGACTTTCTGTGGCCCTCCAGTCCTCCATCCATCGTCCTCTCTCTCAGGTCTGCCTCCATCAGAGGCAGCTCCCCGTGCAGTACACTGTACGTGCAGTACCCCGTGCACTGACGCCAGTTTTAATTACAATCAGCTCGCTGTCTGCCGGCGGCTCGGCACAGAGAGCCGCTTCATGAGGCGGCTGCAGTTGTTTACTTGGCGCAGCAACAAGTGAGACGTTTGAGAGAAGAAAAAGCAGCAGAGACACCTTCTGTCTGCGTGCACGCTCACTCACTGTCACACTGCAGAATAAACAGCCTGCCGCAGTGTTTGGCACTTATCTCTGATTAGGATTAATTGATTTTTGATTGCGTGCCTCATTCCAGCCGATCCGTGTTTTGGTGTTGTGTCTCCTCCAGAGGCTCAGAGGGTGACAAATGTAGACTCAGTCTGCTGCTGCGGTGGTCCACACACACACACACACACACACACACACAGAAGAAAACAAATCACACGTTGTATCAACAGCACACTGAGCCCGCTGCGACTCGTTTATCTGTGAGACTGTGGGAACAAAGATCCTCCAAATGACTTCAGCCGTAAGAGCAGAGCGTGGTGCGTTCACTGACACGGTTTCAGGGAAATGAGACCCCCCCCTCTTTCATTGTGTGACATGCATGTGAAGGACCCGGGGGCCCCTGGGAAACGGCATGAACTCATTCCACGCTGACAATTTAGAGAATTTAATGAAGCTGATGGAAAACACACTGCACACACACACACACACACACACGCTCACACACACCACATACACCACACACACACACACACACCACACACACACGCTCACACACACACACGCTCACACACACCACGCACACACCACACACACACACACACACGCTCACACACACCACGCACACACACACACACACACGCTCACACACACCACGCACACACACACACACACACACACACACCACACACACACGCTCACACACACCACATACACCACACACACACACACACACCACACACACACGCTCACACACACACACGCTCACACACACCACGCACACACCACACACACACACACACACACGCTCACACACACCACGCACACACACACACACACACACGCTCACACACACCACACACACCACACGCACACACACAGTCTTTTTGGCCTTCAAGTCCAATAAATGAGCACAAGCATGACGTTCATTATATCTAATTAATGTGAGAATAATCCACAGTCACAGGTGAACAACAAAACAACAGAAACAATAAAAACTGATCAGACTAACAGATAATATTATTTATCATTATTTATCTATTCATAAATATATTTATTTATCTATTTATATTATTTATCATCTGTAATATCAGAGATTTTCAGATCATAAATCTGGACGTGATTATTTAAATGAAATGAATTTGTTTGTAAACTGAGACCGTGTGACTATTTTTAATAATAATTTAAATTCATCTTCTCCTTCATGAATCTCACTAAATAAATAAAAATGGAGGAGCTGTGTGTCCTGGTGACTCATTAAACACACAGATGGAGGTCAGACATGGCGGCCTCCATCGGAGAGGACCCGCTCCCTCTGCAGCATTTTATTTAGAATTCAGAAATCAGAGTTTTTATTTATTCACACATGAATAATTTGCATATTTAATGAGTTATAAATGTGGAACAGGAAGCGATAAAGTCGGCACTAGTTGAAGCGGCGGAGTGAGACGTCCTCTCGCGCATCGTGGATCTTTGCTCTCGTCGCCCCGTTGTCTCGAGCTGAAGCGGCTCGAGCTCTGACAGCCTCTCCCTCCATCCTCAGCCGGTGAGGACGAACCGGACCGGGGAGGAGCCTCGAACCGAGCCCGGTCGGTCTGGAAAACATCCGAACGGGCCGTCGGCGAGGAGACAGAGACCGGATCGTTATTTTCCGTGTTCGTGTCGGATCGCACCGGGAGGGCTGCAGCTGTGCGGGGAGATGCTGTCAGAGAGACACGTCATGATTTAAACGAACAGCGTTTGGATCGTTTCTGTCCGGACCGGATCAGAACCGGATCGATCGGAGAACACGTCTGCAGTTTTTTACACCGAGGAAGTGAAACCGGGACATCCGCCCTGCGCCGAGCTGCTGATGGTCACGTTGTCATGTCAACGTGATGTCATGTCAACGTGACCCGACGAGATTTGTGTCGGAACCTGAAGGAGGAGGCGCCACCTCTGAGCTCCATCAGCACCTGACCGGCGTCTCCATCACCTCCATCACAGACTCCTCCTCCTTAAACCTCGACCTCAGCTTCAGATCAGACATCAGCTGATCAGCAGCAGACGGAGCCTGAAACATCAAACTCCACCTTCAGGTGACCGGACAGGAAGGACGGAGGCTGAGGAGGGACAGAAACACCTGAAGGCGTCAGGTTGTCACACCTGTCCGATCTGTGCAGTCTGAGCTGTCTGTCCTTCCTGCTGTGATGCTGGACGTGGTGAAGATGAAGGAGGCGTGCAGGATCTGCGCCCGCGAGCTCTGCGGTAACCAGCGCCGATGGATCTTCCACCCGGCGGCCAAAGTCAACCTGCAGGTGCTGCTGTCCCACGCTCTGGGCCACGAGCTGACCCGGGACGGCCGCGGAGAGTTCGCCTGCTCCAAGTGCACCTTCATGCTGGACCGCATGTACCGCTTCGACACGGTCATCGCCCGGGTGGAGGCGCTGTCTCTGGAGCGCCTCCACAAGCTGCTGCTGGAGAAAGACCGGCTCAGGCAGTGCATCGGAGGCCTGTACCGGAAGAACAACGTGGAGGACGGGAACGTGGCGCCGCCCGGGACAGTTGTGGAGGTTGTTGGGACTGAGGTGGGCTTGGAAGACTCTCCTGTGGTGGATCTGTCATCCCTGCAGGATGTGCGATACTCAGACATGATCCAGGATGATCTGACGTACTCTGTGTACGAGTCCTGGGCTGATAAGGAAGACGCTGGGCTGGACCACCACCAGCACCTCCTCCAGTGCCCGGGAGCAGACTCGCTCTCTGGCCAGAAGCCGAGGCGTTGCAGGGGTTGCGCGGCGCTCCGGGTTGCTGATTCTGACTACGAGGCAGTGTGTAAGGTGCCTCGCCGGGTTGGACGCAGGAGCACCTCCTGCGGTCCGTCTACCCGCTACTCGACAGCCACTCTGGGGCCTGAGGACGCCGCCAGAGCCTCTGGAGCATCCGAGGCTACAACTGTCATCACTGAGTCCAGTTCAGCTGGGCTGGACACTGATAAGACCATGTGTGACAGGACGAGTCCGAGCCCGGCTTCATCTGTTGAATCTCTCGACACCGCCGTGGACATGAGCTGCCCGCCTGAGAACCGCAAAGAAAGAGCAGAGACTGGACCGATGAAAGATCCAGAGGAGGCGCCAACAAGAAGGGACACTCCATGGGACAAAGCCCCAAGAGAGAGTTCCCTCTCTGGGCTTGAGGTGACGCTGAGCCTGCTGAGGGGCTGGGAGTACCGGCCGGTGAAGCCTCGAAGGGGCAGCAAGCTCCCGGTTCTGGTCAAAGCCAAACTGGAGCAAAGCCTGACGCTGCCCCTGTCCGTCCCACTGAGGTCGCCCTGTGGAGGCGGCACAGCGGACTGCGAGCTGTACCCCCATCAGCCTGTGCCGGAGGTCGTGACCCCGTGTCCTCAGCAGGAGCTGCAGGTGGAGCTGGCAGAGATGGAGGAGCAGTGGCTGGATGATTATGTTCAATGTGGGCCGTTCCGCTTTCAGCAGGTAGATTGTTCTTTTAGAGATCGACCCAGAAGTTACACCCACAGTTACCAACATTACTTCACTAGAGTCACACTCTGTGGAGGTGGAGGCCTAGTTTCAAACCTCGATGTTTGAGATCTAAGGTCTGGTCCCATCTTTCCAAACCTCTCTGGATTTTCTGCCTCATCATGTCCTGTGCACGCTGACGAAGCCTGAATGCTCTCGCTGCCTTGATTACCCTCTCAGGGGGCGGAGTGCGTAAATATTCTTCCTCCTGGTGTCCTGGCAACACCTCTGTTGCCATGGGGACAGTCTCCAAGCGCTTGCAGTGGCAGTCTGTGCGCGTGAAGGCCGTGTTCAGTCTGATCCAGTTTCATAACTTGTATTGTGATGTTAATGATTAGCCTGCCTGTGGCTCAGTGTGCCAGGAGGAGACGAGACGAGACGAGTCCGTTATATGTCGCTCTGTGTACAACAGAGGGCCATACACACTGATGAGGAGGATTTAAGAGCACGACCTCTCACCACCAGGCTCTTAAAGAAGCCTCTTCCCTTCTGATATATATACATGGTTGTTCTGGGCCTCAGCTGATGAAGCAGCTGCAGGCGGCTGCACGCAGCGCTGACAGCAGTGACATCACAGATCACAAAAACAAGGAAGTCAACAAAGTGCCGTCGTGGCAACAGCCGCTTCCCCAGGAAGTCATCCGACAGCGTCTGACATCACTTTCCACTTTCGCTCAAAACATTCACACAACAGCTGCAGAGAGAACACACACACTTCACCGTTAAAGAGAAGACTGAAGGCTGCTCCGCCTCAACTTCTTCTTCTCCTTGAAAGAAGAAGAAGAAGTTGAGGCGGAGCAGCCGGAGGACATCAGAGGGAAAACCAGAAAACATTTCCTCCATAAAATCTGATCCAGTTTCACCAGAATCAGTGAAATAGTTGGTGTGTGTGACTTAGTGCCACACTTACACAGTGTGACAGACTTTTCTTGTGTTTTGTGTTTCAGAGGCTGATCGATGAGCAGCAGGGTCAGCTCAGTCACTATGAGAGTGCTGCAGGTCAGTGTGTCGGTGAGCTACAGAGAGCTCAGGACCAGGTCCGCTCGCTCCAGTCCAAGATCAGAGAGAGTGAGACCAGGAACCAGGTACAGACATGTCTCCTCTGTCCACCTGCAGACCTTCACTTCAGCCACCGCCCGTCCACTGAAAACCTCTGTCGTGTTTTGTGTGTGCAGAAGCTGCAGGACCGTCTCGGTGAGATGGAGGTGGAGCTGCGTTCGGCTCGAGAAGAAGCCCAGCGACAGGAGCGAAACATCCAGAACATCACTGATAACATGAACTCCAAGGAGGCGCAGGTAGACAGGCAGAGAGACAGGAAGACAGGAAGGAATAAATTTAGACAGAAAAACTACAGAGAGTTTATTTAAACTGTGTGTGTGTGTGTGTGTGTGTGAGCAGGCTGCAGAGCTGTATCTGGTGATTGAAGAACAGAATAAGATGCTGTGTTCTCTCAAAGAGCTCGCCAACCGCAACCAGCTGCAGCAGCTGCAGGTTTGTCCTCCACGCAGAAGCGTCTGAAGCGTCTCCACCTCACTGATACGCATCGTTTTTATTCACTTCTCTTCCTCTCTGTCCCTCTCTGTCCCTTCCTGTCCCTTCCTGGCGTTACCTGCAGGTATCCGGTGCAGAGAGTCTTCGAGGTCAGGGCGAGGTCCTGGCTCTGCAGGCGTCTCTCTTCCAGGCTCAGCTGGAGCTCCAGGCCGGGCAGCGGTCCCAGCGGCAGGCGGCCAGGACACAGGATAACCTGAACCGAGCCCTGCAGAGGCTGGACAAAGACCTGCAGGGGGCGCTACAGCACAGGAGGGAGACAGAGAGACACAACCAGGTGAGAGGATTAGCAGCGTGTGTCGTGTGTGTTGTATTAGCTTCTTTTTCTTTGGCTGAGTGTGTGTTTGATGTGACATTCAGGACCTGCAGCTCGCTCTGGAGAAGGCTCGATCGGCCCTGCAGGAGAGAGAGGAGCAGCTGAGGGAGAGCGAGCATCAGAGGCAGAGGCAGGACGAGGAGAGAGAGAAGACCATCAGAGAGCTGAGGACGTCCCTGCTGACCAAAGAGCAGCTCATAGAGGTCACACACACACTGCACACATACTGCACACACACTGAACACACACTGCACACACACTGAACACACACTGCATGCACACTGCACACACACTGCACACACACTGCACACACACTGAACACACACTGCACACACACTGAACACACACTGAACACACACTGCACACACACTGAACACACACTGCACACACACTGAACACACACTGCATGCACACTGCACACACACTGCACACACACTGCACACACACTGCGCACACACACTGAACACACACTGCATGCACACTGCACGCACACTGCACACACACTGCACACACACTGAACACACACTGCACGCACACTGCACACACACTGCACACACACTGCACACAGACTGCACACACACTGAACACACACTGCATGCACACTGCACACACACTGCACACACACTGAACACACACTGCACACACACTGAACACACACTGCACACACACTGAACACACACTGCACACACACTGAACACACACTGCATGCACACTGCACACACACTGCACACACACTGCACACACACTGAACACACACTGCACACACACTGCACACACACTGAACACACACTGCATGCACACTGCACACACACTGCACACACACTGCACACACACTGCGCACACACACTGAACACACACTGCATGCACACTGCACGCACACTGCACACACACTGCACACACACTGAACACACACTGCACGCACACTGCACACACACTGCACACACACTGCACACACACTGCACACAGACTGCACACACACTGAACACACACTGCATGCACACTGCACACACACTGCACACACACTGCACGCAGACTGAACACACACTGCACACACACTGCATGCACACTGCACACACACTGCACACACACTGCGCACACACACTGAACACACACTGCATGCACACTGCATGCACACTGCACGCACACTGCACACACACTGCACACACACTGCATGCACACTGCACACACACTGCACACACACTGCACACAGACTGCACACAGACTGCACACACACTGAACACACACTGCATGCACACTGCACACACACTGCACACACACTGCACGCAGACTGAACACACACTGCACACACACTGAACACACACTGAACACACACTGCATGCACACTGCACACACACTGCACACACACTGGACACACTGAACACACACTGCACACACACTGAACACACTGAACACACTGCACACACACTGAACACACTGCACACACACTGGACACACTGAACACACACTGGACACAGTGAACACACACTGCACACAGACTGCACACACACTGGACACAGTGAACACACACTGCACACACACTGAACACACACTGGACACAGTGAACACACACTGCACACACACTGAACACACACTGGACACACACTGCACACAGACTGCACACACACTGCATGCACACTGAACACACACTGAACACACACTGCACACAGACTGAACACACACTGAACACACACTGCACACACACTGCACACACACTGAACACACACATTGAACTAAAGTGACTCAGTCGTTCCAGTTGAATTTCACTTCCTCATTTTTTAAAGTTGGCTGGTTTGGAGGCCGGTTTGTATGATTGACACACGTGACAGCCAATCACAGACACTTCCTGCCCTCCCACCGACGAATCCTCTGCTGATGATTTGTTTTTCAGGACTGTGAGCTGCTCGAGGATCCGAAGGAGAAGAGAGACTCTCTGCTTCAGAAACTCCGCCAGAGGATCAAGGAGAGAGACCGAGCTCTGGAGGTAAACAACACACACACACACATACACACAAAGGTCAACCAGTGCATCCTGTGAGCTAATCTTGTCCTGCAGAGTGTATTTACAGCTCACAATAACATCATTGAAAGAGTCATTCAGGTTTAATCAGAGCTTCCAGTTTTCATTGATGAATATTTAATTTTCATGTTAATTAGCATTTATTCAGGAAAGCCTCATTAGTCATATTTTGAAGGTGACATCAGGCTCGGGTCGAGGCCTAACCGGTGATGATTGACTTTTTTCAGCGAGCGGTGGATGAGAAGTTCCACTGCGTGGAGGAGAAGGAGGAGGAGACTCGTCGTCTTCAGCTGCTCCTCAGAGAGAAGGAGAGAGACCTGGAGAGGCAGCGCTGCGTCCTGACCAACAACGAGGAGACCATCACCGTAAGAACACGCCAACAACACGTCTTCATCCACCTCCGTCGCTTGTTACTGATCGTGTGTGTGTGTGTGTCAGAGCCTGGAGGTGCTGGTCCGTGGTAAAGGTCTGGAGCTGGAGCAGGTCTGCGACGCCTGGAGGAACGTCCAGCGACAGCAGCAGGAGAGCGAAGAGAGACACAGCCGCACCATGAGAGAGCGAGACGACATCATCAGCCAGCTGCAGGCGGCACTCAACGCTCGCACACAGGAAGCCCAGGTACAGACAGGAAGTGAGATACAGGAAGTGGATTTATTCAGAACCACAGATCCATCACATTTCTTCTTCTTGTCCCGTCTGTAGGACCTGCGCTGCTCCCTGCTGGCTCAGATCCAATCAGCTCCCAGCGACGTCCTGGAGGAGCTGAAGGTCCGCCTCCATCTCAAAGACCACCTCTTCCAGGAAGTGCTCGCCGACCGGACACACCAGGTTCAGGAGCACCAGGAGCAGGTCCAGGATCTGCTCAGAACCATCAGCTCCAGGGACCAGTACATTCAGGTAGGGCAGACCAGCGCAGTAGAAACACTCGGGTCCAGTTTAAAGTTGTTACTGACGAGGATCTCCGTGCAGGACTCTGCGAGCCGGCTCGATGAGGTGATGACCGAGCAGACGGTGAGGCTGCAGGAGCTCCGCAGACAGCTGAGCTCAGGTATCGGATCCAGGTCTGATTCTGGACCGGAGCTCCAGGCCATGCAGGAGGAGCTGCGTCTGGCTCTGAGGAGGGAGAAGGAGAGCCAGGAGCAGAGCAGGAGTCAGGCCACCAGGCTGGACTCCCTCACCAGAACTCTGCTCGTGAAGAAGGAGATCATCCGGGTCAGCAAGGGGGACGGGGAGGATTTCACACACCCAGAACAAATACATCAAAATATTTAACCCAATGTGTGTGTTTGTGTGTGTGTGTGTGTGTGTTCTGCAGGACCTGCAGAGGCAGATGGTGGAGCCTTCAGGTCTCTCGCTGGTGGAGCGGTTGACCCAGGAGGTTCAGGAGCTGAGGGAGAGCCTGGTCCAGCAGGACGGTCCTCCAGCCAGAGGCCCTGTTCTGGGCCGTGACCGGCCCAACAGCAGGCAGCCGGAGTTTGGAGGTGGGCATCAGAGAAGCATGGGACAGTATCTGTGACAGCAGCTGGGGCTCCTGCTGGTGCTGGTGCTGGTTCTGGTTCTGGTTGAACCGGTTTAACCTGCTGGGTGTGAATACTAACTTGTGTTGTTACTGGTGACGGTCACACAGGTCTGCACGGCTCCTAACACTGAAGACAGAAACTTTGATGATCCATGTTTTAAACGTCTGAACGCGCAGCATGAATTTATTTTTCACCTTTTTGAATCACATAAAAATTCATCCAGACCTGACAAACTTCATGATGTTTGATGTGTTTGACCCAAAATAAAAATGTCTTCTGTTCTTTAACACTTTAATCACCTTCAGTGATCCTGGGCCGACTTTTTAAGATTTATTTCCACTGTCCTGTTTTCTGTGTGAAGCATCTGTGATGTTCAGATCTTCAGCTTCAGGTTTTATGATCGAAGGAAACATCGACCTGCAGAGAAGGAAGTCGTTATGTTTCAGGAGCTTTTATTCCAAAATAAAACGAAAAAAATCATCAAATAACTGACAGATTAAATCATAATTTGGATCCAGTCAGTCAAACTGACTCTCACCACCAGAGACTTTAACTTTATTTTTATTTATTAAGTTCACTTTGTGGATATAAGTTGTTTTTTTAAAAATCATTTTATCGTTGAGGGAGACGCTTGTCGTGTTAACTCGTCTGGCTGGAAATGTTTTTTTATTTTGTAAAAGTTCAGCATATTTTCTATGAGACATAACTGACTCTGTGATCATGAACATTTTGCATTTTCTGATAATATTTAGATCGTACATTAACTCTGTGTGTCTGCATGTTTCTGAACGTTTTACTGACAATGAAAACACAAACACGTTTCCACGACGATGAGTCTGTTTTTAGATTTTGTGATTTGATGAGACTTTGTGCAATTCAACAACCATGACTTTCATCTGTGGTTCAATACTTGTTAATATTTCATGAAGTGGAGTGTCACAGCGCAGTGAGTACGGACCTTTGTCTTCTTGATCTTAAAGAATGTGGCTCCGTAAACGTTCTACAAACGTTTCAGATATTTGATGATGTAATCGAGTCGTTCAATAAATAAACCTGCAGCACTTCCTGTATCTGTGATTTCACACTAAAGTAACTTAACATATCTGCACATCGGCCCAAATGATTTCATCACTTCCTGTCTGCAGAGTGACGTCATAAGCACAACACACACACACACACACACACACACACGTTCTCTCTTTACTGTGTGCAGAACACAAATCAAATCACAGCTGTTTGTCACTTTATACAGAACATGAAATATCAGATTAGTCAGCGGAGCCTTCGTCCCTGCATGATCTGAGTGAATATTTATTAATTTATTAATATTTTTAATATTTATTTTATTTTGATAAAATTCTGGTGGAGAAACATGAAATTATATTTTAATTTATTTTCATTTCTGTGCCTGAAACAAATATTCATATATTTGTCCTCATGTTTATGAAACTTGTTAAAATCCTTCAAACTCTTCTGAAATCTGAATCTGAATGTTTTAGTGTGGAGAAAATACAAATAAGATCCTTCAGTTCATTTTATCACCAGGTCACTCAGTAAATTGAGGTTATATACAAGCTCAGATTACCCATAATTCTCCTCTGTTCAAACAATCTAAGTTTCATAATTGAAGCAAACTGGTCCAGGAGGAGATCAGATCAGTGAACTACACACACTCGGTGCTCGGTGTTGTTGAATTGCACAAAGTGAATCTGAGATTGTCCTGATGGATCAGATGTAACTTTTTCTTTCCTCCTTCTCGCAGAGCTGAGCTCAGAGGACGAAGACGAGGCCGACGATGATTTGAACAGCGAGTACACTGAGAGCGTCGATGAAGAGGAGTCCAAACTGAGGCTGCAGGCTGGTGCTGGAAAGACTCCACCCCAGGATCTGTTGTTCGAAGGTCAGGGACTGATGGAGGTCAAACAGCTGGTGGAGCAGAAGAGGGTGG
Source organism: Nibea coibor (assembly GCA_023373845.1). Classification (NCBI taxonomy): domain Eukaryota; kingdom Metazoa; phylum Chordata; class Actinopteri; family Sciaenidae; genus Nibea; species Nibea coibor. The sequence goes on along the minus strand of CM041718.1, from coordinate 26,500,672 downwards.
TGGAGAGAGAGCTGGGAGAGCTGAAGGCTCAGCTGGAAAAGGCCGGCTTCTCTTCGCTCTCACAGATGAGGTGAGACGAAGAGTCACAGGCTCATATTTCATATTTTAATATTCATCTTATTGATCTCAAAGAGGCGTCATCATCTCTCCGTCTGTTTTAGGAAAGCTCTGTTCAGCCTGCAAGCTGAGAACAGAGATTTAAAGCATCAGCTGAGTGAAGAGCCGCAGCCTGACAGGCAACATGAACAGAAGGTGTTGGACGGTGAAGAGGAGGAAGAGGAGGAAGAGGGGGAGTTGGATGTGACCATAGAAGGGGTGGAGGATGAAGAGGAGGAAATCTCTGAGCTGTGGGACGCCTGGGATGGAGAGCTGTCTCTGTCTCAGCCCAACATCCAGATGAGTGATGATCAGATGAAGACAGCCAACAGACAAACGGAGTCCCTGAACCCGCTCACCGGCTCCTCACAGGTAGACGGAGCGACAGGCCGACATCTGAAGAACAGAAACAAACATAAAAACATCCTGAAAAGTCTTTCTGTTTGTTTCCAGGACGGCGTGAACAGCGACAGTCATCAGCAGGACGCCGCGTCCTCTGTGACGAGTCTGAAGACAGTTCGTCTGCAGCAGAAGAGCAAAGAGCTGCGAGAGCGACTGATGGTGTCCGAGGCGACGGTCCAGGCTCAGGCCGAGCAGCTCAAAGACTACAGAGAGCTGCTCAGTGAGTGACTCAGCTGAAGGGTTAATATTTATAATAACCAGCCTTAATAAATTATGTTAACGCTCCTCCTCCTTCTTCATCCTCTTCCTCAGCGGAGACCGCAGTGCAGCAGGACAGTAAGCAGATCCAGGTGGACCTGCAGGATCTGGGCTACGAGACCTGCGGCCGCAGTGAGAACGAGGCCGAGAGGGAAGACACGAGCAGCCCAGGTACGTCTGACACACCTGAGACAGATGTTTCAGATGCTTCTGAGAACATTTTAAATGTTGTAGCAGCATCTGAAAACCACCAGATGGCAGTAAAGGACAGTCCTGACAGGAACCAGCAGCACAATATGTTTTCACAGAGTTTGATGGCTGTTTGTTCCCTGCAGAGTTTGATGACCTGGAGATGTGCACTTCCTTGGATTGTGGTTCTCAGTGGTGGCCTGCCAGTAGCAGCAGCTCCACCTTCACTAAAACCACCACCCAGAGCTCTGGTTATGTGGAGGAGTCGTCTCTCCAGCGCCTCGTGGAGGACCTTCGCTCCCAGCTGTCCCGCTCTCAGGCTGTGATCCGCAGCCTCCAAAGCCGGCTTCGCTCCCTCTCGACATCCAGCGACTACGGACCGTCCACGCCCCGCAAGGTCAACTGGTCCTTCCAGGCGTCGCCCTCCCAGAGTGGGGCAGAGGATGACGAGGGCTGGCAGTCATCTGACGGAGGTCCTCTGGCTTCGCCCCGTCACCCTCACCCAGACAGAGGCCTGCAGGAACTCGTGTCCCGTGTGGACGCACTGGAGGACCAGCTGAGGAAAGGAGGCAAAAAGTCTGTCAGCGAGGACGGAAAGTCTGCTGCCTGGCCGGGGTGAGGGACGAAACTACAGCATGCCTTTAATTTGAAAAGTGTTTCATAGATGAATAATTAATCTAGCACAGCATCTTCTTCCAGCTGCTTTGGTGACAGAGAGAGGGCGTAAATGAACTTCCTGGAGAGGTTTCACATTAAAAGCCTACAGAGTGCTGGAAGGGTTTCAGTGTGAAACATCTGCAGAGGAAGTGTTGATGGGAACTTAAATGGGTTCAAAAATATGAAGAAATATGCTGATAAACCATGAGAATGAAGTGTCTCATATAAAGGCCTGTTGATCGGCCTTTACGGCACCTGTCAGCCTCTGGTTCAGTCTGTGGAAGTAGTTTTATGTAAATCGTCTGGCAGTCAGAGGGGATTAACTGACCCGAGGTCGAGAACATGCTGTCCCGTTACAGTGAAGCTCCAGCTCGGCCATTTAACGGCTGATTCGGGTCCTGAAAAGTCACTGTTAGCCTGCAGCCCAGAGCCCAGGGGTTCAGAAACAAGGCAACAGTGTGTAGTTTTATTCCAATAATAGAGATATTAAAGACATAAACCCCAGCTGAGTCTCAGCTCGATGAGCCGACGTGGTCTGTGAACAGAAACCAGCAGCTGATTTGTGGTTCATAAATGTAACACTCTCTTCTGTTTCTGTCTCTGCCTGCAGTAAATTCGACACTCTGATCCAGGCTCAGGCCAGAGAGCTGTCTCACCTCCGCCAGCGTCTGCGGGAAGGTCGGGGTGTGTGCAACATTCTCACCCAGCACCTGGGAGACACCACCAAGGCCTTCGAGGAGCTGCTGAGGGCCACCGACATCGACTACTACATGGGCCAGAGCTTCAGGGACCAGCTGGCTCAGAGCAGCGCTCTGGCACAGCGGGTCAGCGCAAAGATCAGCGGACGTGAGTCTCAGATTTCATTAAGAGGCTGTCTGATTGATTTAGAGATTAAATATAAAAATGATGCTTGTTTGTTTTCCTGCAGGAGATCATCCAGAAGATCCAGATGAGAAGACAGAGCTGCTCGCCATCCGGTCAGTGCGTGTGTGTGTGTGTGTGTGTGTGATGTTTGCCTGTTCATGTGTGGAGCCGTGCTCTGCATAACAACAAGGCTCGATGCTGGTCAATGGAAACTATCGGTGTGTGACGCCCGATGTTTGTTCCTCAGGGCAGAATAATCAGATGCTCACTCCATGATGATCTCACTGGATAATTAATGACAGAGCTAATTGCTTAATTAATGAGGGAGGAAGAGCGAGGGGGCTGGATAGATAAGCTCCAGGAGGGCACGCAGAGACCAGATGTCTCTATGAATGTACTTCCTCTGTGAGGATGCCTGTTTGTTGGAAGTGCTCCACAAAAACAAACTAGCATCTCTAACAAACAGCTCTGCTTAGGGGACAGGAAGGGACGAATGTGAGGACAGTAAAGTGTCTCTGTCTGTACGTACAGGTCAGACCGTGGAGACATTCATAGATAATCAGTGTTTTGAAAGGGAGGCCGGGATCGGGGTGACGTGGTCTCGTTTTTTGGACGTGGTTAGCCTGAAAGATGCGGAGGTAGAGTGAGATAAAGTGGATGATATTAATGTGGAGGACACAACATCTGGTTACAGTTAGAGAGCTAACACTGGACTGGAAAGAGCAGAATCACAATGCTGCTGGCTGCGTGTTTCGTCCTGATTCCAGAGGATCATTTAAACTTTTTCTGCCTCCTGCTGAGAAAATATTCGTCTTTTGTTTGCGTCCTTGTTCAGCCTCTTTCACTCGCCGCCTCTTGTTTCCTGCCGTGAGCTGGACGTCTCTTTGGCCCTGCAGCAGCTCGTTAAGTCAGAGACTCCTCTGACGTCACAGCACTGCAGGTCAACCCTCCACCCTCCTCCACCAGCAGCAGCATTCATCCAAACATATAACTCATTAACTTTTTGCTGGGGAGCCGTGACCAGCAGGCACGGCCGGTGTCCCGGCGAGGACCTTAACTGTCCAGACGATTGGTCGGCTAATTAGTCAGACGAGGACATAAAAACACACGGGTGAGATCAGGACAAACACAGTTACACAACAGAAGAGGAAGTCCTGCTGAAGCTGTTCAAGCTCCACAAATCAAGATTTTATACAATAAATACGTCAAATTGTGGATTTTTCTGAAGTCTTTTAGCCTCTTTTAGCTCCTAGTTTTGGTTTTCTTAGATTTTTACTGGCTGATGAACTCACTGTTGCACCTCCTGCTCAGTTCACTGGTGAAGAAAGTTGGTTGAAGTTGGTGGAGACCAAAAACAGAGCTAAAAGAGGGAGTATTGGACACAAAAACCGCTTCAGTGTCGATGATCATGTTGCTCTGCATCAGCTGGATATTTAAATGTACAGTTTGAGATTATCTGAAGCAGGATTGGATGAGGCGCTGATCCATCATCAGTGTACAACAGGAAACATCATCTCTCCAGAGTCCTGTGATAAAAACAGGATTGTTATCTCCGCTGCCTCCATCTGCAGCAACGTTAGGCTCCACCTGTGTCTGTATTTTTTGATTTATGAATTATAAAAATATATATAATGTCTACACACCGTGTTATGAATATTTCAGGCACAGCCTCTCATAGGCAGCATGTGTCCATCTCTTCTTCTGGATGAGTGATGAACGTCCTGAATGTTCACTCACCTCATTCTGTTTCATAACACACGCTTTGATTTTTATACCCGAGTGACATGAAGAGAGTCAGACGGCTCCACGATGTATGAACCTGTGATGAAACAGCTGACGATGATTCACAGGTACTGTATGGACAAAGCTCTGCTGTCCAGAGACGGAGCGGGTCCAACCTCCAACAGACAAACAAACAGGCTCGTCAGAGAGGGAGAGAGACACAGACAGAGAGAGAGAGAGAGAGAGGCCTGCAGTAATCTAACATCATGTCGCAGCACAGATGGACGAACAGATGTGAAGGAGGCCATCTCATTTAGACCTGTGTGTGTGTGTGTGTAGCCTGTGCATTAACTTCATTCACACAGACTGGGTGACATATTGTCCTGATAGAAGAATAACCTCCCCGACGATGTCTCTGACGTCGGGGTTGATTTGTTTCCTCATAAACGATAAAGTGGCTTGAAGCTCGAGACAGGAAGCGGTAACCGGTGTCATCAGCTGGAGTTCACTAGCAGTGTTTAAAACAGTTTCATCAGGAACCGGCCGGTCACTGAAACAAACATTTCCTCGACTGTGGTAGAATTAAATATATGTTGTCTGGAGTGAGTGTGATTGTCCTGAGGGCGTAATGCTGCGGAGGCTTTCGCCGGCTGCGTCGAGCTCGAGGCGCGTTGACACGGCCTCTAATCAGGTTAAGTTATTAAGACCTCCAGTGGGGAGGGAAATAGGTCAGGAGCAGCTAACAGAGAGAGAGAGAGAGAGAGAGAGAGATGAAGCTTGACGTGAGAGCATCAGTTTGCTTCAGCACGTGGAGCTGAACGTCCAGCATCACTCAGCTCATCATGAACCTGGATTCTTTCTGTCTGAGGACGGACAGCGGTGCAGCTTTGACTTGAATTTGTATTCTTGGATTTTCTTCAAGCTGCAGCCGATGTGAAGTTTTCTTCTTGTGAGAATCATCCTGAAGCTTCTTCTTCCAACCCTCCATCACGTCCTGAAGAGAAGAGCTGATGCATTCCTGCTTTAGAGAGCCTGTTTGTGTGTTTGTGCACAGATGAAAACAGAAGAAAGAGGAAGTGCTGCTTTGTGGACGAGCGTTCATTCAGCTTCTGTTTCTCTCTTTCTCTGATGAGCAGTGCAGCGTGAACACACAAGCCTTCAGGGTCCGGACATCCGTTCATACTCTCATCCCTCTTTCCCTCTCCTCCCTCTTTGCGTCGCTCTTTCGTCACTGCATCTCTCCCTCGGGGCTGCTGCTGCTGCTGTGTGTGTGTTGGTGGGATAGTTTGCAGCCTGAGTGGGAATAAGAAGCTTTCCTTCCTGCAGCCTCCACACACTCGTCTTTACGTCCTCGCCGTTGGAGCCTTGTTTTGGGATCTTTTTGGGTTTACACCTGTGGTCCTAACCCACGGATTTGTGTGTCCATCTCGCTCGGAAGCCTGAATCTAATCAAAGGATTTGCTCTGCTGTTCACCTGGTCACCCACACGCTCTCCATCCCTTCATCCCCGGCTCACGCTCTGCCCATCTACTGTACCTGCTGTCACACACTCTGGGGTCAGGACCTCTACCACTAAACTAATGAGCCACGCTCGATTGCCACCGGGGGGAAAAACGGCAACGGAGAAAGTTTTAAACGGCCGAAGGGCCTGAGAGAGACGAGTGGAAACAGTGGAGGGAGGGATGGTCGGTCAGTAGCCCAGGGAGAGGGGCTGTCGGCTGGGGAAGCAGAGAGCGCTGAAGGTGGCTGATGGCTCCTTTGTGGAAGGCCATGCTGTCCAAAAGCAGCCCGCTGTACAGAGACTCTCTGTTCTCCTTCTCTCTGTGGGAGTGGAAAGCTCAGGAGAGAGAACTGCTGCTGCTGAAGAAGCTCACGGACCGGGAGAGGAGAGCGCTGCTCGCACAGCTCGACAAGTAAGACAGACACGCTAGCTGTTTCCCCCCGCTTCCAGTCTTTATGCTAAGCTAGGCTAACTCTGCCCTGATTCCAGGTCCATACTTAAAGTGATAGTTCAGGTTCTTGTCGAGGTGATGATCCACAGACAGTAGACAGACGCTGCATTTATAATATCTCCACTTAACTTTGCTGAGTGTGTGTTCTCTTCAAAGCCAACACGTCGCCTGGATTCACGTCAGAACACGAGAGATTCTGTTTTAAACGTGACATGAAAGTTCTGCAGATCGACTTTGATTCAGATGATGCAAATGTAGCTCTGTAATGTGTGTGTGTTATCACATACAGGCACGGTGTGTGTGTGTGAGCCTGTCATTGATCTAGATGTTTGACCTTCACCTCAACATCTGTGTACGAAGACGTCACTGTTAATTAGATCAGCTGCAGGCGGCACACTGCTGCACAGTGTCGTCTGTGAGTGTGTCCTTTGTGTTGTTGCTTGTCGTTCAGGTGTTTCCTGTCAGTGTGTGTGTCTGCCTTTTTACCTGTGTGATGTGAAGCAGTGTGTAATGTGTGTGTAAGAGGCTTCCCTGAAACAACATGATGCAGTCAGCAAAGCCTCTGTGGGACAGACCAGGTGACTCACACACCTGCTACACTGTCAGTAATAATCCTTTAAGTCAGAAGAAACACACGCATATGTTAAAATGAGCGACACCAGCTCTTACATATACATCATTAATTAAAGATGCACTTTAAAGGTAGAATGATTTATATGCACACATGCAGGTTGTCCTTCCTCCATGTTGTACAGTCACTGAGGGGCAGACAAGCACTGGCTTTAGATACAGTTGTAATCTGCAGCTTCACCACTGGATGTCACTAAAGTTCTACACACAGATCCGCACGCTCACACCTTAAAACCACAATATTAAACTGAGCCGGGAGAATTCATCAGCTGAATCTGAAACTGTCCAAATGAAATCACTCCTGCACTGAAGTGAACAGCTGTGTCCCTCCCAACAGGCACAAAAGATGCAGCAGGATGAAACTGCAGGGAGCGTAGCATCGTATCATTTAGTTTACAGCTCAAAAATAAACTAAAATCTATATTAATTATGCGTGTGTGTGTGTGTGTGCAGGCTCAGTAAGGAGCTCCAGCAGAAGGATAAGATCATCGAGTCTCTGCGTGCCAAACTAAACCAGCATCACCATCCTCATCGCTCCGACACGCCCTGCAGCAGCCACGCCCTCTCCGACACCACAGACCAATCGGATCGCATCTCCTACGTGTCAGATGAGCACGGATCCACCAATGAGGACCTGGAGCTTTGCTCCGATGTGGACCGCGGCAGCGATATCGGTCAGAAAGAAACACGGGCCTCGACCAGACTCAGCACAGGTGAGTGACAAAAAACGATCTCACCTCACGGAGACGCTCTTAATTCATAACTCATCAGGTGACGCAGGTGCGGCTCACTGATGATTGTTGGTGACAGCAGACTCTTCTCATTTCCAGATTGTCACTCTCACAGTGGCTCCATGTCACGTCACCCATCTGTGCCTCCATCCATCGCCTCATCCCACACAGCCCAGTCATGGCTCAGCTGTCCCAGCATGCAATGCCCCAGCTCGCCACACAAACCCGCAGACATGCAGAGTCAGACAGGTAGGAACGGCGGTCGGGAGCGTGACCCAGGAGAAAGCTTCACCTCATACCTCTGAACTGCCGCTTCATCCTCTCTTTCATTCTTTGGATTCTTCTTCTTCTCCTCCCAGCTCCAGCCTCAGGCATCGCCTCTGCCCCGTCCTTCCACCCTGCCCCCTCATCTTCCACCCACAAGCTGCCTTTTCCCTTCCATCCCCACCCCGCAACCCTGCAAACCCGTGACCAAGGCAACAAGGGAGTTGGTTTCTCTCTGGCTGAGGTGCATCAGGAGCTGCAGATGTTACAAAAGCAGCTGGGAGACAATGACAGTGCGTTGGTGGAGCTGTATGTGCATGAGTGTGTGTTCGAAACCTGCTCTGAACTAATCAAGGAAACTTTTATCCTGCATTTAAACCCTGAGCTGAGTCAGTGGACAGCAGCAGATTTTTAGATTAGTCACAGTCACTGCATGTCTTATCGTGAGCTGTAGTTTGCAGATTCCTCGTTACCTGATGATTCAAACATCAAGGTGAAAATAGTGCTCATCAAACAAAATGGATCCCCTCAGCCTGGTGCAGGCCACAACTTCTACACCCTTGAGTTGGCTTGCTATCCGTGGTGTAGCCATCAGGATGGGTCGTCCTCATCGTGAGGTTTCCTCGATGATTCAGCAGCTTTCAGACATGACTGATTTTAACTGATTTTAGTCACATGTAGAGTCTAAGATGTGATACGACCACTGGAGGTCCTCTCCCGCTCCTCGTAGTCCTCGGGAGACGTTACTGTCTGTCAGAGGCTGCAGCGTGCTCAGGTTTGAAGATACTGGTATCATCAAACTAGAAGACTGTCACGCTCCAAAGTTTGGTGATGGAGAAGCTGGTGTTGTTATGTTCAAATGGGTCCTTTGACCTCCACCCTCAAGGTATCTGAATGAAAATGGCTTCTGTGGCTTTCCACAAGTCTCCTCTCTACAGACATGCTAACTTTATGCTGATCACATGCAGCTTTTTGCAGCATGAATGCTTTGTGTATTTGAATATTTCTACAGCCTGCGGTCCATGAACAGGATTGAATGTCATAAATTGGGTCTGCTCTGTAAAGCTGATGAGACTCTTGTGGATCCAGTTGTATTCATGTGTGCTGATGTTCGTCCCCCATAGGAGCCATTTCATCCTGGAGTGGCCTCCAGGATAATCACAGACTCATCAAACTGTCCAACCACAAACTAGAGACCGAGCACGCTCAGACAATGGACGGCTCACAGTGAGGGGGAGACGTTTTTTGAGCGGTCAAATATGGATCCATTTTGCAACAAAGCAATGACTGAGCTGCGTGTCAGGTTCCAACTTTTAGATGATGTATGCTGTGCACTGCTATGCGGCGTGTACTGGTGACCAGCTCGTTCAGGTGGAGCAGGTTAATGAAAGGAAGCCAGACTGATGCACTCAGAGTTTAAATGATCCACATCTCCCAGCGACCTTCGCTTGTCTTTCTTGTGTCTTCTTCAACTTGCTGCACTCTCTTTCTTGTTAAATAACTGTTTGATTCTTAATGAGCAGCCAGCTTAAGGAGGATTTGCTGTGATCTTTAAACACTAATGAGAGACGGCGCTTCGAGGAACCCCAAACCAGCCCGATTCCCCTCGTAATCCCTTCCCCTTCCTTCGTGTCTCATTAACTCTCTAACTTTTTGAAACAGACGTGTAGCTCTCTGTCCCTCCCTCCCTGGGTCGGCCTTTATTAATTGGTCTTTACTTGATGTTCCTTCATCTTCTTCAGGGTTCTCCACTCCCCAGTCCAAACCTCTTCACGGTTTCCCGTTCACCCACCAGCAGCCCGACCCCTCCGCCTTCCTGCCTCTCAGCTTCCACGGTGGATACCAGCCTTCTCCTTTCAGCACCAGCAGCAGTCTGGACGCCAGCACAGCCATGAAAGCCGGGGCCAGTCTGCTGGAGAGCAGTGCATTGTGGGACGTGGCCTATGGTACCAGACCGGTGAGACTCGGAGCTGACCTGTCTTCAGGATCTTCAGGGTACCAGTCAGGCACCAGTCACACAGGTAGATGTGAAGTCCTTGTCTGGGTGTTCATTTCTGCTCCTCGTTGTTCTGATGGCAGAACATCCCTCGTGTTCTTGTTGTAGGTTCAGACCTGATGAAGGAGCACCTGAGAGAGATCAGGAGTCTGAGACAAAGACTGGAAGACTCCATCCAGACCAACGACCGCCTCCGGCAACAACTGGAGGAGAGACTGGCCCGCACCGCCACTGAGAAAGGTAACACACACACAGTCAGTTACATGGTTTTTAATGAAGTCATGCACGCTTCAAAGTAAGATTAATTTAAGCAAGACTTCATGGTACTACATGGTTAACATCTCCTTGTCCTCTCCAGGTGCTCCCACCAACATCTACATCCAGGGTTTGGACTCAGTCGGCCAGCTATCCAGCGAGATCAGACTTCTGAAGGAGGAGAACGTCAGTCTGCAGAACCAGCTGAAGCAGGCCACCAAAGGTACAGTGTGATGTTCACGACCAAGAAACGGGTCCACGACATTTGTAACATCGCCTGTTGGTTCCTGAGAAGTCTCAGACAGAAGTGATGAACAGTTCTGGTGCTGTCACGTGTCCCGTCCTGCAGAGGGCAGTAAGGAGGCGGAGCAGCTGAGGGAGGCGGCGCTCCTGGAGCGGGCCAGGTTGAAGGAGGCGGAGCTAGAGGCGGATAGGTGGATGGAGCAAAGCAGGAAGCTGCAAACTGAGGCTGAAGCTCGCAACCAAGAGATTGCACAACTGAAGCAGGACAGACAGAAGAACCAGGAGGCCATCAACAGGTGTGTGTTTGTGTGTGTTCCTGTACAGTCGCTTCATAGATACAGAGCTGGATAACAGGATCTCATCTGTTTTCATAGACTCCAGCATGAGCTGAGCGTCCTCCAGCAGCAGCTATGTGAGAGCCGCAGTCTGGTCCATTCTCTGCAGTGTGAGCTGCAGGTGTACAAGAGAGTGTGTGGAGTCCCCACAGACACACACTCAGGTGAGATGTCGCTTATGAACGAGTCGCCTTAAGTGACTGAAAGCTCGCGGCCGTAGCGTCTTGTACAACTCATCTGTGTTTGTGTGTTTACACGCAGGTCAGGCCGGTGACGGTGCCCAAAGCGACCGCAGCACTGTGACCTTTGACCCCAGAGAGCTGCACGTCCAGCTGGAGCAGCAGCTGAGCGGACAGGCTGACACCCAGCCTCGATCCAGGAGACAGCTCTTCAGCGGTCAGTATGTCCGGCAGACAAGACACAGACAGAATAAAGCAGGTCACGACGGCACAGTCACAGAGAAAGACGGCGTATTCATGTAAATCTTCCTCCACAGAGAACGTTCCCTCTCCGCCTGTGAGAGACACCGGACTCGTCAGTCCGTCCTCTCCTCTTCATCCTGCACAGAAACATGCAGAACAAACTGGAGGTGAGGACCAGAACCTTTTCATGTTCATGCACACTGACCTCAGTGTCCCCTTATTCCTAATTCGCTTGTTTTTCCTTCCCTGCAGCTTCGACCCTGCAGGGTCAAGCCCCAGACGGCTCATTCGCCAACCGTCACGGCCGCCATGCAGTGGGCCACATCGATGACTTCACGGCTCTGCAGCAGCAGATCCTGGAGGGCAGCGCTCTCCTCCGCAAGATGGAGTTCAGTCTTCACCAGGTGAGAGATCCAGGAACGCCACAGATCCACAGGTCATGTCATGTTCAGGTGATGCATGAATCATGAGTTTCATGTTGTTCTGTGTGTGTCAGCCTTCAGACTCAGGTTCTGTCAGGGAGTTGCTGTCTGACACTAAAACACTGCGACAGATCCTGGAGGAGGCCGACTCTCTGCTGCAGATGTTCTGGAGAGCAGCTCTGCCAAACGTGGAGGAAACCAAACAGGTCAGAACCAGCATGAAGCGTTCCACATGCAAACACCAAGAGATGATGGCTGATTGCATCCATGAAGCCTCGTGTTAACAGTATTGATCTCTGTACCTGCACCTGGATGAGAGGACATACACTGAGTGCGTGTGTGTTTGCAGGATCAGTCTCTGAAGGACGAGGTCGTCTCTCTCCATCTGAGGCTCTCAGAGAAAGAGGAGGCTCTAAAGGACGCCATCGAGAGACTGAAGAGCTCCAACCGCACCAAAGATAGCATGGAGCACTTTATCGTCAGCCAGCGTGAGTCACTCCTGTTCATATCATAGAAAACCAGGTGTCACATCGTCACCTGAGAGCCTCTGTTTAATGAACGATGACTCCACGTCTTCTGTTCACAGTGTCCAGAACGCAGGACGTCTTGAAGAAGGCCAAGACAAACTTACAGGTGAGTTCATCTCCACGTTTCACATTGAGTCATGTTACGGGAGCAGGTGAGAGTAACGCAGGAGCTGGATGATTTTCCTCCCTCACCTCACTCCTGCTCTCTCTCTTTCCTCCGACTCCTGCTGAGTCTCCTCAGGAGAACGAGTTCAGGATTTCCTCCCTTCGCCATGCCTCTTTCTCCTTTCCTCTTTCCTCCTCCCCTATTACTTCCTTCCCCTTCCCCACCTCCTCCTCCTCCTCCTCACCCCCCTGGCCTGGTAAAGGTATGATCGCCTGGCTTTGCTGTGCTCGGTTCAGTGCCCTGATAACAGGATGGAGCTGCTTGCTTTCTGATGGTGTTCTGCATGTAGTCCGCTCATAAACAGCGGTCAGTGTGTATCATGGGACACACACAAACGGCAGCACAGATGACTTCTCTTTTGATAGCGATGATTTGTTATGTGTGTACCTGTTTTTCTGTACATCGGCCCACTAACACAGATGTTAGCAGACGATATTTCACTGTTGTTTCGCATCAGTTTTTGTGCACTGGCTGAATGTTCTTGGTTATTTCCAACTTGGATATTTGAAGACAGAGATGAATTTCTTTGGATTTTGTTTCCCTGAAACAAAACGCTGAATAAATATTCAAAAAACATCGATATTAGGTCAGTTCTCAACTCATCGATACCTCACTGAGCACTGCTGCCTGCAGAGACAGACAGATGAACGCTGTAAAGCAAACATGATGAAATGAGACACAGAGGAATGTAACCATGACCGTAACTTTACACATTTAACATGCCAACAGTGTATGTGTGTGTGTGTGTGTGTGTGTGTGTGTGTGTGTGTGCTGTTTAATACTAATGACAGCGTGAAGTTTAATATTTTACTCACCGGGAATGTTTCAAACATCTTGAGCTACTTAATCATTCTGCCTGAAGCCGTAATCCACGCGAGTTAATTAAAGTTACTGACTTGTGTGACAGTGAATGTTAATTCGTGTACACTGACCCAGCCGTTACATCATCACCTGCTCTCCCTCGTCTTCCTCCTGCTGCACGAGCTTTAATCTGAGATTTCATAAACGCTGAATGTGTCTTTGACGAGGACCATTAATTAAGCTCATGCTTGAGTTTGAGGGAGTTTTTAAAGGTGCTAATTATTAATCCAGACACGTCTGGCAGCTTCATTCAGAACTCACTGAACGTCTCTTCCAGGTCAAAACTCAGGAGGCTTCCGCGAGCTCGCCTTCTCTCGTGGTCGGTGTGTCATGAAGCCACGGACCTCCTTCATCGCCTCCTCCACCTCCTCTGCTGTCCTGGGATCAGCTCACCACCAGCGCCCCCTGCAGTCAGCCCTCCTGTAGTGCACCAGCCCACACCTCATCATGATCTGCTGTACAAACAGAAAATGCTGGAAATTCTCAGTCTAACATTTCACTTGAGAGACTGATTGTAACTGTTTTATTAATTGATGCGTTCAGGCGTTATGAGGACGTCAACTGAAGTGTTTTCTCTCGTTTATATGAGACCAGTTTGAGTTTGGCTGGAGCTGGTTTGTGATTCATAGCTTCTGATCTTAGTCCAGGTTCAGACCTGGTCTTATGTGATGTAGACAGCTGGTTACCAACCTGCTACAACCCCCAACAGGAGAAGGAAGGAAAGCTTCACAGGGATCGCAAGGCTTTCTTGATTTGAAGAAAACTGTCAGATCAGTCAGTCAGAGGTTTGGCAACCTTTGGTCCAGGTAGATCAAAAACAATGATATTGCTTTTTTTCTTGTTTTTCCTGAATCCAAAAGTGACATCTTGTCTCATAAAACCACATCAGAGGAAATATTTCCCCCTTAAACTCATACATCAGAGTCTCTGGATCAGAAGCCAGCTTCAGCCTTCAGCAGGGATTCAAGACACAAAAACCCACTTGATGCCAGCAGGAAAGGAGCTTTGAAAAAGCCAAAACCAAACTGAAAGTGCTTCCTCTCAGCCTCTGTCGAGGCTCGTGTTTGTAGTTAGTGTGTAGAATAGTTGCATGTGGTTTGAGCGACTCGTGGAAACAAAGCCATACTCTGACGGTACGCTATGTTTTTGTTTTGTCCTAACTGTACAAAGAATTGTCATAAAAATGGCCAACTACTGAAAACATATGGATAACACTAGAGCTAGGACTACCAATAGACAGTTAGACGATGTTCTTGTGCATTTACTCACAAATAAAACACCAATTTAGGATTTTTTGCTCCTGGTCCTCAGACTCCAGAGTATTACTGTTACATATTATTAGTATTAGTATTACATGGAGTCATTTCTCTTCAGATGTTTAAAGAAATGCGGGTCCAACCCAGTTTTTCCTGCTGAAACACGAACCTGCAGTGTAGGAACGCCTTCAGAAGACGCTGCTGAAGCAGCTCAGTTAACCAACGTTCATGAAAAGACTGACTGATGCCTTCACTGACCTGTCCGATAATTTGTTTTCTCATCATTAAAGTGCACGGTCCAAGAGAGATATTTCATTTTTCTAACCAAAAAAATGGACCACACTTTTTATCTTTTTTTAAAAATATTTTGTTTGTTTGTTTTTTTGCTAAATTTGTGAATCATTTATGTTTGAATTTCCCTCAAGATGACAATCATTTTTTAAGAGCTATCAAGGGATAAACATCTGTGTGTAAACCTCTGCAGGATTTGTGACGCTCACTGTGCAAATGAACTTTTCTGAAATTGGGTATTTTACACTGGCTTCTCCACGTTTGAGTTCTCTTTTAGTTTTTCTGGATTTCTCTGTAAAGATTAGCTGTTTGTTTCTTTCTGTGCATGAACTGTGGCTTCACTGGCCTCTAATACTTTTACTGAAATATGCAATTTTTTGGGTTACTGTGCAATAATAGCCTTCGTGGTTGCTTTTTTGTGGATGTTTTAGGCCTGGGTTTAAAGTGCCATGTCATCTTGTTTCAGCTCTGAAGCTGAATTCATCGAAACAAACTGACATTTGGATGAATCTGTCCAGATTTATGACAATCAATTTGAAGCAGTTTTAAAGGCCCTCTTTAACTTTTGGCTCAGTTTTATAATTAAAAATCCACCAAAGCGAACAGCGTTCTTTGTCAATCAGCTGCAAAATGATCAAATTTAAGTATTTTTGTGTAATATTCCCCGCAGGTCAAAGGTCAAACTTAGTGTCTGTGTGGTTGTAGCAGCCACGTCTCATGTATGTACATATTAAAGGGAGTGTGTGTTTTTTGTTGCTGTATTTTTATGCATGTTTTCTTTATTAAAAATGTTTTGGGGTAAAAGTGAAAAACCTTTTTAATAAAAAGGGGATGAAACAACATGCTGACCGCTGTCTTTCTTGATCACGGTAGCTGCTGTTAGCTACTAGCTCAGTTAGCTGTTCCATTGTCTGCTTGCCTGCATCAGCTTCTGGCTGAGCTACAGCAACATGGCAAACGTAGTTTAACTCCCGTTACATTGAGCCAACTTCATCCCATGTCAATCACACACCTTTCATAGAAATCTCCACCTGACTTACACTGATCTACAGCAATGCAGCAAGTATTTATTTATATCTATTTATTTATTGTATACAAGTCAGCCTTTAATTGTATTCATTATGCCAAGAGGCTGCTGCAGCACTTTAATTTGCCTTTGGGATTAATAAAGTACAGCAGAGCTCCATCAGCAACTGCCTGCAGCCTGAAACGCTCCTCTGCCAAAACAGCTGTCAGCAGGTTACTTCACTGTCCATCAGGAAACTCTGTAAATCACAGAGCAGCCGGAGGACATCAGAGGGAACCAGAAAACATTTCTCCATAAAATATGATCCAGTTTCACCAGAATCAAGTGTGTGTGTGTGTGTGTGTGTGTGTGTGAGAAAGAGCTGGGTAGCGTGTTCAAAGCATGTTTCATCGACTTCCAGCAGGTGGCAGCAGACTCCAACAAAATTGATAAAATAAACACACACACACACACACACACACACACACACACACACACACACACACTTTTAAAATAAAATAAAACTACAAAATACATTTCAAACATTTTTTGCTCGCGTGTGATGAGTTTGTGTTTGACAAAGAAATGCCTCGAGCCTCGTCAGCGGGTGAGGCTGAAACAGACAGACAGGAAGGAGATTGGTGTGCTTTCAAAATAAAATGTGTACTCACGTCGTGTCCTCTAACAGCAGTCATGGTTTTCTTCTTGTCAAACACAGTAACCTGCACACCTTGTTTGCACGTGAAGATCTTCTGAAGTCTACACCTTTCACCTGTTTCCCACACAGAACACGTCAGTGATTCTTTCTTTTGCTATTATTATATATACTGTTATTAGTTTAGCCTTCATGAAGACCTGAGAGCAGCACAGAGCGCTGACAGAGAGAGAACAGTATCTACCATTTCAGTTAATCAAACTTCATTTATTTATCTATTCATTTTAACCTCTGTCACTGTTTTCTGTACTGTGTCTGTTTATTTTTACATTTGTATCTGTTATTTGGTCCATCGTGTTATTATTTTGCGTTTTAATCTTTTTTCTCAGAATGAGGTTATTCTTATTTTTGGCGTTGTTGTTTTACTGATTACAGAGTAATTTATTACTTTGTGTGTGGATGGGGGAGGGGTATTATTTTCTTTTGTGAATCACTTTGTGTGTCTGAACATTGCTGTACAAATGAAGCCTGATGAACAGATTGATTATTGATTTATCAGCACATTATTCTGGAAGGTTCTCAGTCAGCTTCAGTTTGTTTCAGTTAGAATCTGTGCTTTTATTTTGGTATCCGCCAGCCGGATGACGTGTGCTCGTCCCCGCTGCCTTGACGCCGCAGTGACCGTGTCAGAGTCAGGAAACGAGCCGAGCCGTGCCGTGCCGTCACTGCCGCGCCGTGGCTGCAGTTCAGCACAGAGAGAGCTCGACCCGGTGTCTGCACACACACAGCGGCGTTTATCCGGGATGGACGGGGTCTGAAGAGGACGCTCACTGCCGGATAAATCAGCGGGGACGAGCAGAGTTCAGGCGGGAATCCACCGGAACCGACCGTTAGGGGTGAAGACGGACCTGTCATGGTGTCACGGTGATTCTGGCAGGTAGACGTTAGCAGGTAGGCTAGGCTAGGAGGGAGCTAGCTTTGGGCAGCTAACAGCAGCAGCAGCTACCAACTACCTGACAAGTTAGGTCGGATGAACTGTTGCCCCGGCATGGGTCATTGTTTGCCCCGATAATCACAAACTGCCCCTGGTGAACCGCCGTTAACGGCCCTTTTTATTGTCCTCGAGGCTGCCGGTGCTGTACGGTTGATTGACAGCCTGTCACAGCGGCTTTTCCAGATGTGGAGTCGGCACTAAAGTTAGCTCGCCGCAGCCGCAGGACTGGCTGGCTACCCACCGACCGACCGACCGACCCACCCGGGAATGGCCGGCTGCGGACAAACTCTCGAGCGGACTCTCAACAACTCGACAAACTGCATCAACCAGCGAGAGATGGATTTCATGCTGGCAGCGAGGTGTCACTGAAGCCGACACCAGCCCGAACTGACACGTTGCTAGCCGAGGCTACAGTGAAGTTACCGAGAGGAGAGAGGAGCCGTACCCCGCGCAGGAGGAGCGTTTTAACGGGTGTGATCCGTGAGAGATGAAGAGGACGGAGAACAAGAACAAGAGGAAACTCTGCAACATGGAGCAGCATCAGGGCGGCGCGGAGGAGAAAGATGCGGTGAGTAAAACTGTGCGGGAGTCACACCGGACAGGTCGGTGTCCTTGAGCCAACCTGTCAGCCCACGCACGCACAGGGCGGCAAAGTACTGGATTCCGAAATCTGTGAATTCATGCTGATTTGACTCATGAACGTGCTCAGATCTTGTACTGTCCATCTAAAGTCATGTTCACTGTGACACTGCAATGCAGAGCGAGGCTGATGTGAAGTGACATCAGGAGTGTGTTCATAACACTGCAGGCTCAAAGATCCCTGCGACAGGCCGTCTTCAGATCAGTGTGTGTTCATGCAGCTGATGGTGGTGGGAGCGCGTGCAGCCCACCTGGATCCTGTCTGGGATCAGCTCGGTGTGTTTGGGTGTTCCTGCAGGAAGGTAATTCTTTCACTGAGCTCTGATCTGTGGTCAGATTTGTGGTGTTAATGCTGCAGCGTTCACACTGGAAATGTCAGCAAAAGTGACCACATGAAGTTTTTTTTTGCTCAGTCATTGTGGACAGGTCTGGACTGTGTGTGTGTGTGCTGCTCGGGAAAGCAGTCTGAGGTGCAGCATGGCATCTCTGCTTTGACAGTGACGTATCTGTGGTGACTTAGCGGCTGGTGGAAGAAAGAGCAGAGACCTGCTGTGGTATCACAAAATGTAAATGCTTTAAAGACACAGTATTTAGTGTGTGTGTGTGTGTGTGTGTGTGTGAACTCATTACTTCATTTCATGGTTCTGTGGCAAACATGCATTGCAACATGAATTGATTAGTTGTCAATTGAATTAAATTAATCTACAACTATTTTGATAATAAATGAATATTTTTGAGTCATTTTGTAGAAACATGTCCAAAGGTTGCTCTTTAAACTTCCTAAATGTGACAGTTTATGGGCAGTGCAGTGCAGTGTGTAGTACTGTAGCTCTGAAAAGGATAATACAAAGTAACTGTATTAAAACAAATGACCTCTGACGTAATGACGTGTCTGTGAATTATTTAAAAAGGAAGCTGCAGGAACATAATGATCACAGACAGATGAACAGAAGAAGTTCACTGTGATGATGAGAACAAACCTGAACCATGGACAGTTTAAATATCTTGGTCTGAGTGTCTTTGTGGATCCAGGAGTTGAGATAAAAGGTTGAGCTGCCTCAGTGGACATAAAGTATTCTGAGTATTTTAGATATTAATGTTGTCCTCGTCTTTCAGACAGTTTTATTCACTCGGTCATTCATTCACTGTGACATGAAAATTCATTTGTAAGTTACTATGACTCACTGTAACAGTCAAACTGAGCAGATCATACAGCGGACGTCTGCCAGCTCGGCCTGTAATCGTGCGACATCGTGCAGCCTGACCCGGCATTAGCGTGTCCATCACAGTGGGCGTCATGTCTGCCTAACTCATCGACATGCTGTAAAGCAGACCAGATTCTTTGAGTTATTCTGTGATTTAAGCCTCGGCTGTATCGAGGAATCTGACAGACTCCAGCAGTGTGAAGAAGCCGGCGTCATGTTTTATAGAAGCTGTTCATTTCTGTTGATCTGTAAAGATTCGGATTTTATGAGTCTTAACATGAACACGGTCCTTTCCAACAATAAAAAGCTGCTTCCAAACATGAAGTCACGGCCGTAGCTCAGAGTTTCACGTTTCTGGATGAAGTCATGTTCCTCGACCTTTAGATGTTTGACTTGACAGACTCATGTGTCATGTGATAGTACGGCACCGCCCTGCCGTTTGGGACCTTAAGAGGCAGAATGTAGTCCAGTTGATACATTTGTCTTTTAACCTTTTCCAGTGATCAGCGGTTGTCCTCAGATCAACTTTAATGGAGGGAATGAATCTCTTCTGCAGGCCTGAGTCCGACGTGTTGAGTTCAGAGCTGCTGCTGCTGTTTTCTGTGTTTTTGTGTGAAACAGCGTGAAATGGAGGAGCAGGCGGGGTGTTTTCATCCACTGTGACTTATCTATGTATTGCTTACACTTTGGAATGCTGGGTAATGAATCATGTCCCTGTTATGGCGCTGTAATGCTTCCAGGGAGCGTCTGCTTGGATCTCTGCTGGGTCCAGTTCTGTGTAAAAAGCCTAACAGCAGGATTAAAGCTACAGTGTGGATTAATCTTCTGATTATGTTGTTAATCAAACGTCCTCAGAGACGTCCTCACGTGTGTGTCTTTGTCCAAAAGCAGCTAATCCTTCCTCTACAAGCTGGAAACAGACAATGATTGGCTCAGGACTGAAACTATGAATCACTTGTGTTGTTGTTGTTGTTGATCCATTTTATGTCCTTTGACTGATTGTTTTGGCACAAACATCTGGACTTTAATTAATTTGTGCTGTATCTGACTGTTCGGACACGTGTAACACACACTGTTGTGTGTGTGTGTGTGTGTGTAGATACAAAGATCAGCTGTGATCAGAGCCTGTCCTCTTCAGACAGTCGTGTCAACATGAGCAGCAGGTTTTAGCTGGTTACACTTTCAGCACTGGGAAATGAATGATGTCATTGTCATTTCCTAACACGAGTGTGTCTTTAATACGTTGCCAAAGATCAAGTGTGATGGAGCACACACACACACAAACATCCTGTGCAATCAAAGAATCCATCAGCTGTTTCTGTCCAGGGAGCCTTTGTTTCCTGAAAGTCAGAGAACTTCACACGTAACCTGATGAAACTGTAGTTGGACTCAGACGACCAGGACAGGATGGGACAGGACCAGACCAGAAGGGACAAGACTGGCTGGACTGGACAGGACTTAGATATTTAGATTAGATATATTCAAGAACATAATTTTTTGTCTGTCACTTCATCATGTTTTAATTGTTTTTTCAGTGCAAATGAAAATGATGATGCAGAAATAATGATTCACACCAACCGTGAACCATTTCACAGTCATCAAATCTGTCAAAATAACTGCAGTGTGATTTTATTTTTACCATACGAGTATATTTTAAAATTTGTCTTTGCAAAACTTATCATTAAAATGACAAATGAATGAAAAATGTAAAAACAGAACAGATTTATCTGAACCTGAATGATAAATAAAAACATCTTTAAGTCTTTGACTCTGGGCGTCTGAGTAAAAACAAACTCTCTGCACACAGGCGTCAGGATCATGATACCTCCCGATGAAAACTCGACTTCTCCGTCTGAAAGTTGCAGTAACTCGTTAAAAACGCGTCCTGCCAGCCGATTGGCTGATGGACCTTTCCAGTTTGGTATTTGACTGTGGTCCTGACCCATCCCTGTTTTTACAGGTCATGTGATCTGCGGCATGGTGAACTGGGAGTTCAGTCTCTACACACTGTGAACAGTCAGTGTTCCTGCAGTGGCATTTATGAGCGCTGTGTGAACAGACCGCTCACATCACGTTCTTCATTGTTTACTCTGAACGTTTGCTGCGTGGTCACATCAAAGTCAGCACTGATCCAGAGCCAGCCTCTCCTCAACCCAAGCCTCTGTATTGACTTATTTGGATGTTGATTTGCATGGTGCTGCTTCCAGCTTCAGTCGTTGTTCGCTAACCCATGTTTGTTCTTTTTCTTTTTGGTCCTTCCCTTCTTTCTTCTTTCCTCTGCCCGAGGTTATGGTCAAGTGTTTAACCTGTTAGTCTTCTGGTGTCCTATTAAAGGTTGCCTGATTGAAATTATCATTTTGAAAAATGAAAAACATGTTTATGTTCAGGTATGTAAGTCAGGTATTGAAAAATGTGTAGTTTGGCTGGGCACAGATTCAACATGTTCCGTGTGCTAGTCAATGTATCAAACCCCGCCACCAAGTGGCAAAGTGCTGATCGTAAAAACAGTCACCGGTGTGACTGAGACGTCAGCTGTAGTTTAGACATAAATATCCTGAATTTCTTTCATATTGAGTCTATGCTCCCTCCAAAGCCACTGTTTGGTCATGTAGTCGAGCTCCAGGCACATGAAACACAGTGGTTTGTTCTCTGAGTGTATTGATAATTAAAGATGGATGATAATCTGTCACGGACAGATACTGTTGTTCTCAGCTGAAGCCCCCCACAGCAGGATCAGGCTAATTAGGACGGACGTGAAGTCGACTGAACCCTCCAGCGGATTAACAGTGTACAGCAGAGTGAGAGCAGGCGGCGAGGACTTGTGTGGAAATGTACTGCAGAAAGCTTGTAGGCTGGTGACTGAGTAGAAAGCTTGGCAGTATTTCAGATTTCTTTGTTTTTAGATGAAATATGATTTGGAAATGTCTCTGCTTTTAATTTAAGAACAATTGACCTTTTGGGGGGCATTGTGATGAGGAGTGTATCACCGATCTTTGAGCTCCGTTACCTCAGGGTGACAAACAAAAGGAGGAAAACAGCTGAGTGGATGAAAACAAATGAGACCGAAGCAAAAATCTCTGTTGTTTTCTTGCTGTGGACGTTCCCATCAGAGAAACCTAAGATGGCTGACGGGATGACTGTAACACTGAGGCAGCTGCCGGTCTGACCAGCGTTCTCTAAACATTTCATATTTTCTACAGCAGCTCCACATTTATTTGGCTTTGCAGTTTATGTGATCAGCGCTGCCTCCTGCATTCGTTGGATTCCAGCCGGAGCTCAGAGGGTTTAAGTGACCGGGCTGTGTTAGTCCAGATTTGGGTCTGTTTGTTCTGCTGTGCAGATCACATCCTCTCTATCTGAACATCAGAACAAGTCATGATTACTGTCATGGTGGACATATTAGCCACAGACTCTGTGCGACGGTGTGAATCCTCCCCCAGCAGATCCAGCACAAACAGGACGGACATGTTTGGTTTAAGTGGTGGTGTGTTGTTGTGAGTCTTATTGTTTTCCCACTGCGCGTCTTTTCAACATGTTTGACCTGTTTTAACTAAACTAGACGTCGCAGATGAAACAGGAAGAATCTTCATTCAGTCACAACAAATGATGCTGGATGCTTGTTTTTATTTTCAGTCACATATTTCTGTCTTTTTTAATACTTCTACACACAGAGTATACATTGATTGAGACAGAAAGGGGAAGCCCCTCGTGACGAATGATTTACCCTCAAACCACGGTTTTGCTTTAAGTGGTGAAGTTAGCAGGAGCACTAAATGATCATAGTTGTTTTCTAGTTTTTGTTAC
This sequence comes from Nibea coibor, assembly GCA_023373845.1. Taxonomy (NCBI): domain Eukaryota; kingdom Metazoa; phylum Chordata; class Actinopteri; family Sciaenidae; genus Nibea; species Nibea coibor. The sequence continues at coordinate 26,477,830 of CM041718.1, read as the reverse complement.
GCGCCCATGTGATTGCTTGGGTATTGAATTGTTTTGTTTGGGAGACGTTGCCTGGCAGAGGCTTTCAGCTGAGGTTCTCCCCGTCATCTTGGTATGCTACATGTTAGCACTGATGCTTCCGAGCAGACGCATTGATCGTCACCTCACGCTGCGCCCTGTGTATGTTTCATACGGAGTAATGATCATACCTCAGGTTTATAAATAGGTTATATATAGGTTCCTTTAACACTTATTTTTCTTTACATTGGAAACATGTCCACACTTTATTCTCTGTCACTACTATTCCACAAGCTTGAACACAGCTACATCTGTTTTTAGAGATAAACTTCTGTTCATTAATTCACCAACATTAATTGCTGTTTATGCTGTTTGATTTGTATGAGGTTTAAAATGCTTTTTAAATATGCAGATCTGTAATTCTGAATCATTTTTCATAATCTGAGAGGCCATTAACGGATCCGAGTGCCATTTTGAATGTAATGAGTTGTGCAGCGCCCCCAGGTCAAAACAGGAAACGTATTCATGTAGGTGGAAACAGCAATTAATGTGTTAATGTGGATCTGTCTTTGATTAGATCACTTTATTTAAATCATGATCTGCTCATTTTACATATCTAATAAAAGAAATGCCGTCAGGACTGAACATCAGATTTCTGCAGGAGTGTTTGAACATTTCAGCCTCACTTCAGTTTCCTGAACAGTAGCCTGGGCCCTTCGCTCTTTCCCATTCATTAGCTGTGTGTTGGGTTAACCATTAAACCGGCTGAGTGACTTCCTTCACCCATCCTTTAACACGAGCGATCAGAGCGCAGCTGAGGAGCCGTTGAGCCAGACCGACCTTTGGGAGTCCTGGCTGAGACTGGCAGCTGATTGATGGAGCTCAGTGGGTTAATGTGGGGGCACAGATGCAGGAGGGTGAATGACATTAATTATGAAGCTCTCATTAAGCAGAATTATAACCTGGAAGGCTCCCATACATCACTGCATATAAATGGCGTTTATTACTGTGCAGCCTCCGATTATCATGAAGCCATCTGTGATGAGCGATGAGGAGGACTGAAACACACACACACACACGAGGAGCCAAAGCATGAATCTGTGTGTTTGTGTTTTCTGCTCACCTGTTCTGAATAATAGACTGAATCAGGTGAGGAGCTGTTTCAGTCTGTATGAAGTTTATCCTCCAGCCTTCGTGACCTCTGCTGTCTCTCTCTTTATCAGCAGAGTCTCACATGTGTCACACATGCATCTTTAAGTTCAGCTTTAGTCTGTTAAATCCTGAAAGGCCAGATTCAGAGCTGCTTTGTAGCTTCCAACACCCTTAATGAAGAAAATCCATCACTCTGCCTGCTTAGTGCTGCGTGATGCCTCTCTGTTTCAGCTCTCTCCCTCCCCCCGTCATTGTCCCTCAGTGATTTCACACCGAGCTGAATGCCACATCACTCTGAGGGAACCTTTACTGGATGTTCCTCGTCCTCCCCCTCTCATTGTCTTTATTCCACCGTCTCCACCCCCCTCCCCTCCTGCTGTCCGTAGCCAGGGGCTCTGTTTACACCTGAACATGTATCTCCACTTATGATCGGATCTCACTTCCCTGCTCTGTACACAGATAAACACATACATCATTTCAGGTCACAAAGACTGAAGGCAACAGCAGCAGCAACAAACATGCTCAGACACACACTGTTCTTTATTCAAAGAAAGGCTTTGTATTGACAGAAAGAAACATTCAATGTTGAATTAGTCGTAGCCATTTTAGCAGCGTCTCCCAGCAGCTCTCAGAAGTTCAGATTATTTTCAAGTCAGTCTGGGAATGTTGTAGTTACTCGTTCAGTGAGTCCAGTTCAAACAGACGGGACGTTCACGTTAACATCTGCTGCTTAACGTGTCGGGTAAGAGAGCCCAAACATGTCATTTGCATTACAGTGACCCAAATGGAAATCAGGACGCGTCACATACACACATAAAGAATGTGGTCACATTCAGACCAGAACGCCCGGGTCATAATCTGAGACACACCTGTACAGGACGCGTGTTAGTGCCAGGTATAGACAGGTACAGTTCATCACAACATCCTGTATTTTTCATAAACAAGAGTAATCAACAATAAATGTCCAATAATGAAGCCTTACTTCAGGTGAAGCGGAGCACCACACTCCTGTGCTCCTCCGTGCTGTGCTCAGATAAAGTAATGAACTCAGACGCAGCCTCCAGGATACTGTTTGGATGTTACTGATGCGTCTAACTTTCCACTGAACACACACACACACACACACACACACACACACACACACACACTACATGTTGGGAATGTAAACAGCACAGAGTTGTTCTGCACTCACAAGTATTTACACATCCAGTTTATGTTGGAAGTATTTGAACAAACTAATGTCCAAACTTTTATGTCCAGAATTTGGACAATAAAATGTCTAAACTATAAACACGTCACGCTGTAACGTTTGTTCATGCAGAGATGAAGTGAATAAATCTAAACTGCAGGACGCAGTGAGTTTTCTGAACCTGCAGGCTCGATGTTAATGTCCAACATCACACAGGAGTTTGTTTTGTTGTGTCCGCTGAAGCCTGTCTGTGTGTGTTAGTGATTCTCCTGTGTGTGTGTGTGTGTGTGTGTGTGTGTGTGTTGGCTTATGTAGTTCCCTGTGGGTGATTAGTGGTGTGTTAGCCCACGGTGTGTAAGGTCAGGACAGTTGGAGGGAAGCTGGAATGTTACAAGCAGAAACCTGCAGGCTTCATCCTGACAGCTGCTGTTTGAGAGAAAGGGAACGCTCCAGACGGCTGCAGCATGTTTCATTACCGTCAGTCTTTACCTGTTGTACTGATCCATTTCAGATAATGTATGTTTTTTTTCAAGCTTTATTTTGACAGAGACAGCTGAAGAGTGACAGGAAATGTGGGGAGAGAGACGGGGAATGACGTGCGTGAAAGAGCCATAGGTCAGATTCGAACGCTGGGCTTCCACAGAAAGCACCGCCCCAGATAATGTATGTTTCCACTGTACAGCAACATGCCACATTCAGCAAAGCTTTGTGTCCTGCAGAGATTTGAGCATTTACAGCCTGCTCACAGGTTAAACTGTTGAGACCCTCTGCTTGGTTTACGCAGTTTACAGCAGTTTGTTCACATGCCGTGCAGGCGAGTGTTTAATGTTCACTCCTGCGCTGGTCTCAGTGCAGTTTTCCCTCCTGATGGTCAGAGAAGGAAACAAACACTAAAATCAAACCACCTAATTAGAAAAACAAGGTCAGCATCGCCGTGGTGATGGAGGTGTTGTGACTACAGCACAGATGGTGGTTTCATCAGGTTGTTAAATATAGCAGCTGTAAATTATATCCAACGAGCAACTACAGACCAAATCACCTGAGGATGAATCAAGAACTAATACACGAAACCTCTCTTTATATTCTAGTTTGTGTTTGAGTCGTGTGTTTCTGCACACGAGTGACTGACATGAATAAAACTGATCTTTTGATCCCATCATCTGTTGCTCCACCTGCATATTGACTCATGTCCTGACCTCAACGTGGAGAAATGATTTGAATAGATGAGTAACTTTTTCCCAAAAAAAGAAACTTTTTTAGGACTTTTTTATTGATGTTAATTAAGGCTGAGCAATTTTATCGCACTATGGCACTCTGCTCGCTGCCCATTCCCCCCGTTGGCTTCGCAGGCACAGCGATTACCTCAGCCAGCCGCTGGTGTCGCTGTAGAGCATTTCTAGCATGTTACCCGTCTAGATACTCTTTACAAAGAGGCTGACGTCTTCCTCTTCCTGTTTACGCTGTCAGAGTGAAGAGATTCAAGAGAATGGCAGCGAACATAAATCCAGCACCTTCATGCTTAAAAGCAGAAGTGTTCCCACCACTTCGGGTTCAACCCTCTTGGGACGAATTGGACGGATCTGCCCAAAAAGTCTAAAGTTTTGCATGTCTGTGAATATCTCCAAACGGTGTGTGACAGAGAGATGTGGTTTGTTTCACTGTTTTCCTGAGATTACGCTGAAGACGGAGATGTCCAGTTTGCGTCTGTCGACACTTCCTTGTTCTATGCCACCGCGTAAAAGACAAGTTGAAAAATAGATGTTCGGCAGATTGAAAGCGCAGTCAACGAATGGACAAATGTTACTAGGCAGACTAGTTGCTTTTTCAACCATTCAGTGGAGACGTATTCTAGCCAATCAAAGGACTCTGGGTCTTGTGGGGGAGGGACAACACAGAGAGAGGGCTATTGAATGACAGGTTCCCCTCAGCTTTCTGAGGAACTTTGCTCATATTCATTTTAGACTCTCTGTCCAGTCGTATCGAATCGTATCGTTGACTGAATATCGTGCATCGTATTGTGAGATTAGTTTATTGCTACAGCCCAAATGTTAATGTCCCCTTTTGATTCCTCACCAGCGTTCAGTGTGGAAACACCTTGTTGACTGTAGCAGTCTGTTTGTCTCCATCTGAAATGAATTACCTGTCCATCATAAACTGTGTGAATCACAGAGATGTCGACCAGTCAGCTGCATCAGACAGGTGGTTCTTTGCTCGCCTCACGTCCTTCACTCAGAGCTTTTCAGGTTCTGGTCTGAGGCCAGCTCGTCGCTGCCTCTGCCCCTGTTTCATGTCACAGTGATCTCACTGTTTGCACACAAGCTGAGTCAACACGAGCTGTTTGAGTGGGTGTGACAGGTTTTTACAGCATGTCCATGTGTCATGCTGGAGTGTAAATCAAACACGCGTGAGCCGTGTCGTGCGTGTATGTGCGTGCACATGTGTGTCGTGTTTATTGAGGTCGCCGTGGCCTTCTCTCCCGTCCTGATTGGGGGGTTATTAACCTTTGGGCTGTGGCCAGCAAAGGAGCTTCCATCAAAACATCCTGCTTCCTCCAGCTCGGCTCGGCTCAGCAGCTAACTATAGGAGCACAAACACAGCACTGAGAGGCTGAAACAATCACAAACATGGACGCTGATCCACCCAAACCTCCAGAGAATGGACCGACCGCTCACTGTTCTGCCCAGTTACACGTTCTTTTTTAGTCTGTCACAATCAGAGATAGGGTTGCAAAAGGGTGGAAAGTTTCCAGTAAATGTCTGGAAACATTTCAGAAACTTTCCATTGGAAGCTGGGGAATTATGGAAATATTCCATATTGGAAATATGGCAGTTATGGGAATTAATGTGAATTAACTGTAAATTGTTGGTAATTTAAACAAAGTGAATCATCCAAACATAAATATAAATATTTAGTTTTGCCATAAGCAGACATGCAAAATAAAACAATTAGAAAACGTTTCAACATTATACAGTCCACAAGCTCACGTGTGTGTCTTCAATAGACTCTGTGTGCTCTGGGCTCTAAAGTGTGGTCCAGGTACAGAAATCACCTGTGCAGGTAGGGGGCGTGGCCTCAATAGACCTGCAGTAAGCAGTGTGCTCTGTGCATGTGATTGCAAATATTAATATAATAATATTAATATTAAATAATAACAGCAAATATTATAGAAAGATTCTGCTAAAATAGAAACACCTATATTTAAGTTCACTCTTAAAGGGCAAACCTTCAGTTCAGTAAATTCACAGTTTATTCCCTTTAATTCTCATGGAAAGTTTCCAACTTTTCTGGTTTTGTTTCAACTTTAAGAGCAATATTTAAATATCAGAAATGCAACAAATAAATATTTGTTTATTTTGTGATGCACGTTTTGCTGAAGCACTGGTTTGGTAATCTCTCTAAATAACTGTCACTGTGCAGTCGTGGCATGCTGGCTGTGTCGATGACTGTCACAGTCTGATCATCAGATTTGATCATTAATGTCCTGAGAATCATCCTGATGAACGGCTTGTAAAGAAAAGTGAACATCTAAACGTCATGTTTTAGTTTGAGCTTCATCAGATGTCAGAGTTTAGCAGCAGATCACGTGTGATGCATTAAAAACTCTCTCAGGTGGTCATAGAAACCATCTCCGCTCCATTTTTCACTCTCACCTCGGTGCTTTGAGCAGAAACCTCCTCTCTTCTCCGAGCGCTCCCGGCCCTGTGATTATAGTTTATTTCAGCAGAGTCAATCTGTGCCTGCAGATTTAAGTGAGCTCAAACGTGTGATTATGTCACACACTCACACGCCCACACACGGCTGTGACACGCCCGGGATTAAAGCCTCAGAGTTCAGATATCAGTTTAATCCTCAGAGGATTAAACACGAGGGCGGCAAAGAGCAGGACGACGAGCTCCGATACAGAGGTTTTTATTCAGCTCAGTTCAGACACGCCACACGCCAAGACCTGTTACTGACATGTTACGTGTTGGATAGAGAGCAGGTGTAGCTGCAGAGATGACTCACAAACCGATAAAGAGTCTCACACACAGGTTAAATGTCTGTAGGTAGGTGCAGTACCAGAGACAACTTTGTAGGCGAGCGAAGTTGTATGATTAATCACCTAAAAATAAGAGTTGTTATGTTTTTGATACTTTAAAGTAAAGGTTTTATATCTACAGACGCCGTGCGAAGACTCACAGAGTCCGCCAGAGTTTCACAACCACCATAGTTTCCCTTCCAGCTCAGAAGCGGAGGGCGAGGCGAGGGGTTTGTAATAAGCTTGACTCCACTAAATCTGGCAGATTGGACGAGAAAGAAACCTCAGATGGACGACAGTGTTCTATTGTCTCACTCTGTGTAGCGTCAGATCACCCAGCTTAGTTTTTAATGTAGCCGGCTTAACGTGGACGTGCTCTTAAATGCCACGCCGGCCATGATGCATCACATGGTGTATCATGTATCTTGCAGCACACACCTGACCTGAAATACACGAACACACTACGTGTTGATCTGTGGAGGCATTCTGATCTGATCTTGGTGTCGGATCCTGATGTGTTGCTGTGCATCAACTTGTGTTGACACGCATCAAGGCGCTGCCAGCGTCAGAGAACAATCAGGGTGGTGGTATGTATTATACAGCCACATTTCCTGGTCGTGCTGATCGTAAACATTTATGAGCGCCATGGCATCACAAAACTGGCTGCTCTGCACAGTCTCTAACTTTTATTGATTTACTGCAGTGAGCACATAAAAACGGAGTGTTCACATCAGAGCGGCGGCCAGCTGACGGAGCGTCGGCCGGAGAAACAACTGTAAAATAACTTCAGTAAATGAAAGTTTGAGAGTCTGAGACTCTGCTGCTGCTCAGGAAGATTAGTCAGAGCTCCAAAACTGGTGCAGTGTGCTTTCTCTTCCTGTCACACACATAACACACACACACACACACACATACAAAACAATGGGCACACACACACACACACACACACACACACACACATACCCAAGAGAGCAGCATTCAATCTTGGAGTACAGCCCGTGACTCAGGTGGAGGTTTTGGCAGTGCTGCTACCGCTCAGGTGGGATTGTACTGCAGACATGCAATGACATTACCATCCTGTGTGTGTGTGTGTGTGTGTGTGTACACAACTGTAATATATATGAAAATATAGATGTGGTATCAGAGCAGCAGATAGTCACTATAAAAAGAGACAGTTTGGTATCAGGGAAACACGATCAGGACATCCTGTTTTGGAGGAAACGGTGTTTATTAGACTGTTGTATCGTGTTCGGTGAAGGAAGCGGTGGCTCAGTCAGCAGGTGGCGAGCGGCGTGTGGATCAGGCGCTAAATGACACCGAGGGACACCGTGTGCATCCTGTCCCTCCAGATTCCAGCAGGTGTTCGGATCATTTCTTCCTCCAGCTCATGTTCTCGTCTCAGTTTTTGTTTTTTTGTCACTGCAGCCATGGAGGAATGTTAGCAGCAGGCTAACAGCTGTGTTTTGGTGTTGAGGAGCCAGTGGATGCTGAATTTATTCCTCCATATTGATGCTTGTTTTCACATTCATTGCATTTGTCAGTGAGCGACACTCTCTGCAGGATTTTGTATGAATGAAGACACGCTTGGTCTCGTGACCCACGACAGATTTTTGGTTTCATCCTGCAGCCATTTGCAGGCGTTGTCATAGTAACACTATTGTTTGAATGTATGTTTTGTAACCTGTAACCAACACAGGAAGTGAAGCCATGTTAAAATGTCCAATGCAGAATTAAGAGCGTCGACGCTTTGATTGACAGGTGGCTTGTTTTAGTAACCGGGCCTCATTCAGCTCCACCCACGCTCCACCTCTTTGACCATTTTTGGATAAGTCAGGAGGCGCCTAGTTTATGACCCCTTTTATGAAATAAAACATTAACAGGAATGATCAAAGGTGTCACATATGTGTGTGTGTGTGTGTGTGTGTGTGTGTGTGTGTGTGTGTGTGTGTGTGTGTGTTGCTTGGACTCATGTACCTCCTTAACAGATCATGAGTCGCAATCCATCAGGACGTGGGTGGCTTATCAAGAAAAACCAGGGAATTATTTTTTTTCCCCCGACTAACACTGTGTGTGTGTGTGTGTGTGTGTTTGACAGATTGAATTTTCATTGACCACAACCTCAATCTAACCTTAAAATAACGCGTGCAGCTTCCTGACGTCATCACGCGTAGGAGGAATGTTCGGAGGAATCCAAACATGTCGGCGTCTGCGTGACGTTCCACAGCGACGTCTTTAAAAACAGAATTACTGACGCAAAATAGTTTGATTATGAACGTCGCCTCAGGGATCATTACAGCTTTTATTAGACCTTAATTACAGCATGTGTGTGTATGTCAGAGCGTGTGTGTGTTTTCACACTGCTGTACACACTTTGCTGACACCGTCACAGTTCATGCTAATAACCTCCATATTTGTGTTCTGGCTCAACTCTCTATCACTTTGTTGGCTCGCCTCCTTCTAACCTCTTCTTCCTCCTCTCTCCTCCTCCTCTCTCCTCCTCTCTCCTTCTCCTCTCTCTCCTTCTCTCCGTCTCTCTTTCTTTCTTTCCATCTGTCTATCCTGAGTCATAGCAGAGCTGTTTGGGATGGCTAATCACCTGCAGCCAAACACTGAGTGTGTGTTGCAACGAGCACTTTTCCCACAGCGGGCTGTGTCGAATTAAAAAATGGTCGACCACATTGTTTTATGAAAAAGTGGATTTTTTTATTGCAGGTTTCCGTGCGGAGAGAACACAGATGAGCTTCTGTTAGCAAGAAGAAGCTAACGTGATAAGACTATAGTGCACCATGGAGGTCTGTGACACAGACGCTGTGGAGACACAGATAATATTTGACAATAGGATCGATTAATTATTGAATTAGGTCCTGGATGGTTGAAAAAAGCTGACCAATGACAGCAGACTGGATGTGTTCATGTTAATGCAGCTGAATCAGTTGAGGAACTGTTTTTTACACTAATAATCTTAAAGAAAAAAATGAGCTTTACACGAGGCAGCAGATTAAAATCAAACTTTAATTGGACCAGAAGTAAACGGGAAACAATTTCCAGTCATACAACATTAAAAAAAGTCTAAAGTGAAGTTAAATCAGGATAATATCTTAATGCTCGCTGTACAGAACTTAAAACCTCCCACTACTGACCCTCCTCGACCTCTGTGGAGGACCCCGGACGTGCTGGGGTTGAAGGGCTGGAGGGACCAACATGGAGACCTGTGAAAACACTCCATTAGTCTCCATGTTCGCTGATCTTTGACAGACAGCCCCGGGCCAAGAATGAAAACAGAGGTGGCTCGGTTAACCGCGCTAACCCAGCGGCCAAACCACACATTTATCCTGGCAGGCGGCACGGCAGGACCCCTGTGGGAATAACGTAGCATGCTAGCTTTGTGTTACGTAGCCTGAGAGAGCCTGTCTGTGCGTTTGGAAAAGTAATGGCTTGCCTCGGCGAATTATGAAGATGGATTCCATTCCAGCAGCTGGCTGGATGCAGCGCCGGAGCTTTTATGAAAGCGCTTGATTGTTGTTCTTCTGAGTAGCGTGAGGGTCCGGTGTCATTAGAGCAGAAGCCAGAGCGCTTGCATAAGCTTCTGAAGATGATGATTAAAACATGTGGATGCTTTATTGATCTCACTGTGCATGTCAACTTTGCTACTCTTCTTGTTTCATGCAGAGATGGTTCAGGTCCATATTCAGGTCCAGGTTCATGTTCATGTTCAGGTCCATATTCAGGTTAATGTTCAGGTTCAGGTCCAGTTCCAGGTGTACATCAGCAAGGTCAAATCAAGGATTAGGATGAAGTTTAACTCTCATGATTTGATGTATCCCCTCACCCCTCCTTTCTTGGTGTTGGATCCAGAGGCTTTATGTCTGCAGCAATAATGCTGTGTAATCCTCAGAGTCCTGCCGTTAACGGGCTGGAAACGAGCTCTGAACGAGCTGCCCGTTCTTTTGCACCCACTCACCTCTTCTTCTTCTTCTTCTTCTCCTCCTTCTCCTCCTCCTCCTCTTCCTCCTCCTCCTCCTCCTCCTCCTCCTTCTCCTCCTCCTCCTCCTCCTCTGACTCGTCATGCTGCCAGACTCCATGTTGTTTCTGTTCTTGAAGTCCGCATCTCCAGAGGTTACTCCGTATTTCTGCAGCTGATAAAAAATGTTGTTTTGTTTGGATCAGATTCTGCGTTTCACGTCCAGCTTCTGCAGTTTGGCTGCCAACACATCACAGAAGTCATGAACGCAGACACAAAGCAGTAAGGTATAAGGATGGAAGTCAAATGGAAGTCCAAATTGTGTTTTCAGCTTCTCAAATCTGAATATTTTTCATCCTCTGTGACAGTAAAGTGAATGTTCTTGTGTTGTGGATGTTTGAGTACGTCACGTTGTGCTTTGTCAAACAGGAATCACCATTTTAGTCCATTTTAGTCAATAAAATCCACTTGATGATCAACGAGGCAACAAACCAAGAAGCTCTTCCAGGCTGTGATTTTAAAGCTGTTTTGATGGTGCCTTTTATGAAAAGTGTCACAGTGGGGCGATTAAACAGGAATGCGGCCCTCTTTGAGTGTATAAATAAACTATGAAGTGTATTCAGCGTCGTCTGTGCTTCCTCCAGAAACCCTCCTTTTATCTGCAGCAGAAAAGCCTTAACGAGGACACAGCTCGGGGCCGCTAACGAACCCCTCTGCCCTGATTGTGTGCCTTTGAAATCCAGAGCAGACAAATTACATCATGAATAGGACGAGCATGGAGTTTATGCTAAGCTGTGTGGAGCTGTGAAAATCCAATTTGCTGGTTCCTCAACCTCTAAACAAGGAGCTGCTGAGGGGGAAGGTGTGTGTCGGTGTGTGTGTGTGCTGCACGGCCGGGCTGATGTTCAGTGACACGCTGCCTTTGTTTAATTCACGTCCAGTGCGGACTGAATGGTTCCCTCCATTAAAAACAGCTGTTATGATCTGAGTGCTATGAGTTATTCCTGGTTCTGTGAGGTTCTGATCCACAGTCGGTGTGTGAGACAGAGGAGAGCTGCGTGTCCTGCCGTGGACAGCTGCAGCAAGAAAACAGATTTTAGACCCAGAAATTTAGAATATTTCTACAGAAGCTGTTATTTGGGGTTATTTGGTATTTCATTGTTATATGGCTGCTGCAGATGGAGGTGGTGGTAACGCTGACAGGGAAATTTGATTGATCTGATCTGATCTGATCTGATTGATCTGATTAATTGATCTGATTAATCTGATTTTATGAAAGAAGTCTGGATTTGGACAGAGCGATGAACTCAGACTGTGTTTGAAATTCTAGGTGTTATTTCCTGATTAAGTGTCAGACAGGTATACACCATGGCCAGGTGTACCCATCTGTCTGCTTAGTGACACACACACACACACGCACACACACACACACACACACAGTTGGGTGAAATCCAGACATTTAACAAGCTCCATCACTGTGACAGAGCAGCTGTATGAAAAACCATTTAACTCCTCAGCCCTCTTTATTATTCTCACTGCCTCACAGACGCTGATCTAAATGCTAATGGATGAATTGTGTGTGTGTGTGTGTTCATGCCATCATTTATTCATGAGTAGCTGGTGGATTCTGAAGCTGAGGCGGTGTGTGTGTGTGTTTGATTTGTGTTTCTGATGTTTCCAGTTTTAAAGTTGTAGAAATGAAACAAACCTCAAACTGCACGATTCCACAGACTCTGAGTGTTTGTCCGGGTTAGGATCATGGACGATCATCTAGGACATTCTAGACATCCGTCTCCTGGCGACATGTTTTGGGTTCTCCTGATCAGATGGATACGTTAATCCATCCACTGAGTTCTGGCTCTACCTCGGGGTCTCCTCCCAGTTGGTTGTGCCCGGTAAGGAAGGTGTCCAGGAGGCATCCTGATCAGATGAACCTCCTCAGCCTGGCTCCTCTACTCCGAGCTCATTCGGGCTGATCATCATAGGTGAACGTAGATGGACTGTAGAAGCTTTGCCTTCCGGCTCAGCTCCCTCTGAACTACAACGTCCACAATGCTGCTGACACTGCAGCAATCTGCCTGATCCATTTTAGTGTCACTTGTGGAGATCCAGAGAATCTTAAGCTTCTTTGCTTAAGGCATTAATTCTCGGGCCGGAGGGAGTGATCCACAGCTGATGGAGTTTACAGAGTAGTTTGAGTGGCTGTGCTCCATGTTAGAGGCGAACATTGGCTCTGATTTCTCAGTCGGGTTCAGTTTCATTTTGGAAAGTTGGGATACATTTTGATTCAGTTCACTTTGATTAAATTCAGATTGATTCTTCAAGATTGATTCACAGCTCCTTTCACTGATTTCACATTCATTTCTGAAAGTCTATCTGGGGATTTATCCATGAAAAAAACATTTTTTATCAGAAGTAAGCAACATTCTTCTCTTTGGAACATAAACTAAACAAAAACTGAAGCCGTACCAGCCGACACAAGCGTACACAGGAACAAACGCAAAGAGATTTTAAGAATTGATATTTAATCGTCCTCCTCTCCTGAGAAATGTGTTTCATATTATCCATGACTGAGCGATCAGATCATGTCTCGCTGGTGGCCAACAAGGATCAGTTTCATTACATCCACAGTCCACCTAATCCCTCTCAGTTTGGTTCACTTCTCATCTTTGGACTCATCGTTGCTGACAGATGATTCGTGCGACAGAAACCGCCTCCGCCTGCATCGTCCTGTCGTCCTCTCACATCAGCATGTTTGTTTGAGGAGAGAACGGAAAAATAATCTTTGTGGCTTCATGTCGTCCTGGCACAGACGATCTGCAGAGAGGACGAGGAAGGTATGCATGGAAGAATTATCTTTGTTCAGGAGTGAGTAGATTTTCAGTTTGAGAGCATGATTTCTCCATCTCATGCTCAGATTTCTGCTGCTTTCCTTTAAAATGTGTGCTTGAACTCAAAAATCACATGCTTGTGCTCACACTTCTTCTTCTTGGACACAAACATTTCTCTCGCACTCAAAGATGTCCTGTGTGCGCTCGAGATCTAAAAAGATCTAAAGTTTGCGCTCAAACAGCTGGCTAATATGATAAATTGGTGTATTTTAAGAGACAGACCTTATACCCGCCCCTACGGAGCGCTCAAAAACAGCGAAGCAACACACCCAAGACTGGTCCACACTCCAGCTGTCCCCCTATTGGCTGGTTTCTGAAAGAAAGCAGAAATCTGAGCAGGAGAAGGAGAAATCATGTTCTGAAAATGAAGATCTACGCTCTTGAATAAAGATAGGATAATTCTTCCATAGGTGTGACATTTCCAGCGTGACATTTTCTGGAAGCGACCCACAGAGAAAGCTCCCTCCCTCCCTCCTGTAACATTTTCACTCCTCATCTTTGTCTCCTCCTCCCTCTTTAATGAAGACATCCACAGCAACCGCCCTGTTATCTGGACCGTGGTCCAGCAGTTTGTTTACCTCTGCTTCCCTGATGGGACTGAGCCGGGCCGGGCCTGTGAAGGTCACCTCACACCGGGAAAGGGACGGGCTTGGAGGTCACCTGCTGGGTCTGACCTCGCATTAACACACGCCTCATCCATCACTCCTCTTTAGTTTTCTGTCTTCTGTTTGTCCTCATTTCTCTGTGTCTCCGTCTGTATTCCCTCTTTTACCTGCTGATCCAGCTGTAGCTTTGTTTTGTAGCACCGGTGTAATGCACGAGTCTGTCTTCCTGTTCTAACTCCATCTATCAAACAGCAGCCAGACTGATGATGACGACGAAATGATGCTGTTGGCAGCTGTGAAATAATTTATAGGTCACAACCACGGCGACACATTTTCAGTCAAATAGAGCAGATTCATCAAAATGGAAACAAACTAGTTTAAACAAACTGCTTTAAAATGCCAGTATAATTCAAAATATCATTAACTAATGAAACATGATATTTAACCCATCGACATGGATGTTTTATCCCTGAACCAATGACACTCTGAGAGCTGCTAATGTAACAGTTTCATGTGTAATGTCAAATATTACTGTATTAACTCCAGACCACCGATATTGGCCATCTCTATCCAATCCAGCAGAATCTGACATGTTTACTGACCGTTAAATGTGAGCGTGTAACAAACGTCAGATGAAGGTAACATTACAAACAGAGTGATGTTTCTTTCTTTAAGAGTCGACGCTGCACTGAGCCGCCGGCAGCGGTCAAACGTTTTCTTTGTACTTTAACCTTAACTGGCCACAGGCTGATAAAAAAGGTCAACAGTTCCCATTTCTGTCAGTAAAATCGATGTTTGCTGGCTAAAAATGAAACTCTTGCAAAAAACCTTGCAGAGTTCAGGCCAAAATGAAGAACGCTGATGTGGTGGACATGATTTTTTTTTCAGGCATGGACCAGCTTGTGTTGGCCTTTGCAGCCGCAGCATTGTTGGAGGACACAAACATGTGGGCTGTGGTGAGACTCCTCAGTATACAGTCAGATAACAGACACCAGCTCTGGTGGATATGGAAAGTTGGAGGTTGGCATTTTACAGCCAGCCTCTCTCTCTCTTCCTCTTTCTGACCCCTCCCTCCGCGTCCACGATCACCCTCTGGTTGGCAGCGTGAAGGTCTCTTATCTCTGCCGGCCTTGCATCGGCGTGGGCCCACTGTGGGCGTATCTCAGCGCTAACTTTAGAAACCTGTGGCTACTTAATGCAGCTGTAGTTGTTGCTGTGGGTGGTTTCACAGAGAGGCTGGAGATCATCGTGTTGAGGTGGTTGAGAACCCCCCAGCTGACTTGGTGCCTGGGGTTTATAGTTTAAAGACGACCTCGTTACCTGCCGTGATGTGTGCTCTGCTCTGACAGCTGCAGGACGCAGAGAGACAGAAACAGAGCTGCAGAACAACAAACAGCAAGATTCACGATGCTGCTGCGGCCTGACATGGCTCATTACGGCTAGGTAGGGAGTACGTGGTTCACAGTTTGGGATATAATTGGTCTGGATTTAGAGACTGGGTTTATTTTTAGGCCTGAAGTTTTCTAATTGGACGTTTCTCCTTTTTATACAAACAACCTCATTAGAGGACTTCAATTAGGAGAGTGCCTAATTAGACACTGTTAAACTTAATTGGTTTTAATTAGGCCCACAGATGACCTCCTCTTGTCTCATAGTCCTTGTCCTGTAGGGACACACACACACACACACACACACACACACACACCTCGTGGTGGCTTCTCATGCTCAGAGTCTCGATTCTTTAATAGAAAACAGAACCTGTCCAAACACGTTAAACTGAATTTGGGTTCAGAAACAGATGACACACTTTGTACCAGGTGCTCAGCGCCTAACAACATTTCCCTTAAGTTAGTGAGTCAATGTTTTAAGTTAGTCAGAGAATAATAAAAAAGACTGTCATATCTTTAACTGTCAAGAACACGGAAGCAGAACATCGAGTACAGGCCGACAACAAACAGTAAAACCACAACACAGATTATTTTCAGTTCAAGGTGGACTCATTGTTAAAGTGCAGAGAGAAACAAAATGATTCCTCTCAGAAAACCCTGAAATTCAGACGAGTTCATATTCACTGCAAAGTGACGTTAGCCTACCGTTTTTCTTTTTCTGGCTCCAGATCCAGATCACTACCGAGAAACAGAAATCATGTCTCATCTGAAATCTGGAAAACTCTCATTGTGTAATGGAGAGCAGCACGAGAGGCGCGAGGTGGGATCATTTTTATGACCTTTAAAGGAACGTTGAGAGAACATTTAGTCCACTGAAGTGTCGTGAAGAAGAACTGGCTGCTCGTGTCAGGACAGATCCGGCTGGCATCATGTTATACATGTCAGGAGCCATTTTGGAGCTGTGTTTTCTTTGCACGGACTCAGTTCTGACCTGCGGGAAACACAAATCACAGAAACATTCCTCACAGTCGTCTTTCATGTCAGACTTCCACTACACGCACTCTGTTGAATGAAGCTCATAAAACCATGTGGCAGGATGTGGATCCTTCTTTGGACTTTTGTTTTCGTCTTTGTGTGTGGACACAGTTTTCCACAAACCGCCACAGCTGAAGGTCGGCAGCGCTCGTCCTGCTTCACTTCACACTCCTCCCTCCATCATTCAGCCCTTCACATCCATCAGATCACGGCTCTGCTTCCTCTGCTCATTTCTCTCTCACATTCATCCCTTCCCTTTTTCCCAGAGTACCTTGTTCCAGCTTGAACACAGCTGGAACACATCAGCATTTGTATCAGCTCTGATTACCAGCCACACACACACACACACAGTGACACAGCACTCCAGCCTGACAGACAGGAAGCAGATATGATGCAATGTAATCCTGCTCAGACACACATGTGATTCGACTCATGATGTAACAGGCTGAATTCGCCCGGCAACATGAGGAAGACCTGTTCATCCACACACACACGCGCACACACAGAGTCATGTTCAGACCTGTGTCTGCTTCAGTCTCTTCATTTCTCTGAGCTACTTTCACTCGGTTCATTTGTTTCTCTGAGTGTCAAAACTTCTGATATAGTTTTATATTTTTCATTAAGATCCGATCACATCGACTTTATGGATCCACAGTGAAAAATTTACCTGTTACAGCGGCTCACAATAAACAAGGTGCATCATAAACGGATGAATGTTGCTGCCCTGTTGGCTCAGCTGGTAGAGTGAGCTCCACACAGTCCTCCCTGCAGCGACCCAGTTCTGACTCCGGCCTGCGGTCCACAGTGTGTGTGTCAGCGTGCACTGTGCCGTTAGCTCCTCCGTCTCACTGTGGACAGATCTCACATTCCCCGTGAGAACAGGCGGTACTCACGGTTCAGCTGTATCATGGAGTGTGTTTTTTAGTTTAGTTTGCTTCTTTCAGGTTAGTTTAAAATAGTTTAATTTTGAATTTTGTCTTCTTTGGATGAATGAAAGTGTCAGATGATGCTCACATGGAAAATAAAGAGCTGTGACAGCTGGAGCAGATGTAGATAATGGATTTATCACTGAGCCGACATGGCCTTTTGAAGATGGAAGAATGAAGATGTTCTTCCATCAGACAGTTCCTGATCTGATCCTGGCTCTTCTCTTTTAAGTTGTTTAGCTCACATCACGTCTTTCCTGCACTGACAGCTCTTTAGGACCGGACAGGTGATGAATGTTGGTGTTCCCTCAGTGTGTCTGCTCAGGCAGAGGTGAGCTGATCCAGGCCTGCAGGTGGATCCATGCTGACGGTGTAAGGATGGAGGAGACATGATGATGATTCCCAGAGGAGAAGCTGCTGTCACTGACATGTAAATTTCATTTGACACATACGTACCATCTATACTGTTTATGTGGAGTCCAGGTCCAATCACGGAGCAGAGAGGACGGCTGATTTAAGTCGGATCAGGAAGTCAGTCTGTAAATTCTGTTGATGACATTTTTTGGGCAAATAATTTTTTCTTTGTCTCGTCCAAATATTTGTGGCTGAACCAGCATTTGTTTACAGCCTGTCAGATCACTGACTGCTCTGTTTCCCTGCCACAGTTTACGTGGTGAACACAGTGTCCTGAACATCTTCCCGTCACTGGCAGATAAATATTCAGATATTCAGATTCACTCGAGTGAATTATTAGTGTGTCAGTGCTGCTAATTATAACCACCACAAAGGAAACCAAACCTACAAAAACAAGATCTGCTCTGTTAGAAAGGTCACTGAGATTTCCAGAAAAGCAGTCCAAGTGTTTAAACTGATTTTACACCTCAAGTGTTACGGGCATGAAACAAAGTCCTCTGGTGGCGAAGACGCCTTCAATGTTTTTCCACTCAAAGTGCTGAATGTGAAAATCTGTTCCGCTGTGGTTTGTTGTGCTGCTGAGGCAACGCTCTTCTTCGCTGGTGGTCAGCCTACACACTCTCACACACACACACAAACACACACGTGTGCTTCCTCACTAAACCAGCTAACAAAAACAACATACACGCTGTGCAGTCCTGCACATGGAGCTCCACACATCTCTCTCCTGCACAGATTCACTCCAGGTAATTCTTCTTCAGCCGGCAGCTCAGTGAATCGAGAGCGAACACACTCTGGAGCCAAGAGAGTTTTTAAATCACATTTTGGATCGTCTGGCTTCGTCTGCTGCCAGAAAAACAATACACAAGATTGATGAAGCCTCTTTTTTTCGCTGTGTGGGCCTGAGCTGCTCTGCTGACGAGCACAGCTGTCTGTCCACCGCCCGTCTGTCTGTACAGGCGCTCGTATTCAACTTATTTAACCTCTGTGATGCACCGAACAGCCACTCACGGTCGCTGTCCATTAATTAATTATGCTCGTGTTGTTTGAGAGGCTCAGCTGTGTGAAGATCGAAGGTGTGTGCGTTAACATTAATATGTGTTGCAGCGTCTCCGCGGCGACGTGACTAAAGATGTGTGTGAATCAGCGGGAACACGAGTCCAGAGGGAAGAGACGATTATGAAATCCTGGTTTCACTTCCCTGTGTCAGAGGATGACATGTCGTATGCTAACACAACATTAATCCAACGTTTCAGCGGCCTGTTGGGTAACTGATGGTTGTTTTTGTCGTCCTCGCTAACCTTTATCTCACTCTCCGTGATGTAACTTCATCTATTTGTGGGGAGTGGAGTTGTATCACTCAATGAATTGCTGTTATTCCCAGGTGAGCACTTTGTGGAGTGCTCATCGGAGAGACAATCATCATCTTGGTTCAGTTAAAAAGCTGCTGGATCATTTCACTCCGCTCCAGATGTTCCTCTTTTGTATGACTAAACTCGACTGTCTCAGACTGTTCACAGCAGCGACGACGTGACCTCAGATTTATATCAATAAAAAAAGATAGCCCACTCAAAACAATCTCTCTGGAACATATCTTAAAAATATAAAATCTGTTGTATCGTCCATAAATAGGAATGTTAATGAGGTGTACCTCAGATTAAACATCTCAACAGCATTGATCTGGCACAGAGTACATTATTATAACTCCAACAGTACAGCCCTGAAACAAGGTTGTGCATTTCCATCCAGCAGTAACAGACACGCATACGGCTGAAGCTTCACGTCCGACGTGCTGCTCATTTAAAGGCTGCAGGATTTTCTCTGCATCTCGTGGTGTAGCTGTTGATTGTAACCCGTCGCCTCACGCTCCTCTTCCTAGAATGAAGGAGAAACTGTGTGTGACACATTTTAGCCTTATCGTGCAGCGCCTGGTCTAAATGTCTTTTGTTCAGGTTAGAGCGCCCCCTGTTGTCCTCGTGGTCTCATTGGGTGGTGTCTGTATCGGGCAGCGATGTTCTCCGTCAGGATGAAAACAAAGAAGAAGAACAGGATCGTGTGGCAGGGACCAATCCGTTACACATGACTTTAATTTGGACCAATTCTGTGACCTGAACGTCGAGTCCATGTTTCACTGCAGTGTGAACAATCCTGTCCTGTCCCCTCACACACACACACACACACCATATCAGTTTATGGTGTAGACAGGTGGGTGTGTTGGCTCTGTCCTGCTCTGGTGGTCGACGGGTGGAGCTAACCTGCTGCACTAACGCCTGAACACACACACACACACACACACACACACACACACACACACATTAGACGTGTGTTTGTGGAGTGTGAACAGAGTTTGATGTGTTTACTCCGCACTGTCACTCCTCTGCTTTTACATTTTGACTTGTGCAGTGTGTGTTGATTGGAAAGTCTTGTAAAGCTGAGTGTGTGTGACAGCTGTGATACATCACAGACACACACACACACACACACATTTCATATTCAGTGTGTGTTTCAGCTCAGATCAGCAGATTGTCTGTCATCACACACACTCTGTCTGTCTGCCACCTGCTGGTCAAACGAGGAGCTGCAGCAGATGAACAGGCCGTGATGATAAATTCAAATGTATTCAGCCTACTGCAGTGATACACGCACACACACACACAAGAGACACACTGCGCTGTCATTAGCTGCACAAGCTGTCAATCAACAATTATGCAGCAGTAACACACAGACAGGCAGAAATGTTTCCTCGCTCTGTCACGTTTAAATGAGATGACTGACGGAGACGGAGAGCTGTTATCTTTGTATTCATGGAGAAACACACGGTCACTTCATCAGGTCCACCTGTGCAATCCAAACATAAACTGTTCATGTAACTACACGTTGGTTTGTGATGTTACAGTTGAAGTGAACTGTGTTATACTGAGAGCTGACATGATACCAGACACTGCAGGAGAACACCTCCACCCACCTGAGCTCAATCATAAACTTCGTGTATGATTTCTGTGTGACGTGATGAAGGTGTCAAACAGTCTAAAGAGTTAGACATCCTCCCTGAATGCTGACCGGATTAATCATGACGCTCTTCAAACTGAAACATGTCGTATTCAGCGGTGTGGGCTGATTATTTGTGTAACGTAACCACGTTGAAACTTTTACGAAACAACATTTTATTTCTCTGATTCAGAGACTCTCTTGTGGTCGCGCTCCCTCTCTCTCTCATTCACTATCACTCGACCACAGCCGCCTGTCCCTCAAACAAACAGACAAAACCCAAGTATGAAAGGAAACTTCATGACGTCTTCATTTAGAGTCAGACTCAGACAGAGAAGCCAGAACACAACAGGTATCAGAGCTTAGTCCATGAATGCACCTGGAGCACGCTCAGTTTCAGTCACGTTTCAGTTTGCTCGTCTGTTTGGTAACTGCAGCCTGACGTCAGGTTGTTTCAAACCTGCGTTTTCACTGCAGAGCCTGATTTGTTCTGAACAAACAAGTCTGTTTCAGATCATTTACTCCAGCCTGAGCTGATGGGTGTACGTTGATTTCACTGTGTGTGTGTTTATCAGTGTGTGTGTTTATCAGTGTGTGTGTTTATCTACGTGTGTTTTAGTCATTTCGAGCGGTTGGTTCAGGTTTTATTGGCGCAGACTAACGGAAGTGTTCACTAAAGCTCTTTCATACAGACAGCCATCTGGGTGTGTGTGTGTGTGTGTGTGTGTGTGTGTGTGTGTGTGTGTGTGTGTGTGTGTGTGTGTGTGATTTAACGTGGGCTGTCCAGATGTTTCTGGAAAAGTCTCGTCAAAGGGCCGGTCCACCGGCAAGAAGAGGAGAGGATATATGAGCCCAGGCGGACCGTGTTTCCATGGCAACAGCAGATGTTTCCAAAATGGTTTGAAGCAGAATCCCACACACAGACCTCCAGAGTGTGTGTGTGTGTGTGTGTGTGTGTGTGTGTGCTGTATTTTCTCTGGAGTGTCTCTGAGGAAAGCTCTGCGATATCGAGGAAGTCCAGAGGAACTTTTCCTTTATTACTCTGACAAACTGAATTATAATTCAGACGCCACTCTCCCTCGCTCGCTCGCTCGCCCGCCGTGCAGCTGTTTGGCGACTTCGTTTTCGTGAAAGTGTGTCTGTTAACGTCAGAACGCCGGAGTCGCCCTGCCGAGAGCCTCTTACGCTGTTAACTGCTCCTGTTGCATGCTGAGAAAAACAGGTGTGTTTATGCGTGGGTGTGTGTTCAGGCATGTGTGTTTTACCATTAGAGTGTGTGTGTTTGTGCTCGTGGGTGTGTGTTGTGGCCATGTGAGAAGGAGATGTAGTGTCAGCGAGTGGTTAGCGTTGTGTTTTATGACTTTATTTTGGCTCTCAGCCTGCCTGACACTGTCTGCCTGCAGCTCCGTCTGCCTGCAGCTCCGCCTGCCTGCAGCTCCGTCTGCCTGCAGCTCCGTCTGCTCTTCAACCAGACTCAGGATGCAGCACGCTCAAGTTTATACTTAGAACAAAACTCTGATTTGAAAGTGACAAAAATGAGTCCAACAAATCGAAAAAAGAAAATTATGTGAAAATTAGAAAAGTGTGTTGGACGTTGTCCCTCACTGAGGATTTGGGTTTCATAAAAGTTTGGGCGAGGCAGGAAACCAGATGTCAGCTTCTGGTTTGCCAAAACTGAAAATATGGTTACCATTTTTAGTCACCATAAATTATTTTTTATTACACCAACAGAACAAAGCTCTTTGTCGTTGGTGTTTTTATCTGAATCTTGAATGCTGCATCAGTTAACTCTGAACCTGAACATGAGTAAATGCTGAAACACAAATCGCCTCACCCATCGAGTCAAACAGGGTGTCTGTTGTGATGGGTCATTGTGACTATGACCCGACACAAAGTCTGATGAGTCATCTTCTCTTCTCTTTGCAGAAGGAGTTTGCGGCTCCGCCTCCTCTCCTCTTCAGGAAGCTGAGTAACCCCGACCTGTCGCCCGCGGCAACCTCCGCCACCAAGTCCAAACTGCACCGACAGCTGAGCCAGGACGAAAGCTGGGCCCGACGCAGCAGCTTGGCCATGACCGGTAACACGCAGACAGCACCTCCACACACACGGGCTGTAACATGAAATATCATTTCTCACATCTGTTCACGTCAACACGCGTCTTTGTTCTTCTGAACACAACAACCAACATGCTCTGCGAGCAGATCACCCCAAAATAACTTTGCAGCATCTCTGACTCTTATCTGCTGACGTTTAGCAGCGAGATGTTTGAACTGTTTGAACACTGTTTACAAAATGAGTGAAACTGTCCACGATAAATTATGCAAATGTTTCACATGAAGTTATTTTTGCTCCTTTGAAACTGAAACGGTGAACGTGTTACTTGCTCATAGTGAGATCAGATCACAGGTGGTCACTCTGTGTGCACTGACGTACCTCCAGCTCTCCGCGTGTGATCGGATCACTCAGGATAATATCAGGTGTGAATATGAGGTGTGAACAGGCTCACGATGTCCTGACAAACCGCTCTCAGCTTCAAATGAACGAGTGAACTCGTGTGAGGTCATGAGCACTTTGTCTTTTTAATCCTGCTGCAGTCTTCCATGTAATCTGTAATCTGTAATCTGTAGATGACCACAGATTAACAGCCCTATCTCACTGAACAGAGGTCATGTGATAACGTTCATCTCAGGTGGAAAGTGAGCTGCAGCTGGACACCAGTAACATCTTCATCATGTCTGACTGTGAATTACTGACTTGTAGCGGTCCAGTGGAGAGCGGGTTAGTCGGGTTTGATCCGAGTCTTTCTCCTCCCGTCCTCACAGGTAAGCAGCTGCTGCCTCTGTCCAGCAGCCTGCACGCCGGGGTCAGTCAGCTGGCCTGGCAGGGACCCTCTGGAGGGTTTGGAGGGCCTGGGGCCACCGGAGGAGCATCTGCAGGAGGGGAGGTGAACAACCTGGTCCGGATGAGGAGCCAAACGCTCGGACAGTCTGCGCCGTCACTCACCGGACTGGTCAGTACATACACACGACACACACTGACTCTGCAGGTACACATGGGCTGTGTCCCATTGTGTTAGTAGTAAGAGTAAGAGTAAAAGTAAGAGACCATAACAGGAGTAGTTTAGACCCTGCTGTTGCATGTGGACTCCACAGAGTCTCTGGAACTCTCCGCACACGTGTCGCCTCGCTGAACTGAAACGTTTCTGCCTTCAATTTTCTTTTGGTCCCGTAAAAACATCAAAATGTCAAAATCTCTGGATCCATGTGGATCCTGTCTGTGGGACTCTGCTGAATGCAGGCAGACCGAGGATGACTCAGTGTTTTACAGCCTCACACACACACACACACACACACACTGTGCTTTGCTGACTGCTGAGAGGAGCAAATGGAGCAGAAATGACAGTGTGTCGGTGTGTGTGGTGTGTGCTTTTGTGTGTGTTTGTGCAGTTGTGAGTGTAATGGGTGAAGATGCAGCGCTGCTGCTGACCCCGTATGACTGTAATCCATGGATGCACCTCTGCTGTGTGTGTGTGTGTGTGTGTGTTCTGTGTGTGAGCTCCACTCTGACCTCTGCTGGCTGTAAAGGGGAGTACTCATTACAGATTACTTCATATAAAGAGATATTTTCCGTCAGTGAATTCTTTAACAAATGTAACAAATCCAAACTGTTCACAGCGTATTTATGTTTAAAGGCAGAGAATCAAGCTGCTGTCACATGTTGTTTATGCTCTTTAATTGACTTCACTGATTAATGATTAATTATCAGAGTAATCACTCATCAGCTGTTCTAAATGACTTTCAGCATCAGATCTGCTCACCTGCAGTGATTCAAGTCTGTCACCAGAGTGAACAAAGTCTGAAAAAACCAAACAAGCAAAATGTTTAAAACAGCTGTAAAATTCTGAAACATGAAGTTTAATAACTGAACTTGTATCTGGTTTGTTTAAATGCAGTCAAAGTTCAGGATGTGCAACACAAATTTCATTTCTCTGCACATTTTTAATTTCTGTGTAAAAATTTAAATGTTCGATAGTTTAGCAGGTTTTAATTTAAATTAAATGAATCTCAGGTTAATTTGAACGTGTGGCTGCTGAATCCATTGATCTATGTACATACCTTCCTTACTCCTTACTTCCTTTCTTCCTTACTTCCTTACCTTGATTCCTTAAACATGATGCTGCATGTTCAGGGTGGAAATAACAATCAATCACCTGACAGACTGAGTCCTTTAAAACACAAACTGTGTAAATCCACCAGCAGATGGCGTCAGTGTTTAATGTGAAGAGCATCACCAACAGCTTTGTCTCATTGTGTGTGTGCGTGTGTGATAACGGTTGTCGTTTATCTCACACACTTTCAGATGTTTGTGTGTGTGTGTCTATAAATGAGTTCCGTGTTCATGTGACTCGACACGTTTGGTCTGTGAACACTGTGCTGTGGGTAAAGATCACTCTGTGCTGGGCTGGTTAACGGACCACCATCTGTGGTGAGTGTTAGCTGGACAAGAATCCATGACACCCAGATGAAGAACACGATGAAGTGTGTGTGTGTGTGTGTTGTTTGCTTTGGCCGTCTGAATGTTCAGAATCGTCTCCGTCCTCCGTCTCTGAGAGGGATCGTCAGACGCAGCCAGCAGGAAATTGTAGCCTGGATTTAAAAAGGAGAGTGTGATCTCGGAGTTATTCTAGTTGAGCAAATAATCGCAGGTTATTATATTTCTCAAGGGCAAGTTTATTAATGTTTTCCTTTTTCTTGGCGCCCTCTCCGACCCGGCTTCACTCACTCTCTCTGTGTTTCTTGGTAAACAGCTTCATGCTCATCATATTTCACTGCAGTGTTGTTCCTCAGGGTCACAGCTGCCACAGTTTTTATATTACAGGGCTTAAAGCTCCATCTCTGCTTTGAATGGACTTAGATCAGGATTTAGGAAGAACACCTGAGCCCGCTGAGTCTCCTCTCGTGTCTCACCTCTTTCAGCTCTTTAGCTTTTCCTTTTTATTCTTTATGTCAGACTTTATGACAGACGGCATTAGAGGTGTCACGATTGGATTCAGTTCTCCATTTAAAGATGTTTTCAGCACTGACTGCTCTGAAAGATCAGCAGCAGGTCATTTGTTTTATGTCCTCACAGCGACATTTCCTTTGTGTAGTGTGACACACACAGCTGATCTCTTACTACAAACTGTCCAGCAGGTTTGCTGTGAACTGGTCAGAGAAATACGTTGTTATGTCACTTTAGTCAGTGTCGAGATGAGCAGATGAGACAATGACAGGCAGCGAGTTGTGCTGCGTCGTCGTAACAGAACGTTACCGTTACGTTAACGTTACGTTTCAGCAGAGTGAAAGTGTAAGAAACTCTGACGTCACTTATAAAACCTGTTGGCTGCAGGAGGAGGATTAGTGTCTAACAATTGATTTCCTCTCTGTCGGATTAAAAAGTGTGCCGGACCACCTTAATGGACAGAAAACCTCCACCCTGAGGGTCTGTGTGTGTTACCACCTGTGTGATTAGTGTGTGTGAGTGTGTGTGTGTGTGTGTGTGTGTTGTAGAAACCATTTATGGATGTCCAGATGGTGTTTACCTCCTGACTAATGGACAAGGCTCTGCTCGCTCCTGCTTCCTGTCTCTCTGACACACTCCTGTTTAAGTGCATGTGTGTGTTCAGGTATCACCTGGTAACCCCTGTAAGTGCCAGATGGAGTGAGTGTGTGTGTGTGTGTGTGTGTGTGTGTGTGTGTGGGGACAGTTTACGGACACACAAAAAGAAAATGAACCTCTTTGTGTGTTTGAGAGCTCGCTTGTCTTTCTCTGACAGAGCAGCTTCATTCACTGAACAGGTGACACACACACACTCACATTAGCATACCATTAGCATTTGTGTTGGAGGAAAAGAAATGAAATCCTCTGCTGGAGGATAAAACAGAGCTGAAGATGAAAGCAGACTGCTGCTGCTGCATCTTTATTAACAGCAGTGAGACCGCAGAGACACACGAGAGCTTAAAACAAGAAGATCAGAACCACGTTCAGGTGAATCAGAGCGGCCTCGTTGTTTATCACTGACTGAGAGACTGTAAACACCAGGGTTTGTCATCACTTCCTGTCTCTGCACTGACACAGAGCAGCTTTAAACCGTCAAAGGAATAGTTCAGTTATATTTTAATATATCTTATTTTTAGCTGCAGAACATGAGACACTCTTCTCTGCAACATGCTCATCAAATCAGACAGGCATATAAACAGATCCCAGGTCTGTGTGAAGTCCACGTCGGGCTCGTTGACCTCTCGTCATCGCCCGCTCTGCAGGAACGGGCACTTAAAGATACATGAGAACATGTTGAATAATTACTGCGCTCTCACAGAGTCTCCTCCGCCGTGCCCAACGGAGACGATGACGGAGCTCGTCAGCCTTTGATATCAGTGTTTTTCCACAGGCCGGACAGACACAGCGCTGATTACACCTGCAAGCTGACACTGACTGGGTCAGTTCTGGTCCTGGTTTGTTTGCTGTTGGCACTTTGGAGATAAGATGACACTGATAAATCAGGTGAATTTGGAGTGTGTGCAGGAGAATTTGTACAAAAAATGTTACAAAGTGTTCCATGATTCATTTAAAGCTTCCCAGTGCCACATGTATGGACTTTTATTCTAGAGTTGCTTTTCTTATTTAGCACAAAGACCTGATGGAGAGTTTCTGTTGCCACAGTTAGCTGGTTTAATGTTTGTAGAGCAATGAGACTAAATGCCTGTACATCTTAATCTACTGTTTAATGCAGGTCTGTCCACACTTTGCTATGACCCGCAGTGTTAGCATTTGTCATCTTGTTGTTTCCCATCATGTATTTTCACATTGTGGTCACAGTCTGGTGTACGAGCTGAACATGCATTGATTTTATAGAAATTTGTGGTTCCTGGATAACAAAGCTCTTAAAAATAGAACTTCATGAAAGTAGCACACGAACGAACGAGAAGAGTGGATAGATTTGTCTCTTCAGCCTGATACAGAATCACACACGTCTTCTTTCATTTGTAACTCTGGAACACTGGTTGTGTCTCTCAGGTCATTGTTCTGCGGTACATTGATTCTGCAGCTAAGACATAGTTGTCATATTTCTTAACAATGATATTCTTAATAGGAAATGTAAATGATCACCAGAGAATAAACTTTGTGGATAAACTCTGTAATACTGTAGATTTAAATTAACATCTGAAGTTTTAACATTCTCCCAAAGTTTTTGTTGTTTTGGGCAATCCCAACATTTGTGAAATGTTTTCATTGGTGTGGTTCTGGGTGTGGTGTGTTTGCGGCCTCACAGGCGCCTCCTGGCAGTTGTTGTCGAGTTAAAAGCACAAATGATGTAAAGATGGAAGCAGTAAACACTCAGTGTTTGTTTCAGAGGCCAGAGTGTGATGATGACTCATGATGAAGGCTGGACTCTCAGAGGAGATGGTGAACAGAAACAGCACAGTGTGTGTGCTTATCTCCTTTCTGCATATCTACATGATGTCTCCCCTGCTTATTTTCACCAGACACACACTCACAGACACACACACACACACACACACACACACACACCCTCTTCATCTTGCCGCAGGCTGTCAGTTGTCCTTGTCATGAGCATGATTCATAGCTAAAGTAAGAAGCTGTGTTCCTGCTCCGACTTCACCTGCTGAGAAACAGCAGGACACGCCCCCGTCTCACCCCACCTACAGTGTACTGTGTGTCTATATATATATATGTATACACACACACACACACACACACACACACACACACGCACTTTACATTCTTGAGACACTTTCTGTTTCTTCTTTCTTGTGGATTTTTGTTGCAATGCTAAGGTAAAAAAATCTCTCTCTGCGTGTTCAGACTTCTATAATGATAATAACTGATAATGAATCATTTTTAGTAGAGACGTCTTGAGTCTGCAGGACGGGTTGAACAAAGTGAAACCAGTCAGTCGTCTGTTTTAAAGCTTTTTATGATATTTCACCATTTTTCACCCAAGTGACCAAACCACGTTTTCTCTCATCCTTCTGGTCGCATCATGCTGATAGTTCTGGTTCTGTGAGATGAGGTGAGACACAGCCGATACATTCTGTTTTGTTGTTACAGTAACAGTTTATATTTTGACTGAAGTTTTGTTCATTACTTTATTCATTCAAACTAACATCCTGCTGTATGACGCCGCTCTGTGCAGTCGACATATATCAACACTGGCATGTTTGAATCATTTGTAAAGCAAAGATCAGTGAATTCTTTTAACGTAGCTCACTCTAAAGGAAGAAGCACTGATCAGATCATTAGTAAACAGATACCGTCTCCTCTCTCGTACGAGCTGCTATAAGATAAGCTGACTTTGTCCTTCATGCTCAGATTGAGTTACAGAGTGTGTGTTGAATGCATTAAAACATGAAACCCTTTTCCCATATGGATGAGACATTCCATGCATTTCTCTCTCTTATAATCCTCTTAGTTTTAAGAGAGAGCCTTAAGACATCTGTAGCAAACATAAAGACTTTAAATTACCTGCTTCTGACATGTTTCAGCTGAGCGTGCTCTCTTCAGCCATCCAGTCTCTGCTCTTTTTATTTCAGTATCTCTGAATTGTTGAGACCATTTTCTTGTCCTCTGTTCTCTGTCTTCACTTCACTCTTTCTCTGCTTTCATGTCCTGATCCTCTTTAAGTCAAGAAGGAGAGGCTTTAGCTTAAGAAGAGTCACTCCACGTGTTGGTGGAAGGCAGCGCAGAGCCGAATCGAGCTGGCAGGCGAGCTCTGCTCTGCTCGGCTCGGCTCGGCTCGGCTCGATGACTGCAGTGTCCTTGTTTGAACTTGGACTCCGCAGCAGAGAGAGCGCTTCGAGTAACGAACAACTTCTCTTCAGGCGGTCTGAAATTTGACAGAATCTCTCCACCAGTTATGAGAGGGCTGAAACTATTTGTGATAATTTAGTGGTGAACTCGACTCGAGTTTGATGAATCGTGTGGAGGAGTCAGTTAATATCACGGTCACGTTACAGAAGTATATCAGGGCTGGGCCAATATTTAATGTTTCTTTCAGGATCTTACATATTTGCTGTTCCAATATCTTTGCATGTTTATTTTAGTTTCAGCTTGTCTCTGACAAAAAGTCAATTCTACACAGAGAATCTCTGTTTTTCATATTCTGAATGTGAGGAAATAAATATTGTGGTCTGTAAAACAAGCAGCATTTATTAGATTTATCTTTATGGGAATCTTTTTGAACACAAAAGCCTCATTGCATTCAGGGATGGATGGATAGATAGATTGATTAATTAATAGACTTGAAATTGAAATCATCTTTCACTGCAGTCCCAGTTGTTTGTTAGACTTCGATGATGCTGATAATAAAAAAGCTGAAATCTGTCTGCTGCTGAAATGTTTCCAAAACGTGAGCAGCGTTTTGTTTGTTCGGCCTGTCGAACGTGAAGAGCAGAGAGAAAGCCGGGGAGGTCACAGGTCTGACTTCCCATCTTACATCTCACACCTCGCCAGACGAGAGATTCGACAACTCCGGCAGAGCGTCCTGTGATGAGATGGAAAACATTATGCAGGAGGAGGGACGGAGGGGAAAAGAGCAACGTTGTGATGGACAGAATAAATAAATCAAGCCAGAGTGTAATAAGAAAACTCATACGGGGGGTAGAAGAGGCGAGAGAGAGGTGGAGGGAGATGGATGAAATTAAAGCTGGAGGTGAAGTGAACGCCTCGTGTAGCTGCTGTCTGCTCTGTCAGAGGACGGACGGGAAACATCATTTTCATATTTCTTTTTGCATATCTTAGACTGGAAGTCTCCGGCTTTATTTTCTCACTTAAACACCCTTTGTATGTTTTTACAGCACACTGGTAATGTGTCAACCCTTCATCCACACAGACAGCATCTGTTATTAAGTACAAACTTGAACTTCTTGAAAAGCTTTAACGGGAGATGGACACAATTTTTTCTGAGGAAGTTGCGACGTAGGGAACCTTGAAGTCATGTGACCATGTGACTACTTATCTCATGAACCAACGCCTCACAAACGGCATAAAACAGGAACAAGCTTTCATTCAAATTAGATTTGTTACATTTGGATGAAACAGAAATGAAGTCCACGTCTTTTCAAATGTTGATGTTATTAATAATCTATATTGATACTTGATGATGATAAACTAATTTGAATTTGTCCGTGCTGTCACATACATACTCATAAACGCGGCATCATTTGTCGAGGAGCTTACTGACGTTTCAGGACTGACCAGTTAGGAACCTTTAGTACTTTTGTATCTAAACCGTGATGAGGCCGTGAATCTCAGTACTTAATACTTACTTAATACTGATCAGATTAGTCTGTTACATCAGAAAAGCTGGAATCAAATGTCAGATGTGTTAACTGATCATTTGATCAGGTAGTTCATGATTTAATTCAGTGTGATGAAGAAGACAGGAGTTTGATCTGAGCTCATAAATAAATAAACTCACTGAGCCGCAGACGTGATAAAAAGGTGTTCATTAACTGCAGATGACTTTGACTGTGAAACTTTTTAAAGTCCTGTTTTCTTTTTTATGATCTCAGTCCTAATGTGCTCCTTAATTACAAGATTTAAATAGGCTAATAAATAATTGAAGCAGTCCAGCGGTCTCACATATAAAAGCTCTTCATGCACTTTCATGGGGATTGATTTCATAACAAACACTCCCATTCTGCAGAATTAAGCTCACGTGCTGTTAACTGCAGCCCTGCGGGCTCTATCTGCTGCTCCGCTCTCCTCGTTTGTCATCGCTGCAACCTTTACAGTTCTCCTCACGGTGACAGACTTTA
This sequence comes from Nibea coibor, assembly GCA_023373845.1. Classification (NCBI taxonomy): domain Eukaryota; kingdom Metazoa; phylum Chordata; class Actinopteri; family Sciaenidae; genus Nibea; species Nibea coibor. Next base: position 26,446,446 of record CM041718.1, on the reverse strand, counting down.
ATTGGGTGAAAATGTGAGGAGTGTATTCAACAGTGCAGGAGCCCTCGAGTCACCGGTCAGCCGCCGAACCTGTAATTAACAGCAGCCTCCTCTGCATATCTGCCAGCACATCTTCGTTATCTTCTCTGGTCTTATGATTTCTTTTCAGCATATTTGTTCATCGCTCACTTGTTCTGTCTCGACTCTCTTCTTATTACCTGCTGCCTTATTAGCAGCAAAAAGGCTTTTAGCCTCCCAGTGAAGTGTGGACGAGTTGGCCTTTGGATGGATGGACCGTGCGTGTGTGTGTGTGGACGAAAATATTAACCTGGCTCCATTTCCAGCCCTGCAGATGTTCCAGTACTTTGCAGCTAATGGGAAGAAGTCAGGCGGGTTGTTCATTTTCTTTTTCAGCTGGACGATGTTCGGCTAATTACCTCCTGCCCCACTCCTGACAGTCATCCACAGAAACACACATCAGAGCTGCGTTTACTGCTTCATTTGCTTCCACTTGATTTTTGACTGTATTGAGTTAATTACCCACCAATACACACACACACACACACACACACACACACACACACACACACACACACACACACACACTTCCTCATGCACGACGTCCCCTCCTGCGGTGAGAATCCAGCATGACTGACTGCAGACAGCAATTAGGGCCAGGCCATGAGAAATGAAGAGTGTGTGTGTGTGTGTGTGTGTGTGTGTGTGTGTGTGTGTGTGTGTGATCAGAGAGAAAACAATGCACAACATCAGCTGAACCTCCAGGCAACTAATTTCTCTGAAATAATTAGCCGCATAAAGAGGTTTTATTTTCAGTCTTCTCTCAGACTCGAGTGGAAATAAGAACTCTTCCATTTGTTCTGCTCTTTGCCTGCCTGCACGCATTATGCAGAGAATCAAGCTTGTCTGATCAATAGGCCAGAAGCTAATTACGACGATTCACAGTGGATTTAGTCACGCGGTGCACTAACAGAGTTTCTCAAACTTTTTACTCCACCATCATGACGGAGGTTAAAATACAGCAGCGTACAGAGAGTTCACACAGGTGGAGGTTTATACGACTGACGTCATCTTTCTTTGGACATGTGGCTGCAAATGTAACACTCACTGGATGACACACACACACACACACACACAGTGTTTTTAATTGTCACTTGGCGGTTCCAGTCAGACCTCCTCTTTCTCTCTGTGGTCCAAGACGTTGAACAGTCCCTGTTATCCTTCACTTTGCACTACAAAGACCTTTATTACACTGTGTAGGACACACACACACACATACACATGCCCACGCATACACTTTGCAGAAACACAGTGTCCTTGTCACCGTGGTAACTGTCACGAGTTCAGAGATGTTGAGAATGTGTTTGTCGTCTCTCGGCGAGGTGATTCACTCACCTCTTTCTTCCTCTTCTGTTTCAGATCGATCGCTGCATCGAGCCTCGGCTGCTTGTTTTGATTAACTTTGGGAGTGTGTGTTTGTGTTCAGCAAGGCGAGCTTGGTTTGGTTTGGTGTGTGTGTGTGTGTGTGTCTCCGAGGGGATGAGATTGGGGAGTAATGCAGGCTTTATTTCTTCCCATACAGCAGATAAAAGCAGAGTGCAGATAAAATGTGGCTGTGGATCCCTGCAGGCCTCAGCTTTGGTCTCAGCTCTGTTTACTCCAGCAGAGAACACACTCTAAGAGGAGGGAACACACACATGTATGCACACACTTTCACAAACAAGCTTCTTAGAGCTCAGCAGGTGTGTGAGGGTTTGATTAGGAGCTGTGTTTAGCTCCAGGATGTTTCATCCAGAATATTTGTTTCATTACTGCGGGCCACGAGTCCGTTTCCACACACCGCCTGCTGTGCATCCCATTGTGCTGCAGACATGGAGCACAGTTCACATCGCCGCTTTGGTTCCCATACCACAAATACTATGATGAAAAACAGTCATTCCTCTGTGTGTGTAGCATTTTTTCAGTTAATTGATAGGAAGACAGTAAATATGTTCCCTGAGCTCGAGGTGTCATTTGAAATGTCTTCTTTCTATCTGCTCTGATGTAAACCAGAGAGAGAAGCAGCATCGTCACATCTGAGGAGCTGTAAGCTGAAAGTTTTAAAGCCACGATAAAGATACTGCTATCATACGAAGATGACCTAATTCATCCATCAGTACCAACCATGCTGAATTTTGGTGAGGGAAAAACTGGAATGGCCAGTTTCACAGGCGTTGACCTCTGACCTGAATATTTGTGAATCAGAATGTTTCTCTGGGTGCCCGGGGGTCTCCCCTGTGCAGACACGCCCACTTCATGGTGATCTCATGTAGTTTACTTCACACACTGAGGTCCCGAGACAAAACCGAACGTCTGTGAAGCTACGCAGTCTGATACAAATGTGCTGTATGAAACAGCGTCATGTCCAGATGACGACGATGATGATGATGATGATGAACCAGCCTGTGGAGCACACGCTTCGAGGTCTCCTCATCTCACACGGGTTTGGCAGCAGCACTCAGACGTCGTGTTTCCCATCAGCCACCTCTTTATCAGATTCAGATTTTAATTCGCTGGAGAAGTTTTGGGGCGATTTTCTTTGATTGTGTGTTTGTGCTGCGATCCCTCATATTCCCCCGAGAACAGTAACTCCTCCGCGGTGTGTGGTGATGGATGTTTGCTCCGAGGACTCAAAGATTAACAAACACTTTGACTCTGTTTGTTTTTCATCAGCTGGTTTCACTTTCAGCTCTCGCTCGCTCAGATTAGTTTTTAGCTTCCAGGACAAACTTTTCACTCTCATGATGCAATTCTTTCTTTTGTCTGTCTGAGGATGGTGTCCGTGACTGGACTGTCATGTAAGTGTGTGTGTGTGTGTGTGTCTATGTGAGAACAATGAATTCAGGTAACCTGCAGAGTTAAAACAAAAAAACTCATCTTCCTGCCGGTCTGCATCAACTTCTGTCTCCATCCAAATCTTTCTATTTTCTTCCTGAGTAATTGAATCTCCAAATGAGCACAAGTTCACACCGCAGGATGCACTACACACACACACACACACACACACACACACACACACACACACACACTCTCTTATTGACACACTTCTGATTGATCTCCCATCCTTCAATCTAGACTCAGTCAGACAGCTCTCAGTGTTTAGTGTTTTATTTATTAGACTGTATGTTGTACACAGCCACACACACACACACACACACACACACACACACACACACACACACACACACACACACAAACTTTGACAAGCGGACCTGGCACTGTGTCTGAGCCATTGATTGACAGGTGGACTGATTGCATGCAGGGATTGATTAGTGAGATTTAGTGAGGCGGAACTTCCTCCTGTCAGTCAGAACAGGAAGTGGAACATGTCGTTTGTAATTACAGAGGATTTCATTGGCTTTTGCCTCAGTGTGTCGGCGCGTGTGTGTGTGTGTGATGTGTGCATGTATTTTGTCGGCTTTTTAGAGCCCAATAAATGAAACCATGAACTGAACTAATTGGAAACAAAAGGCTCAATTTGCATTTGTCTTCTGCGTGTGTGTGTTTGTTTCTGACGTAGGATACATTTGGGGACTCATTACTCATTGGACCACTCGTCCAATCAGTGTGGCCGGTTCAAGAGAACTTCTCAGATTCACCAGTCTTCTCATTCTGTCCCGTACAAAAACAAAAGGACTGATTATAGAGTGTTGATTTATTTTAAATGGAGCTTGAGGTTGTTACACCTCACATTATTTGTGACGTGTGTGTGTGTGTGTGTGTGTGTGTGTGTGTGTTGTGTGCTTCAGAGTAAAAACTGGGGCGAGACATGCAACAAATGTGGACAATAACACACACTTAAAGATAGAACTAAAGACTGTGAGTGTGTGTGAGTGTGTGTGTCGCTCTCACACCCTGGGAGCTCTGGGTAATGATGTTTTGAACGCAGTGTGGTTTTCTCATTTGCACTTTGAGAAGAGTGTTTGTGCATGTTTGGTATCTTACACAGACACACACACACACACACACGTACAGACACACACAGACCTGAAGGGACTTTGATCTGCAGCGAGTTTTCTTTTTCTGTCAGTGGAACGATGTTTCTCCACTAGAAAAACTACGACTCAACCGATTATTGAATTTGTTGTTAATCGTGTAAATCGTGACATTGTGATTAAACAACATAAAAATTTCTTTTTTGTAGGATGTACTAAAGTTTTAATCATTTTCTCCAAACAGTGTTGAACGCGTTAAAGAACCGTCCACGTGTTTCTGTACGTCCACATGATGAGCCGATGGGGATTATTGACAGCTGGTGGCTTATTTGGAAAGCTGCTGTACTTAGTTTTATTAGCCCCCCTCCAAGCTTTTTGTCTTGTAAGCACACACACACACACACACTAATGAATGGTCGTTAATTAGGAAAGTGAGCTGTTGCCTCTCTAATGGAGCAGGGCAGGGACGTTCTGTGCTGTGGTGATGTATGGTTTTAAGTCTGAGCCGACCCACCGGCCTCCTCTGGTCTAAAACCTAATGTCCAACATCAATCACACTAACAGGGTTAGAGCACACACACCGCTGGCTCTCGGGCTCTCGCTCCTCTTTGTCTCTTTCTTTTGTCTCATGAAGCCTGCCTTGGCTTGCATACAGCCTCTGTTAAGCCAGGTGCCTTCCAATCTAGGTCAGCCTGTGTTACGGTTATAGTCCTGGACCGTAACAGGTCATTTAGAGCCCCGACTGCAGCCACAGATCTGGGGTCGGTCAGATTCAGCAGATATGTGATCTCTATCGACCACATCAGTTCAGGAGAAGATCCCATTACTGCTTTTCTCTTCACGCACTCCTTCCCCTCTCTGTGCATTATGTTGCCAGCCATCCATCACACAATGCATCGATCTCTACTGCAGGTATTAATTATTAGAAGAATTGCCCGCCTGCTCTTTAGAGGCTGAGTGTGAGTACACACACGTGATGGTGTGTGTTTATTGCCTCAAAAATGACCATAAAGTTTAATCACTGAACATTACAAGCGTTGCAGAGGTTTGTTTGTTGCTGGTTGTTGTTTTGGACTTCATTACAGAATATTTCACGTGTCCTACTGACCCTGTTTACACCTGGCTTCAATACTAAACTCTCTTTCACCTTTCATAACATGTATGCTGCTCAGAGTGTTTCACAATGGAAAACTGAGGATAATGAGGATAAAATCAGTAAATAATTATAATAAAAAAATATATTTCATATCAAATCGAAACAATGATGTAAGAAAAATGTGGAGTTAATTAAAAGAAAGATCATAAAAATGTGATTTTGAGCTTTTTTGATGAAGTCAAGGTGTTTTCATTTATAGAGTATATACGTAGAGATTCAAGGTGTGATACAGAGCAAGACGATAAATCGACACAACTGAAGATAAATCGACACAATTCAAGATAAATCGACACAGTTCAACATAAATCAACATAATTTGGGACAAAGCAGGCCGCTGTAATCGGCACGTTAGGCTCATAAAACTAGCAATGGGCTTTGTTTCCTGTTCCTGTTGACCCAACAATGAATCATTTGATTAAATGCACGCAGGTTGCATTGCAATAAGAAAGCAATCTGATTGTGTGGACCACATCTGGAGTTGGTCTGATCACACCTCAGCCAGGTGTAAGTGACAGCGGCCCTGGAGAATGTTTATTTATAACTGTGTGTTTGGTTTCAGCCAGACGTTACTGATCCAGCTTGATGTCTGTGTGTCTGTGTCTGTGTCTGTGTCTGTGTCTGTGTGTCTGTGTCTGTGTCTGTGTCTGTGTCTGTGTCTGTGTGTCTGTGTCTGTGTCTGTGTCTGTGTCTGTGTCTGTGTGTCTGTGTCTGTGTCTGTGTCTGTGTGTCTGTGTCTGTGTCTGTGTCTGTGTCTGTGTCTGTGTGTCTGTGTCTGTGTCTGTGTCTGTGTCTGTGTCTGTGTGTCTGTGTCTGTGTCTGTGTCTGTGTCTGTGTCTGTGTCTGTGTGTCTGTGTCTGTGTCTGTGTCTGTGTCTGTGTCTGTGTGTCTGTGTCTGTGTGTCTGTGTCTGTGTCTGTGTCTGTGTGTCTGTGTCTGTGTCTGTGTCTGTGTCTGTGTCTGTGTGTCTGTGTCTGTGTCTGTGTGTCTGTGTCTGTGTCTGTGTCTGTGTCTGTGTGTCTGTGTGTCTGTGTGTCTGTGTCTGTGTCTGTGGCGTCATAAAATTCAGTGATTCCACGTTTATTCATTCATTCACTCAGTTGTATCAGGTCACAGAAGTCCCCTTCAGCATAATATTGTCTAATTTATCATTTGCCAGCATTTGTTGTTGCAGCGCTGTCACAGCAGGACGCTCATTGTTTGTGCTCTGCTACATTCACGTCTGGCTGTGAGCTAATGTCGCGGGATAGATGGTAACTTCCTTCTATTAAGAAGTTTATTTGAAGTTATGTCCTTTACCTTACAGATAAGAGAATGACTTCTTTCAGAGATGGAGGGGTCACTGAGTCCAGCTCCTGTAGCTCTCATTACACATAGACAGTCCTTTGTTCCTTTGTGTCACGTCTAGCTGCACTGCAGACGTTATCCTCTGAGAGATTTTTTAGAAACGGCTCTCTCTCAGCTTGTTTTCATGTCTCATTGTGAGCTAATGCTTTCTGCTTCGACTCGCTCACACAGCAGACAGCAGAAAGTGTCCTGAATCCACAAGTAGTCATTTAAATGCCACTTGGAGGACACTTAGAAGGTAAAGTATTCATCTCTTTGAGCTGCAAGTCTCATAGAGTAAAGAGTCCCTGGATGAGGAGAGGAATTAAGGACACAGAGACATTTTCTTTTCTGTCTGACTTCCAATAAAAGTGCAGAGTCAGTGTGCTGTCGAATAAGATGTAGTTGTTTAATGTAAAATCAATTCACTGCCAGATGAAGGAGTCAGGATCTGTCAGTCCATCTGTACTGGTTTTTGTGGGGGCTTTTTTCAAGCTTTATTTTTGACGGACAGCTGAAGACGACAGGAATGTTGGGAGACAGAGAGACGGGGAACGACACGCAGCAAAGGACCACGGGTCAGAATCAGCCTCTGCTGAGCCTTCGTACACCGGGCGGATACCAACTGAGCTAATCGACACTGTTATGTAATCTGAACCATCCATAAAATATGTCAGTCAGTTTACTCAATGATGAACTGAAGGAAACAGTTTGAGAATAACTGGTAGGCTGTCTGTGCAGGAAGCTCGTTATGACCCATATTTACATTTATTTTTAGGTGTCAGTGCCTGTAGTTATTGACGGGAGCAAAGGAGGAAGAGCGTCATCTTCAGCATAGAGAGGACGTTGGTGGAATCAGCAGTCGGTGTTTACGTCTTTTCTTTGTTTAGTTATGTAAGGAAGCTGACTTGCACAAGCTAATATTCTTATTTTAGCCCAAACCGTGATCTTTTCCTGAGGTTTTGATGCCTGAACCTGAACCACATTGCCATCATCGCTTCATGATATTTCACGTTCATGTGTCACTGCATAATGACAAAGTCTGGTACGCCTGTCACTGGTAAACTTTAACAGCCATGATGGTTTTTGGGAGAACACAACGACGTGTTGCAATAATACTTTTAGAAACACGTAACCTCAAACCAATAATAAGATATTTTGAGCGTGAGCAGGCTGACACCAAATATCTGGATCGTCTGGGAGCTTCATTAATCATCTCGCGATCACATCGTTTATTTGCTTTTATGAAGAGTGTTCTTACTGTACGTCAGCCTTTGGTCTCGTCTTCATCTCCTTGCCACAGTGTTAATGTTCTATGACCACTGCAGTCTGCACAGTGTCTTTGTGTGTGGTTCCCCCAGAGGATTCCACTCGGCATTGATCACTCCTTTTTCCTAATCAATAGCGACCTATATACGGATCAGTTCCCAGCATCCAAGGACATCCAGACTAACTCCCTCCTGAGCTGAGTAACCACAGTCTGTCAGCAGTGTAAAACATACCAGAGCTGACTGCTCTCCACCTTAGCGAGCATAAAAACATACAGTAATGTATGGAAGTCCGGAAAGGAAATATTATTGATGGAAGTTCTGCGTGTGGTCTCACTGGGCAGAGTTTACCTCTAAGCACTCTCTGCTGTTTACTGCAGATGTACCTAGCTTAATATTTTAATCTTTACTTTTCCTGCCAACATAAAATTCAAATCAAAGATCAGTCATTCGGTGCTCAGAGCGCATTTCTCTTTGAGGTTCGATTCCCCACCCTGCTTATGAATTAGCAGGACATGTCAAGACACGTACAAGGAGCACGCATTCCTTTACGGTTAAGACGAGTTTTTCACACCTTCCCTGAAGTCCACGGCGATAAAATCTGTGTTTCTGAGTGCAGATGTGACGCTTCGGTGTAAGATGGAGAGGTGAGATGAGTCCCCCACAGATCTGCTGTGCTCTGCAGTGGATAAGTGTGAGGTGAAGTGAGGGTCAGAGGGTCTGTTTGTGAGCCTCTATGACATTAGAGATAATTAAAGCCATCAGTAGAGCGAGAGCTCATTGAAGGTAGGTGAGTTACTGGTTTTCACGTTTTGACTGTTTGTTTACATATTGGTTAACTAGCTGAATTGAAAGCATGTTGAATCAGCTGTTAGCCGTTCCTGATCTCAAAACTCAAATGTGATGATTCAAGTTCTGCAGCATCTTTTGTCATTTTGAGATTTATGGACATTTATTCATGATGAACATCATAGATAATATCTTCGGGAAGTGTAAGTCACTTTCATATCTGTGTGTCGACTTAAGTTCACCTCCCATGGTATCGTTGCCTAACTTCTCCCCCTCTGCGCCTCCCCTTCGACCCTCCCAGTCTCCTCCTTCCTCGGGAGTCTCTTGGCTCTGTCCTGCAGAACGTCCATGCCTGTTACTGACCATATCCTGCAATTTCACGACGGTTAAGATGTTTTCCGCAACAATGAGTTAAACTGAAGAGCAGCGCAGTGAATATTTCATTTCCCCTGAAATGTTAATCCCATCCAAATGGGACTGAAGTCATTATAATTCACTTTATGCTGTTTTCACGGAGTTGTAGTCATCACAATGGAAAATCCTTGAAATGTCTGTCAACAACAAACTGCAGGTTTAGTCACGGTACAACATAAAACAATTAAAAACGCTCCTTTGCCTGCTGTCGAGAGGCTTCTTTGTTGATGTTGTTTGTTGGCTTCCATTTCCTCCTCATGGTCATCTGTTTTGCCTCATTCACTTCACTCCTAATAACATTTTTCATCATTTGCCAACAGCTTTTATTGGATTCACAAGCGAAGAAGGAATGAAAGGAGGGCGAAAAAATACAAACCGCAAACAAATCAGTGCTTTGGCAGCTGGATAGCAAACACCATTAATTCTCCCATTAGAGTTTGATTAGAACCAAAGACATTTCGTAAAGACTTTTAATGAAACTGGAGTCTTCAGCCACAAAGAGAAAGAACGTCTTGGAAACAGCGGGAAAGCAAAATCAGTTTAAAGTTTAAAATGAGACGAGCGTCAGTGGATTCATCACCTCAGAGACTCTCTGAATCGGACCAGACGGGTTCATCTTGATGTTGTTTAGAGACCGAGCCAGAGGAAAGAAAGCTGGAGATCAGGACGCTGAGAGGTAAAAGGAAGAACAACAGAGACAGAGAGGATTTGTTCAGCTCATCGTCTACACAGGGATTGTTATTGAGCCTTAAGTAGCCGGTCCACGCTGTGTGTGCCTTGAAACCGCTGAGGGAAAAAGATTGATTTGGCCACATCAATACAAAACCCTCTGCCTTAAGCTCTTACTGGTAGCTGATGGGTTCCCATTTGTTTCCTCGGCAGCCTCTTTTCAGCATCTTTTCGCTCCTAGTACCAGTTTTCCAGCAGTACGTATTCGTTTTCGTGAACCTGTACAAAGCCAGATTTCCCTCAGCAGTTGGTGGAGACCAAACCAGAGCTAAAAGGACTTTCCAAACATTAGCATTCATTTTGGGTCCCGTCCTTTTAGCTCTGGCTTTGCAGCAGCTCGATGTTCCACTTTGTTCACAGCTGCCTTCTGCTACAGTAAAAGAGCAAAACTAGGAGCTAAAAGAGGCTGAAAAGCTCCATTACTTGTCTGTTATTGTTAGGTGAAGATACCGTGATGCATGTACGTCTGTCTGAGGTTACACCCCGATCATCACAGTCCTGTGCAGCATTACACCGAATGCTTCCTGCTTCATGCAGACATCCAAACCCTGTTCTGTTCTATTTGGGATGAGCTAATCCGGTTTGGACTATATCGCCCATCTCTGATGACGGAGAGGAAATTGAATTGTCTTTCCATCTCACCATCACTCCCCTCCTTCCCTCCGTCCCTCTCCATCTCTCTCCTCTCCGTCGTTTTTGTTTCTCGTCTTTGAGCTGGTGAGCCACAGAAAATCTTCTTTCAATAAAACCCTCCGTGTCATGTTTGCACTCGCTTCTCTCTGTTTACAGATTATTACCCTGCCGAACAAACACGGTCTGACTGCGTCTGTTTATGTTAATAACGTGATAAAATGTTCAGGACAGAGAAGCTAAATATTCTGATTCAGTTTAAGGTGATCTGCACAGTGTGATCTGATTTGTGTGGTTGTGTTTGAGCAGCGGCGTCTTCAGACTCCTTTTTCCACATGCATCATGTCAGCCTCTCTTCTTTATGTCTGTGGCTGTCTTACCAGAAGTCGAGGCTGCGCTCGGGCTCCCAAAATAAAAGACCGATAGATTTTTCCAGGTTTTTAGTCCAGAGTGAGCGACTGAGTTTAAAGATGACGATGGGAGTGAAAATCAATCAGCCATGCTTCTCTCAGGTTTTATGGCCTTACTCCGTTCTCGTCATAAAAGCAGTGAAACGTCTTTCCAACACTTAGTGGACACAAGTTCTCTTTAATGGCCTCAGCTTTCAATCTGTTATTGTGCTTTGACAAGGCTAAAACTTTGTACGTGTTGCCTCGCTCAGTCCAAACAAGGTTTGTCTGTCTTTGTGATGTGGACAGAGGCACAGCTAACAAACACCTGTCATGTGACATAATCTATACTAAGAGATGAACAGAACAGCTCGGTGAGATTGAACACTCGGTTCAGCAGACGTCTGTTCTCAAGCAGCACTTCTGTTGTCTCCTGTTTGCAGTTAAAGTCAAAGGAGACCAAATGAAAGAAGCATTCAGCGTGGACGACATTTTTAAAAAGAGTTCAGAGCTAGTCCGATAAATGTGTAAACAGATTATTGCCAGATTTAATTTGTAGTAATTAAAGAAGCGTTTAAACGTCCTGCAGGTAGTTTGGCCCAAAGGTGTCACCGTCCTGAATGTTACAGAGAGAATATAGCAACATCTTTACATCAACAGTAAAGTTTACTGTAGTAAACTCCAGATTATACATAAATCAGGACATGTATTTATTTATTTATCCCGTCCTGTTGTGAACAGCGATCACTGGTTGTGTGTTAGCTGTTTCCTGTGTCTGTATTCCCACAGCTCTCTCTCTCCGCTCGCTGCCTCACAACAAACTTCAGGTCCTCTTCTCTCTCCCGTGTGTCTGCCTGCAGACCAAAACAAAGCTCATTGAAGGAAGGAACAAGGACAGAACAACAGACTGTCTGTCTGTCTGTCTGTTTCTCTGTCTGTCTCTCTGTCTGTCTCTGTCTGTCGGCTGCATTGTTTGTTGTTTCAACTGAAGAGTCTCCAGTGTGGCTCGACTGAGCGGATGATAAACAGAAACACACTGACCACAACCAAGAACGTGTTTTGAACTGAGGTTGAACTCTGTCTCTCTCTCTCACACACACACACACACACACGCACACGTTTTACACTTTATACTAGTGTGAACTTTTCAACCCGCTAGTTAAACAGAAAATCCAACACACATTTACAAGATAGAGATCAGCTCAGAGCAGCGTGCAGAGAGGAGATTTGACTCAGCCAGCCGCGGATAAAACAGCCTTCTACAGCACTTTTAAATAAGCTCTGTGTGTGTGTGTGTGTGTGTGTGTGTGTGTGTGTGTGTGTGTGTGTGTGTTTGGGCTTCTGTATTGTCAAGACCTTGCTTTCCAATTGGCCTTTTCTCCCTGACAGTAGAAATAGCCAAGTTGAGCTCAGACCCTGGTCAGACGGGCGACACCAGACTTCACTGCTCTTCGTGATAAGACCACTTCAGTCCTCCAGAGCTGCTGTGGAGCTCTGACAAGACTCAGGACAAAGCTGTGGGTGGTTGGACACAGAATAAACACTCCTGCACGCTCTCATTCATTGTTTACAGGCGTGGACTGAAGAGAGAAACTCATTTCTGGCTAAATTCCTCCTGCAGAAAACTGAACAAAGATTTCTTGTAGACGTGTAACCGTGTTTTTAACGGTTACGGTGACAGTGACGAGGAAAGTTACCACAGTTTACTCGTATCTTTTCATTTATTGTTTTATTTAACTGGTGTAGATGAGGCACAGAGCTGGTCGTATCTGTCTGTCACGCAGTGCAAATCTAACACTACAACCAGGTGTAAAATACATTAAGATTATATTCCTGGGCTCGGACGTGACGCCTCCCGTAACGATGATCAAAACAAAACACGTTCAGTCTTCTGAGAGTAAAAACAGCCCAAACAGTTTAACCACATATATTCACATATTCAGAAGTATGTGATGGGAAAACGCTTCTGAAACACTCGGTGGGATTTAAAGTAGCAGATCGTGTCGTGATGAGGTTTCACAGCATCTGTACTCCCTCTGTGGCAGTGAAGTGAAGGTGACGGTAAATGTTTAAAAGTTTCTCAGCAGTGCGGTGCAGTATTCTTTAAGCCTGAAACCAAAGTAGAACCGGCTCTTTAAAACCCAGCTGCCCTTCACCAACTGCCCTTCCCTTTTCTTGAACTGTTCGCAAGGCCTTATGGGTAGCTGTGGGTGCTGAGTTCAGGGCTCGGGGAGAGCTGAATAACTGCTTAGTCTGAGGACATGTTGGACCTCACAGAACCACGAAATCATGAAAGTGAGGCGAAGAATTGGGCCACAGCATCCGTCTCTGTCTTCACAGTTTGTCCTCTGTCTCTCTTTTCTTTCATCAGCCTTCTCTCTCCATCGTTCTGCCTTACTCAGCGTTTTCTTATCAACCCTCCTCCGATGGGGAACAGCTTTATGCAGCACTGTGTCCTTTTCATCTCTCCTCTCCTCTCCTCTCCTCTCCTCTTTGATCTGGTCTGAGCTCCATCACAAAATTTGACGCCTCCATCTCGATGAGTTTTCAGAGAAAGTGCCGATCAGTGATAAAATAGACAGAGGGCTCAAAAACTGAAGAGTTTTTATGTTTTTGTACTTTTATAGTGTGAAAAATTAAGGATTAAAACAGGTGGTTCAACCACTGGTGTGCGCTCCCTTCAGAGCTCAGCTGGGAAATGTCATCATAGTTTCTTTGAGAAGTTTTGGCTCCGTCATGAGAGGAAATCGTGTTCAGTTCCTATCGACGTCCTGTCCTGATTTAGCGGGGTGCCTTGTAGTTTACAGGTCAGAGCCCCGTATCTGCGTCGAGATGTAGCAGTAGTTGGTGAGTTGGTGTCCGGGGTCGTGTGCTGTGCTGAGCGCTCTGCGTGTAATGGCTGTATCGATGAGGTCTGGGACCTGACGTGATGTGTGTCAGCGTGTTCCTGTTTGAGGAGGTTAACATGTTGTAGGTTGAACAGTGGAGGATGACGGGTTGGACTGTGCTCTTGTAGAGTAACAACAGAAGTTGCGGATGGCAGAGAGTTTTTGTTGGCAGCGCTTGTGGATGTCAGTGGTGTGATGATCAAAGTTCAGTTTATCGTCCAGGGTTAGTCCGGCGTTTTCACTGCTGATCATTGTGGGTTATGGATGAGGTTGTGCTGAGCTGTGGATGTGTTGATGATCCGCTCGGACATTCATTAATGCAGAAATGAAGTCGAGTGATTAGTGAAGATGTAGCTGAGTCACAGAGGTGGAGAGGTGAGACGTTCAGACGGTGACGCGATCGCTCTTCTTTGTGTCTTTGCAGCAGTCGGTTCAGTTCAAAGAAAACCTTTCTTGACTGGTGTAATCCATCAAACACTTATATTGTTGTCATGAGTAAAGCTTTGTAGACTTTCATATTTCCACGTCACGGCATTATAATTAACTTCTGGAATAAATGAAAGCCTTTGGCTTTCCCATTAAATTATCCGGTAAATAACTGGTTTATTATTAAAACTTTAAATTAGAGTTTGACACTCGGCTCTTTGAATCCTTCACACTCTGCCACACTGATTTACAACACATTGCTGTCGAGCGTCACACTTTCATCTCCTGGCCAGCAGCAGCCTGTGTGACATCTTCACACACGGCGGCTTGTTCTTTATGCTGCAGTGCCGGTACGACTACCGAACTGAAGAGCGGCGCCGCAGAATAACTTTGACTCTGATAGCTTTCTGTTAGCTTGCAAAGCCGTTAGCGTAGTGTGTGTGGAAGTTAACTTGTAGACTCATCATTAATTATGTATGTCATGTGGTTCAGAGTGATGTCACGGTGTACAGACACACCCTGGAGTACACCTTTACATCACTGCATCACTGAAGCTGCTCATGAACTTTTAACTTCCATAATTAAAGGTTTGTTTGTTTGTTTCATTCTGTCCACTTTGACTGAGTTGGACTTATGTTGGATTTCAGCACCTGAAGTCTTTATGGTATAATCTCACTTCACATGACTCCTGGTGTCTCACACAGGGATTAAATAATCCTCTTCTTATTCTGCAGCCTCAGTAAGCCGAGCAGCCGTTACTTCCTTCCTTGCTGGGAGCGGAGCTCCTTTCCAAGACTTGACTGTCAGGTCAAAGACGGAGAGACGTGCACAGATTGATTCAGCTTTGATTTCAGCCCTCCTCCTCCTCCTCCTCCTCCTCCTCCTGTCGTAGATGGACTCGACTAACGCTTCGTCAGTCTGTAACAAACACCACGGTGTTTAATGTATTCAGGCTGAGCTTTCTCCTGCTGTCCTGTCTGAGGAGGCTGACGTTCAAACACACCGTCAGCACAATACACAGCCTGTCAGCATAATGCACAAACACACACACTCAGCTGTCATCTCAGAACTCCGGCCTCGTGTTTTTCATTTTAACACTGCTCTGTTTGTCTCAAGCTTTCTTTAATTCTTCTGTTCTCTCTCACACAAACTTTTCTTTTCTTGCCATGATCGCCCAAACCTCATTTAACCCGACTGTGTGCACACACACACATGCTCTAACCACACACACACACATGCTCTGAGCGGAGGTATCAGTCAGGCTGTTGTCCTGACAGACGGCCAGCTGGCTGCAGGACAGTCAGACTGACAGTCGACCGACTCATCAAGCTGATGAATGAAGTCACACAAACAGGAGCTCTTTATCTTCGCTCTGTTATTACACAGTGTGGACGACGGCCTCGTCTGCCACAACAGTGTGTGTCTCTGTCTGTGTGTGTGTACGTGTGTGTGACTTCTTATTTGTGTGTTTTCATGCCTGTGTGTTAGACGTGCTTGATGCTGAGTTAGCGTGCGCATCCTGCTCAGTAATTAAACAGCCAAACTGTAAATAAAAGGAACGTTCCATTCCAACATTCAAACAACGCTCCGTAAACCTCAAAGTGACACATGGACTGCTCAGGATGGGCCTCGAGTACTCGAGTACTCAGTGTCGTATTAATCTCACTGATAATAATTCAGTGCGAGTACTCGAATATCCAGATGACTTCAAATGTCCGTCACGGTTCCAGAGGTGAGCGGCTGCAGGGGCGTGTGACAGATTAAAACAGAACAAACAGTACCAGCCCGTCAGAACTGCAGACATCCGTCCAACAGATTCAGATAAACAAGCAGCTGTCATGGACCAGCTGGCAAATTCTGTGCGGCTGCATCTGCAAACAGTCAGCAGAGCTCATAAAATACATGATAAATGTGTGAACACACACCAATAAACTTCAGTATTACAGCACACTGTGAAGCAGCACCGGTTCCGCCACGGTCCGGTTCAGAAGAGTCCCGGGCCTCCGCTCGGCTCCGCGTTAAATTCAACGAGCAGCTAGAGCTGACAGGAAGCCAGACACAGACACAGCACAGAGGACACGGGAGATTTTCAAAATAAAACACCCCAAACTGACGGTCGTAAAAAGAAGAACAGTCAGTTAGAAGAACATGAACCAGGAAAATGACCAAAGTGTGGAGGGAGAAACGCTCCAGGTGAAGTTTGAAGTGTGTGTGTGTGTGTGTGTGTGTGTGTGTGTTTGAGATATTTGTTTCTATCTTCAGCCTCAACCAGTCGGAGGTCTCTTGTTTCCACATCGTCACGTTAGAATGTGAAACGATAACATGCCGGCGGTGTAAAAGTGTCCACTGTGACCTTATGTGCGTGCGTGTGTGTGTGTGTACATACCCTGACTTTGTCTCCACTGACCTGTCACCTCACAAACATTTGAACCTCGATAAATCCCTGTCCGATGAGACGTCTTCATGAAGCGAACAGGTGAGCACAGACCACCTGTCCACGCGGTCAGGTTCATTTTGTGCGGCCGCACATCGACTTGTTTTTGTGGTTTTAGCTAAATTAACCTGGATCTAATCAAATTATGTCTTGTATCTCTTATCGTTGTGTTTTAGCAACAAAGTATGAAGATGTTTTAGTAGTTTTATCTCCAGCCTTAATCATTTCTGGTCAGTTTTGTTGGTGTCACCACGGAGACGCTTTCCTCTCCAGACTGTCAGTTTGTGTGACACATCCAGTGAAAGCATTGTGATTGTAGCTGGCACAGGCTGCACGGACAGTCTCTCGTAGAGAGGTCGGGTAGCCGGGTCTCTGGTTTTGACAGGGCTCAACAAGCCTGACGCTGTCAGCTAAAAACAGACGTGCCACAGTCTGAGCGCTCTCTGAGTGTTTGTGTGGTCAAACAGGGAGCGAGCGCGAGGTCAAAGGAGCAACCTCTCTCTCTCTCTCTCTCTCTCTCTCTCTCTCTCTCTTTTTTTTTACCAGACAGAAAAAAATGCTGCTCTCGGCAGTTCGTCATTGACAGCCGGGGCCACCGCTTCAATTAACCTCCAATACAGCAGAGACATAAAACGGAGCAGTAACGGGCTTTTGCTTTAATTAGCTGCGTGTGAAGAAAACAACTCTTCTTCTTCTCCTCAGTCTTTCTCTTTTCTCTACACGTCTCTCCTTTCACAGCACAAAGTAACATCATCCACACGTCCTCTGCTCGCCGTGGACGTTCTGTATGTCGCCGTGGTTACGCTGAAGTGTGAAGTGTTTATCTGCGGGAAATACAACAGAAGAAGAACGTCACCCAATGTTACTGTAAGCTCTAACGTTAGACGACGTGAACTTAGCTGTCCTCCGGTAAGCCTGAACACAGCGTGTATGTCCGGGTATGTCCGGATTATCAGAGGTTTACATCAGCCCGACTGAAGGTGGTTACAGCAGGTTATCAACGAGCAAATGAAGCTCTAACAAATATGTGACGAGTGCGTCTGAGCCGACAAACCAGCTACTTATCCGGGCCTCTCCAGACGGTCAGAAACCAGACGACCAGTCGACCCAGTGAGCTGCTGGTGTCAGTCAGTCTCAGTGTGGCTGTGTGAACATTCCTCTCTGTGGCCTCTTCTGGCCTTTGCTCTCATTAACACAGAGGCTCTGACCAGGAGCTGGGGGCCCAGCAGAGAGGAGGAGGAGGAGGAGGAGGAGGAGGCCTCACACTGTTTCACCAACATTACTCCGTCTGGTTTCTCCTCACAAAGGCTGAACATACATCCACAGTGCGTTGTGTTCGGTGTATTCCTGCATGCAGACTGGCAGAGAACTATTTTCTTCTTAGTTATTCAGCCCACCCATCCCTGCTCATTAACAGTCTCTCATCTCTTTGTGAGTCATCGCTCTCTGTGGAGCGTAGGAGGACACCAGCCACTCTGCCTTCTCTCCACCTCCGTATCTCTGCCTCCATTTCTTTCTGTTTTTCTGTCCTCGTTCTCTCGTTTTTTTGTCTCTTTATCGCAGAAGAGGCTCAGCAGTTTAAAAATAGCGTCCTGGTTTTTCTACACAGGCTGTTATACGTTATCTGTGATCCTGATTTTATTCAGACGGAGCCTTAATGATCCAAATGTATCTGATAAAACATGTTTCCAGGAATCAGCTCTGCGTCTGCGTCTCGTTCTGTCCCGGTCGATAATTCAGTTCAGCGTTTCATGTTTGAAAAACGTCCATCACAAGAGCAGTCCAAAATGTCACTGATGCTGTGTTAGTTATTTAATGCAGTGTTGTAGTTCATTTACATCAAATCACAAATGCTCTGTTTGGCCACAAGAATGTTTTTCAAATGGAGCTCCAACTTCTCCGTAAAGAAATCATTTTTTTACCGTCAGGAATGATTTCTCATTGTGTGTGTGTGCTGTGCCAGAAGATCTGCTCAGTCTGCTGCGAACACCTCTGGGATGAACTCTGAGTCGGATCTGATCACCCATCATCAGTGTTGGACCTCAGTGATTGTTTTGTGGCATGATGGGAGCAAAATTGTGAACCTTGTGAGGCAGCTGGACTCAAGAGATCATGTGAGAATTCACAGCGGTTTGGACCAGTCAGTGTGCTGCGAGGAGCTGCTGGCGGCTTCAGTTCTGCAGTTCAGCATCAGTCGTATCTAAAAGCTGTTTTTGTTCTTCTCCTGGCTTCATGGCTCATAGATCTGACCTGAAGTTCGTCTGTGATAGATGGTGATTGTCATCCAATCGCCTGCCGAGTGTTTCTTGAGAGTGCCCGCCCCTGAACACGATGGTTCTGTGTAAGAAACCATCTGCTGCAGTCAGACTAACAAATCTCTGCAGCAGGTTCAGCATCTGATGGCTGATCTGAGACCAGCAGAGCGGAGGCTGTGTGAGCAGCAGCAGAAGATTAATGAACATGTTTTTGTTTGTGACACGCTTAACGCTCACATTCAGGTGTCATGTTAAAGCGTCCACATACTTTTGTCACGTTTGAGAGGACGCAGCCAGTGAATGCTGAAGAGCTGCCGGTGTTGAATTAGTAATCATCCAAAGCCTCTGATCAGCACGCTCATGATTAATTCATCCATACACAATAATAAAACATGAACCACAGATTGTTCTGTGTGTGGGTGTGTGTGTGTGTGTGTGTGTGTGTGTGTGCGCTGTGAACACACCCTCTTGTTTTGATTAGAGCGAGCGAGGCTGTGGCGGTGGACACAGTGCAGAGGAGTGAGGGGAGGAGGAGGAGGAGGCGGAGCGTTTGTCCTCCCTCCATTCATCGCAAACGAAGTCTCTGTCCTCTGCCGGCGCCTGATTGGCCGCCTCCGCGGAGAGAGAGGGAGAGAGAGGGAGAGCGTGTGATGAAAGGACGGGGGAGGAGTCGGAGCATGTGAGCATACTGACACATAAGAGAGAGCAAAGAAAGCAACAACAGAAGAGACAGAGAGAGGCCACATCTGTGCTCTCTCAGAGGGGAGGACAAACGGTAACTGCACTCGTCCTTCCTCCTTCGTTCCTTCCCTTGTGTCCTCACTGTCAGCTGTGCCGGATCTCCTCCTTCCTGCAGCCGTTTGGAACCAAAGACTGCGAGATGCAGGAGAGGATGCAGAAGAGGACAGCGGAGATGAAGAGATGACTAGCGTGTGTGACGGGCTTGCATGTGGACAGTTGTGAGTGTGTGTGTGTGTGGGGGAGTGTGTGGGAGTCCCTGAGCTTCTGCCGGCTTCAACCAGATGGAATCTGGCCCGGCCGGTTGGCATGGAGATGGATGCGAGGTGCCTCCTCGCTCAGTGGACCGCTGCTAGCAAACAAACAAGCTCTTGTTTTCTGTCCACTCTGTCGCTGAGGCGGGTCCGGCAGCTTAAAGCCTGATTTTTGTTTTTCTCGATTCTCTTTTTGTGTTTTTTTCTCGTCCCAGGCTGAAAAAGTGATCGAGAGAGCGCAGAGCTTCTTTTCTAAACTCTGCCGACTCTGTCTGTCCTGACTGTCGCCCTTGGCGAAAGAAAAGTTGTGAGGGCCGGCACCCTGCGTGTGTTTTTTTTGCACAGATTTTCAGGTTCTCGTCCGGGACAGCTCAGTTCTAATTAGGCCAGAGGGTAGCAAGCTGGTGCCTTTCCCATTTTATGTTTCGCCTCCCTCTCTCCCTTCCTTCATCCACCCCCTGAGGCCCCATTGTCATCATTAATTTCTATTGTGAGTCATCCATGAATAATGGAGGTAGCGGAGTCTTCTCTGGACTAGTGCCTTAAGGGTGCGAGGCAGACGGGAAGACGAACGGAGGGTTAGAAAACAGACTGAGCGCTGGAGTGCTCACTCGCAGGGGTGTGTCCAGCGGCGAACAGATGAATGGGAGAGCAGCCGACGGAGGTCCAGCTCAGGAACAACACGTGCTGTGACGAAGCAGAGGAGAGGACCGTCCTCAGACCGCACCTTCCTCAAGCAGGAGTAAACAAAAGAGATAACGGAAGGGAAACATCTTCTCTACGGCCTTTTTGAACATTTGTTGCGAGATGCTCAAGTGGAATATCCCTGAAGCTTTGGGCTTCAAACATTTGATTCTCTTTTAAAGTGAACTCACCTGGAGCATCAAAGGAGAAACAGGACTCGTAGATCTGCTCTCAGACCTGGAACATGAGCAGAGACTTGCTTTGAAAAGGAGACAGTCTCTTAAATAAAGTATCGTTCTTGGCAGCTCTACAGTCTCTGTTGGCATGATCATTGTTGACAGTTGATGGACAAAGAAAGGAGGAGCGAGGACGCTGTGATGTAACTTCCTCCATGTGGTCCGACTTCGTAGAAAGTGCCTGAACTTTGTAGCTTTGTAAAAAAGAAAACCAAAAGATACCTGAACTCACAGAATCATGGATGACTCGAGTATTCTGAGGCGCAGAGGAC
Source organism: Nibea coibor (assembly GCA_023373845.1). Taxonomy (NCBI): domain Eukaryota; kingdom Metazoa; phylum Chordata; class Actinopteri; family Sciaenidae; genus Nibea; species Nibea coibor. The sequence continues at coordinate 26,425,591 of CM041718.1, read as the reverse complement.
TTCAGGTAAGACTCAGTCTGTCACTCAGGAGTGGAGCTTAAGGATTCCTGTGTAGTTCACAGGGGTCAAAGGGCACGCACAGAGAATTTGACTCGGGGCGATCGATAGGGCGAAGGGTTAAAGGAGAGAATGCGAGCAGGAGAACTTGTTCGTACAAACACCTCTGTGCACGCGTCGTGATTTTTTTGATGGAGTCATTGTTGAAACACACACTCCTTCACCCTATCACGTTTCCAGCTGACAAAAGCATACCAGCACTCTCAACACACACTCACCATTACGCCAGACCTATCCAGTTTCTCTCTGGTGGTAATCGGTAAATGACGCCACAACCCAGTGAGCAACAACAAGCCCTCGTATATCAAAACACACAAGATATGCCAAAAAGCCAGATACTGAAACTAGCTTTCCAAATGTGAAGATTTGCTGTTTTTAGCTGGATGTCTTTGGCTTTTGGACTGTTGGTGTATTAGGGATATTTTTTATTTTTTAGGTTTACAAGATAACTTATTACTGTTCTTGCGCTTGAGATGTTGTTGTTATCCCACTTTAGTGACTTTGTGGTTTCAGGGCTGTACATGAGGAGGTTCCAGAAATGTTGAGTCAGCAAATGTTAGTCAACCTCCTTCCCCCCCGATCCTTCTGTGAGAGAGCGAGGGGAGGGTAACGTACGTTGGAGTCAGATTCAGCATTCAGCCTCAGATAACCTCCTTCCTATCAGCCCCCCACCTCCCTCCCTCACCCTGAAGCCGCCAGGAGGAATCAGGATATAAGGATGTGACAGTACGCTGACACACTGTGTTCTACATCCAGTATTTACAGTGTTTAAATAGCTCTGTGTGGAGACGAAGTAGGCCTCGAATGAGGACACCAGGCAGAGAGAGATGACCTGGATTTGCTGAGATTCCAGGACTTCATTGCACCTGTTCTATCTCAGGCTTTAAAGGTCCAGTGCGTCAGATATTTACAGGACACGACAGAAGGTTCCTAACTATGTTTCCATGAGTGTTTAAGAAGAATAGTTGCTTTGGTTACCTCATAACAAGACCTTTATATCTTTCTGTCATAGCACAGAATGGACAATGGCTCTTGATAAGGCCTTTTGTATTTTTAGTGTGTTTCATAACCACTGTAATTTCTCCTTGATGCAGTCAGCAACTTTACTAAAAGTGATAGTACACAAAATATAACAATATAACCTTTATTATAGTATTGTTATGATTGACATGAAAATATAATTACACATCATCTGCATAGAAATTAAGATACAGGACTTTTAAATGTTAAGTAATACAGGAGAGGATCCCTGAGGTACACCACAGATCTTCGGTTTCTGCTGTTTTCTTGCAGTTCAGGTGAAACTTCAACTCACAACATAAAGGCGGTCACCAAATGTTTTTATGTTTCATCTCACTTTTATTTTGTGTTTTAGTCACAGTCCAGTTTGCTGCATTAAACTGCTGTCATACATCTTCACAGTCAACAAAAGTGTTTGACATTCTTGAGTTTGGAAAAATGTGAACAGTCGAGTGTAGCACAGGTGTTCTACACAAGAGGAATCTCAGCTATTAAGAGCAGCCTGTTGTTATGCAGTGCAGTTTTTGTGGGATCTGTGTTCATACATGCACACTCACAAAAACTGAGAATGTTCAAAAGACTGAAGCTTCATTGTGAAACTATAAAGCACACATTAACTCCCTAACTGTCACACTGCGGAGAGGAAATGGGAATCCACCAGCGTCTCTTTGTGGACAGATGATTCCTTTTATGTGAAAACTTTGCCAAGCAGACGAGCCGAGGCGCTGATTGACAACTGAATATTTGTTTGTCTCCACGCAGCACTTCTGTCTGGGCTCGGTGTGTTTGTGTTGGTTGGTGAGGGCTGTCCTCTGGCATGTTTTGTTTCTGTAAATCCCTTTTAGTGGCCGGATGCCCACAGTTGGCAACAAATACAGTCGGCTGGACGGATTAAAAACATGACCGACAGTCTGAAACCTCGACACCTAGAGGCTGCAGCGTCGAATTGAATAAACTCCACACTCGTGATTTAGATTTTCTTAGAACATTAGTCATAGAGCTAAAGTGTAGACGTTTATCCCAAATGTGGTGTTCTAGGGAAAGTATCAGGGTCATTGAAAGGAAAGGCTTTATCCTCTGGGGAGCAGGAATCAGGAATCAGGCATTGGATATTCTATGGCCTTTTTAGATTGTTATATTTCTGGTTTTGAGGTGAAAATTATGTCCCAATGGTCAGACAGTCAACTAAATCATCCTCTGGAGTCCATAAATGCACCTGCGTGGAGCAGCTTTCATGCTGATTAGGCCGTGTGTTGGTAAGTAGAAAGGTCAGGGGACGTTCATGCAGTCAGACAGTGGTTGTTGAGATTCTTGCTGTAACAGTTACACACGTAATCGTTGATGAATGCCACATACACTTTCCAAGAGAGCAATGTGATATTCAGCCAAGAGTCCACAGGCAAAGTGAGACCAGCAAATGTTTGACATTACACCTTTTATTAATCAGCAGAGTTATTAATTAGTGAATGGGAACTTAAAATAATCATTAGTTCCCAACTCCAGGTGAGATATCTTACCTCAGACCAATCATCACCTTTAATGGAACATAAAGTCCAACATGGCTCTTCAACACTGAGGATTCACGGTCAGCGTCTGTTCTTTGTGTGTCCTTGAAGCCATGTCGGGTGATGCTTTCTCCGATTGGTCAGTTAGTGTGTAGCCTGAGGTCAGAGGTCACCACTCCATCAGGACTCCATCGGGCTGCTCTGATGGACTGAGGAAGATGGAAGATGTTTAGTGTTGAGAGACCAAACGGGGGGATTAAGAGCCCACCACTTGACCTCTGCTGGGAGGGACGGTGAAGAGAAAATGTGGTTAGGGTCAAAGGTCAAACAGATAGTGAGCATGCTTAGCGTCTAGGTCATGAAGCTGGTTATTGCTTTCTATTTGTAGATCTCTGTTGTTTCTAAACCAGGATGTGGGCGTGAAGAGTGAAATATGTTGGGGGCAAATAAATGAACCACAGAGGGCAAAACAATGAAACGGCTCAGTTTAAGACGAGGCTCGTTAGTACGGTTAAGTGTCTGTACCAAGTGAGTGCTGGCTGGTTTACAATGCCTCTGAGGGGACTGTGGTTGTGTGATGGGTGAGGTTTAACTACGGAGTGAAGACGAGTCTTTGAGGCGTTATATATGTTCTTCTCACTGTGATGCTGTGAATGAACACAGGATGAACGTCTGTCCACAACAAACCAGACAAACACATCTGTAATCTTGAGTGCACTGTAGGTTTCATGCGGGGTGAGTGGGGCAGGAATCTACTTATACCCTGAAACTGTTTTTATGTAACGACAAAGACTCTTAGCTCCAAGGGTAGCGAGGTGCCGTCATCTCCCGTTTTGGCACTCAGCAACAGCCGCTGAAAGACGACCCAGTTTTATCTGCATTCTCAAACTTGCTTTAAATTGCGGCACACATTGTTGGAGTGTCGCCCAAATCCGCTAATGCCAACTGACATGTAACACCTGAATACTCAGGCCTTTTACCTGTACAGACTTTTAACTATGACGTTCCTGCTGCTAAGCTTTGACTAAAGCTATTTTATACTGGCACTGAAACCAGCAGTGTGACACAAATATCAAATCATATGACTTTCACTCAGTGTTTACTAGAACTCCAGATGCATCCCAACAATTGGACGACTTTACAGCTCGGATCACAAAGCCATTTTATGATTGCATGTTGTCATCCCACAGCCGGACGCCTGTGTTCTGGCCCGCTTGCTGTTATGGGTGCCAAGGTGTAGTAACACCTCCCTGTTTCTCTCCTGCACTCCAACCAGTCGGCAACGGTCCAGTGCCTCCCCCGATATATATAAAAAATATAGCCTTTAATGGTGAAGATTGTACGATACGTCCCTCAGCCTGTGCATGAGTGCTGTGCACGTCTGTGTGTGATCATGTGTCCCGCTGCAGTGTGAGAAGCTGGATTAGTGCTGCCATTCACAGCTCCAAACAGCAGCAGGCGTTTTCCCCTTCCAGAAACAAAAGCCTTTCTGTTCCCGACTGCGTATTAAATCCAGAATCTTTATCGAGGCTCTGTGCTGACATCAGCCCTGTCTGGATACCAACACGGATGCCGTCGACTCGTATCAGGTGGCATCTGCTTCCATCCCAAATTGCTGTCACATGGATTTAAAGACGATTCTTCACTGGCGTACTCTGCACTCCGTGTCTGCTCGCTCAGATTTCATGGAAATGAAATACGAGCAGGTTTCCTGATCTGAGTTTTCCTCAGGGACTATTTCTTCTGCTTAGTACAAAAAAGTGTATCTGTGGATTATCCAGAACGCGGATGCTGTTTCTGAAAAGAAACGCTCCTGTGAGCATCACAAATGAATTCCACCCCCACACAGAAATCTCAGACGGATATCTAAAATAAAAACACAACTGTGCGTGACTAGACACCAAATATATGACATACATATAAACAACATAAATCTGTATCAGCTAAATTCTTTTCATTAGCGATTAACCTGTTGATTATTTTCTTGATTAATCCATTAATCGTTCTGGTCATGGAGAACTAAACCAGACAATGTTCGCCTTTGAGAAGCTTAAATCTGAGAATTTGTGACTCAAAGTGACTCCAAACTTTCAGCAAAATAGTTGCAGATTAATTAAATAGCCGACTGCTGATTAAGCAACTAATCACTGCAGCTCTAAAACTTTGTTTTATGAATTATTCAGAACTGAGGAGTTGCTCCACATAAAACTACAGTGAAGTAATTAAAGACTGAGTAGGAGTCTTTTCTGTCTTTATTGCTCGTTAATCAACCGGCGATGCAGAACACAGTGAAAGGTTCTGGATGGTAAACACTGGAAGGACGGCACAGTCGCACAGGTTGGTGACAGATGCTGAGAAACCCAGTGAACAAACTCATATCTGTGTCTGGCTCGTCTTTAATGATTTGAATCACGAGAAAAACTGATTTAATGACTGATCTGTAGCTGCCACAGTCAGTCATATAACATATAACAATGACTGGAGAAGTGAGGGCCGACACTTAGCCCAGTTTGGGCTGCACGTCTGTGCAGATTTCGACTTGTGAGCTGAATATTTTTGCAGGTTTTGAGTTTGGTTGAACAAAACAAGAAGTAAAGTTGTATTCGCTTGTACATTCCTGTTTGAAGGTGGACAGATGTGATTCTGTATTCTGTCTCCTGGTTTTCGGCTGCTAAACAACCAATTTAGCAGCCCGGTGTATTGTAGATTGCCTGGTAGCCCTAAAGACCAATGTGGCAGTCTATGTACAATATAGGAGTTTAATGTAACATATAAATCATAAGGTGACACAGCAAACTACCTACAGTGGTGTTTAATATGTTCAATCTTCACATGATATTTTTCTTTTGAGCCGCTCGGCGTTCCTCTCCTCGCTCTGCTCATTATCTTCATTAATTTCCTCTCAGACTCTTGTTTCTTTTTATTGATCTCATTGACTCTCGTCCTTTTTCTTGCCCTCTTTTAATCATACACTGTATTGGCTGTAAGTTATAATGGTGCCCCTTGGAGGCAGCGGGCTCTCAGGATGATGGAGAGATTCTACTCCTTCCCTCCTCCGCCTCTTCCTTCCTCTCCTCCTCCCCCTCTGGCCACAGTCGACCGAGCATGCTGCTATACCTCCCTCGCTCTCAGCCTTGTGAAATATTGATAACCCTGAGGTGCCCAGCCCGAGAGAGAGGAGAAAAAGAAGAAATTTAACTTTTCCTTCTATGGCTTTAACCCCTGAACGCCCCTTCTCCTAGCAGGGCTTGCAAACGCTCAGCAGCTCTGAGTAATCTTGTATTTTGGCAGAGAAACGGTGTCAAAGCAAAACAGGGTGAGAAATCCATGATAGGCGAGTGTGTGTTAAAACACTCGGATGAGGCTAATGGACGGCAAAATCCAGCCAATTAAAAGCAAACCAGCAAATCTCCTTCATGGATTAGGAGTTATTAAAAGTGTCGGGTTCAGCGGGAATGGACCTCAGTCCTGTCGGAGCTCCTCTCGGAGTGTTTGATTGTGTGTGTGTGTTTGCGATGGCGTGTCTGCCGGTGATCCAGACTAATGAAGAGGCAGGAAGGCAGAGGAGGTCTCTGGGCTGCAGACGGGCAGTCAGCTGGGTCGGGTTAAGGTTGAATATTATCAAGGAGACCAATGAGACGGCCTCAGAGCTCAGCCAGGTAAGACTCAGACGGCGTCAGCTGCCACAGTAGTTTGCATTGTCTTTCACCACTTGAGCTTCCACTGGTGCTTTCAGTGACGCCATCTTGCGCACCTTCTTTTTCTGTTTTTCTGACTAGAGAATTGGCGCCGACTTCTTCTTATCATGAGGACCAACTCACATCCTGTTGTTACAAGTTGGTGAGGTCGAATCTGAAGGGCGGGTTTGCTGGATTAGCATTGCTCCAGTTGTGTACGCACAGAGCTCAGGTAGATGTTACTTCCACTGAATACTACCCACGAGAAAAGTCTGGGTCGTATGAGTCACGTAGAGTTTCACAGAAACATCTTGTTCCCTCCGGTTGTTGATTTTCCCTCTCTGGAGCTTTTATCCTCCTTGTGGTGAATCGATATTCTGCTCCCGTAAAGCGGTGCAATAACTTGTGACCCGGTCCAGTGTTCTGCTGAAATCACTGCAGCAGCTGCTGCTTATCACGGGCCCAGAAAATCAGCTGCTATGGCTGCTCAGCACAATGCAGAGGGCTATTAATGGACTGTGTGTGCTCAAAGAAAAATGGACGTAATTTCTGCCGGCTTCCTGTTAGTCTATCAATAAAGCAGACATATGGAGGAAGGCGAGAGCATGACTGAGTGTTTAATGCTGTCAGCTGTAAAGATGCCTCTGTAGCAGTGATTGATTATCAGTGACGGAGCTACATTTCCCCATATTGAAATAACCTTGTCTCATAAAGTTGACTTACCCAGAATATTTGCACTGATTTGTCTTCATTGAACAGCATAAAGAAAGCCAGTCGAAGAATAACATCGATTAGGAGAAAATACAGAAAATGGTAGAAGAAGATTTTATGGCTCCAGTCTGAGTCTTAATAACCAGAATCTGCCTACAGAGTCTGAGGCGATACTCACAGTCACTGAAGTGCTGATTAAACATGAATCTGAGAACTTTAACCACACACACTCAGGAGATCTCTAAATATATGAATGACCTGATTCCCCTGCATAGACTCAAGGTCAACTCGGTTGTTGTTCTGGAGCTTTCAGTCATACGTCATGATCTTCAGGCTGAGAATGAACTCTGGAACTAGAAGTCCTTAAAGTGCTCACCTTCTGAAGAAGATCATGGGATGTGATAGAAAGCTCCAGAACATTTACTGAATGAACCTTTGAGGTGACATTCAGTATCCAAGGTCACGAATGAATCTCAAGCCTCCAGACCATGATTGATTTTCCATAAATTGTTTTATCGAACAGAAATGAGGAATAATTGTTGTTTGCAGCCTTTTACATGTTTGAATATATAAATTTGATATTTTTGGTTTTTGGACAAAACGAGCTGCAGAACACACAGCAGCCATTTTTAGCATCATAAAACATGAACTGACAGCGATAACTGATGACAGAAATCCCGTCAGTTGCAGCCTGGGTTTGAGTCTCACAGTGTGATTGGATTTGCTCAGCAGGGGGCTTGAACCCGAGTTCAAAAAGCTTCACACTACATTTTAATTACAATGTATTATATGCGTATTGTCGTCCTCGCAGCTTCTTTTTTCAGTTGAACCTTCGCTGCATGGTTCCACATCCAACCCCCCTTTTTCCTTTCTACCCGCCTCCCCTTCATCTTCCTTTTATCTGCCGTCCTGCGGGCAGACATCTCTCAACGTGATAAAAGCTAAAGCCCAGAGGGTGGCATGCCTGCTGCCATCCTGGTGTTGAAGTGTAAGAGGGAGATGGAGGGGAGTGTGTGAGGGATGTACAGCACTGTTTGACTTATTGTAATCAGCCACAATAACCTCACCGCTGAATAAAGAGGAGCAGACAGCACAGTTCTTTGTTTGCTTCCCTTTTCTATTAAACTCAGACACTCCGGAGACTCGTCGAGTCGGAGGGATTTTATTCCTGACGTTTGAACATTTTCAGTTCTGCTGCCAGTGTAATACCTGAGCTTCAGTCCAGATACCAAAATGATCCGACGTTTCCGACAGCAGATGAAGAGCCACTTCAGGACGGAAATGTTCTGAAATTATAATGGGAGCAGATGACAGTGCTGAGTTCTTTGGATGATTGAATTCGCTCCAGTCTTTTAGGATTGGGCCCAGATATGTATTTGTTCGCTGGATAGATATTTGACTTGGCATATTTGTGTTGTTTGTTTTTAATGTACAATATTTAAGGAAACATTTGTGCTCTCAGTGTTGGGCAGTGAATGAAAGTGTTGATTCTGGTCGATCATGTTGAGCTCTTCATAAATCTGTAGATTTTAGGGGTATGTTTGCTCTGGGCTTTGTCTGGTGACAGCGGCGCTTCAGAGAAAATGGCATTCAGGGAAGTCGTACAGTTTTTAGATTTAGCATCTGGACAAGATAGATGATGTTTTTACCCCAATCATGTAACGTATAGAGCCAACGTTCTCAAACGTTGAAGCAGCAGCAGGCCGTTGCTGTATCGGCTGGTGTTTTGGACGAGGGCTGCCTGGATGGTCGTGGTATTGTCGTCATCGAGTGAAGGTGCTGATGGGATCCCGAGTTTACCCAAACAATGCTTCTTTTTTATTCTTTGGGGAATTTAAACTATGAGACCTTTTTATTTAAGAAAGAGGCTCACGCTGTGATGAAGTCAGTCAGAAAGTGTCACACACCCATCCCAGGTCACATGGTGCTGTTGATCCAATGCTTTCCTTTGTTATGCTCCTCGGCATAACTGGGCTTTGCTAACAATGGTGCTGTTATTTTAACCTTCCTGAAAAGTTCTCTCACAAAGTTCCCACAGTAGTTTATGTAACCTCTCTGTTTTGGAATGCACCACAAATCTGGTAATTAATTACCCATGGCGCATTGCGTCACTTCAGCAGATGTACCCCAGTCTGTCCCCGGGGGGAGGCTCTGAGAGCAGCCGGTGTTTGCGGCCAATCAGGATGAAAGATTGTGCAGCTGGATTGACACCGGGAGTCGTTCAGGGGGGAAACATTTCCCGCCTTCAACATCAGATCTGGAAGTTTCTCATAATCAGACGTGTGGAGAGCGGGCGGATTCAGAGTCCACACAGAGGGTCATTGTCAGAGCACACAGCTGAATGTGAGGACGTGTGCATGGGCAGCTGAGGAATGAGACTGGGTGGAAGTTTGTGTCGTTGTTAAACCTCCACTGTCAGAAAACAGCCTCAGATTCCACTGCAGAGCCTTGTACATGATACTCAGCCCTCCATGGCAACAAAGACTACGACACAAACTGAGACATAGCAGCACTCCTCCTGGATTAGTAACTTTGACGTCTCCTCCTCTGACACTTGGAGGACGCAGAGTCAGAGTCCTAAAGAGACGGACAGAACGAGTTCATCCTGTTCTCTGAATGAACCAGGCCAACAGTCATCAGAGTCAGCGTCACCTGAAGTCGGCCTCCTGCCTGCCTGCACTGATCTGATTCGTTACTCGATGTAACAAACGTTCTCCAGGTTCAGCTTCTTTAAATGTTTGTGATAATAACCCCAAACCATCCCGTGTTATCTCTCAGGTGTTTGTTTCAGCCCCTAGGTTTTATTTTTATAATAATTTGTTGCCCAAACATCTGATATTTTGACGAAAATATGAAATACATTGTTAGTGAAGTTTACAGATATGTTCAATATCAACTTGTGAGTTACGTTAATGAACATTTCATTATGTCATTTTAAAACATCCAGCCGGCTTCACGTTTCCTTCACCGTGTTTTTGATGAAGAAAGCGTCTTTTCCAGCAGGCGGGGCGTCTATCAACACTAAACTGTCTTAATGACCATGTTTCATCAGAAATATGATAAAAACACGGTAAGACTCAGAGCTGTAGATACTTTATGGTGTCGTTCCTCCTCTCTGGAGGTCTGACTGGAATCTTGAGAAGTTGTTGAAAGTTTCTGAGGCGGCTCTGAGCTAACTGCGTGTCTGTAATGGAGTCCCTGTGGAGGTCAGGACTTGTATCGATGTTGAGTTAGCTGATGCTGTGAAGCCACGTCCAGCCCCAAGAGCAGGTTAAACACAGCTTAGAGGGCTTAGCTGGACTTTGGCTGCTGGCTGGCCCTCTTGTTGTTTGTTCTAGAAAAAGAGATGGATGATGGATGGATGGAGGGGAGGAGGAGAGTGGGAACAGGAGCTCTGTTGTTAGTTTTCTGTCCCACGTCTTCGAGCTCTGCGGCTCAAACGTTTCTCACTTAATCACTGAAGTTTGTTGGTTCTCTCTCTCTCTCTTTTGTTTAAGTCTCACACTGTTCCTGCATCTCTTTCTCCGTCTCCCGCCAGCAGACAAGATTAGCCAATTAGAAACGAGCGGTGAGCTCATTCGGTAGCCACGGCGACTGCTGAGCGAACAATATGAGCTCATCCTCTGAACAGAGAGAGTGACCTGTAACCATAGAAGCACTTCAGATCAGCACTTCAGCTGGTGGAGACAGAGCGGCCTCCTCTCCTCCACCCGCACACACCAAACGGATACTTCACTGTACACATTTAAAACCTGTAAATCTGAACGCTGTGGAGACACCAAAGACTGAACGGTTTAAGAAGCCCTGAACTGTGTCAGCTGAAAGCTCAGGTCTGACGTCTGACTGGATGTCAGTCAGTTTAATGATGACTAGCGGTCCAAAATTCCAGGAATTTTCAAAGTGGGAAACTTTCCAGCCAAATCTTCTTGATAACATTACAAGTAAATGTCATATCTTAATTTCTATGCAGATGATATGTAATTACATTGACACGTCAGTAGGGTTGCAAAATTAGGGAAGGTTGGAAAACTTTCTATGGGAAATTTACAGGAATTTATGGGGAAAATTGGGAAAAAACATTTAAACATCTTGAATCTTTGTTGTGATATCAGAGCGGGAAATCCTGAGAACATAAATAATACAAAGAAAAAGAGGAAAAGGGAATCTCCCTCCTCCTCATCTTCTGAGGCTGTCTCCTCCATCCCCTCCATCCTCCTCCTCCTCCTCCATGTTGTCTCTTCATGTTGAGTTCATCCACACGGCTGCGTTTGGCCAGCAGGCTGAAAACTTCAAAGAGTGTGAAATTGAATGTCTAGACGCCATCCCTATCCACACACACACACACACACACACACACACACACACACACTCAGCATCGGCCCTATTTCCTCAGGACAGTTTCTTTTCTTCGTCTTTACACTGAACAACAACAAACAGCGCTCGGTCTGTGTGTTTGGGTTTCCTCCTCAGACTTCACGCTGGGTCTCACGCTCTCGTTAACGTTGGTACAAAAGTGCTCGCAGCCAAACATCCTTCATCATCACAGCTGGGGCCGAACAGTTAAAGTGTCACTAATCGATATTCAAATGCCTGCGTGTAATGTGGGATGAAAAGGGCTCGTTCAACATCTGTACTGAGCCTTGTAGCATCTTTGAGCTCATCGCTACATTTCCTGTTTGGATCAGTCTCCGTGTTTCCAGCAGCAGTTTTTCAGCTTCTTCTTCCCCCACGTGGCCCAAAAATCTGAAGCTAATGCAGCCTGAAAGGTTAAATGAGGTGCAACAGAGAACATCCTCAAATGCACCTGAAGGAGAGATCACTGATCAGCGATTTACACGATTAAATCTAAACTTGTGGATGCAGGTTTTCTACCTGTCAGTCAGTGTTTGAAAGACGCCTGAGTCTCTGGTCAAAGCCCAGATTCATCCTGAGAGAACAGGTCGGATTGAAGCTCGATGATATTTCTGAAAGGTGAAACTCGACTCGAAAGCTCAGCGTAGATTTATCATCCACCAATTGTTGGTGTTTGTTTGTTAACGTGAACTGAGTTCGCTGTTCTCCGTGTTCTCACACGTGTTGAGCGATCACCCCGAGGAGCAAAGAAAATCAAACGTCCACGAGGCGGCTGGATGCTCTGGAGGAAGTGGAGAGAACACGTTAATTGGATTTGAACTCCCAGATGTGAGAGAAGTGCCCTGATTTAAACGAGGGCTGGAATCAGAGCGGTTTGTAGAACTGATGACGATAATTACTGAAGTCCTCTGTGGCCGACTCTCCAGCTCAGTGTGATGTTTGCTCCCTCCTCGTCTGCCGTATTGGAGGCTACCCGCCGGTCGCTGAACCCTCACCCGCCGTGAGCAGCCCTAACAATGAAGATGAGCCGTGAGCGGGGTTGTCTGAGAGCACAGCGGGGGAGGAGAGGGGAGGAGAGGGTGAGGAGGGTGAGGGCGAGGCAATGAAAGAGCATTCACATCCAGACAGATCACATGTCACTCTTTCTCCTCCAGGGAATCTTCTCCCTCTGTAACTGTCCATCAAACTCCTCTTTGTCTCACTTCCTGCCTCTAATAATTAGTCTTCCTCCTCTTCCTGCTCCTCTTCCTCCTCCTCCTCCTGTTCCTGCTCCTCCTCCTCACAGAAAGTCTTCATCTTTTCCCTCCGAATGTTCTTCCTCTCTCTCTTGCTTCATTATTTCATCATTGCTCCTCTTCGCTCTGCTGTTTAAAACTCAATATTTTAAGAAAAAGTTTAATGAAGCAGTTTAAAGTTCAGATCAGCCTCAGGATGTTTTGAAGGAGCAGATTTCTCCAAATATCTTAAACTGAATTCACTTCAGACCTTAATGAGGTAAAACTTTCAAATGAAAGCGCGTTCAGTATTTTTACCTCACGTCTTCATTTGTTGTCACCTGAGATGTGAAAACATCAGATGAAGTTCTATCGGTTCGAGTTTTACCACCAGGTGTCACGTGGGACCTGTAACTGTTTCACAATAAAAGCCTCGTTAAGAATTAAAAGTGTTCCGTCCACGTTAAAGGTTTTTAATTTGGAGCTCTGATGCTAACTCTGCTGTGTGTGCTGTTCGGGCGTAGTTTAGTTTGAAAGCAGAAATAGTTGCAGCTTTGCTTTTAGTTGGTCGCGGTGTGAATTCACTCAGCAGGAGTGTTACAGCTTGTACACTCTTTGTTCGAAGGAGCGCTGGGGGAGGGTTTACAGTACACTGATAGACAGGCAGAGGGGGGGTGTGCAGCAGAAAGGTGCAAATTGAAGCATTTTTGGGGGCTGGATGAAGAAGGGATGACAGGCGGAGCGGTGGAGCGCGCTCGTCTGGTTTCCTGATAATAAACTGAAACTGCAGGAGCGAGCGAGGGCAGACCAGAGGGATAAAAGAGAGAAAGACACACAAAGGAATGGAAATGACTTCATTTCTTTCCATACATGCAGATCAGCTTGTTTCTGTAACATACATGTGAACACGCCGCCTGCTGTTTTATGAATTCATAAAAGCAGTGCGAGATCTTTCGCCGCTCAAAAATCTGGGTCACGGCTTCACCTCTTTTTTCAAAACCACTTTGCAAATTTTCTCTGAAGCTTCAGTCGACGTGCACGACGCTCGTGTTTGTTCTGTTCTCTCAAACGAGCTGCTCGAGTGTATCAGATCTCACACTGTGCATGCCGGAGGGGGGAGGGGTGAAATCCCACCTCTGTCACTCAGGAACAATTCCCATCAGGCCGTTGGACCGAGGCGTAAGACGCCACGTCCACAGTTCAGTGCTTCACACCCTGCAGGGCTCAAACACCGCCTGCAGACGGAGACGCTCCAATCAAGTTTCCTCATTTTCATTTTTATTAAATCTGAAATAAGTACGCTTTTTTACACCTGCTCACGTCTTTCACGATAATTCTCATCGAGTGTTTCTGATCTGACGATGCGGTGATGGCGAAACTGATCAGGCATCAGCAACTGGAGCGATCACCAGTTATCTTATCTACGTGTGTGGTTCCCGACATGTTCGTTTAAATTCTTTCAGACACAGAAAGGCTGCGACTAACGTCTGTCCGTCCATCTATCATTAACTGATTCATCAACGAGTTGTTAGGTCAATAAAACTGATCACTGACGTCTGCCACCCAAAGATAATCAGTTCACTGTCACATCTGAGAAGCTGAAATCAGAATTTGGACATTTTCTCCTTCAAAAACGAACAAATAATAACTGTCACATTTCACGAGAAAAAGGCAAAAAGCTGAGAAGAAAAAACTCAGACTGTGTTTCCCCATTTCCTCCAGTAATTATCTTGCGCCTCCCTTTGGGATTCAGGTTGGGAGCTGATCATTTGAAGTGGCCAGAGTGTCTGATACAGTCGTCCATTACTGTGTGAGCACATCATGACTGGATTATTAACTGGGTAAAAATTAGGCCACAGCTCTGGGGCCCGAACCTCTAGAGGCCCCCCGAAAGACCCATTATGAGGGCCGCATAGCAGGGATGGGCAGTTTAAGTCATTTCCATATCGGAGCACTCATTAAATTATTACGGAGGCTCTGGAAATAACAGCCAAGTGAAAATACAGGTGGACCTGTGGACCAGGTCTGACCTTTATCTGCTGCAGACTGCAGACGTTAAGATGCTTCAGCCATCTGGGCTCATAAGTTGTAGATAAACGTTTGATTTTGTCTGTCACTGATGTCCTCCTCCTTCTTCTTGTAGCAGCTCGTCAGGCCTCCTCCTCCTTTCACAAAGGTTAACAGGAGCAAATCTCTGGTTTGGTTCTGAGCAGCTAATCTTCTCTGCGGTTTTCGTGAACCCTGTGACTGCACCGGGCACGCCTCTGTCACGTCGTGGCTGCGCTGTTTTGGTCCGTCCTGCACGCGACTTCAACGTTAGAGCTAAAGCTAACGTTAGAAGATCGCCTACACGTTTCACGATAGAAGTTTAATGTGACACAGCTTTAGTCGACTTCCTCCTGTCTGTAACGCTGACTTGAGTCACTCAAAGCGTCGGATATTTTCTGCAGCCGAGTGGTCGAACGTGTTTGTCAGTTTTGTGCTAACATGTTGAAAATCTTGGAGCAGGAAGTACACTGAAGCAGAAACCTGCACAGCAGCAGCTCGGTGATCCTGCCAGAGCTGAATAACCACTGAAAGTGATCGGTTATTGAATATTGGCAGAGTCATCGGGGGACAGTTGTCTGTCTGTCACTCTGTGGATGCTGAACAGTCCCAGTGGAGAGTTCAGCTCAGCGTGTTGAAACAGACACCAGACAGCTCTTTGTTTTAATTATTGTCGGGAAGCTGAAGCTCAAATCCACCTGTCAATCTGCCTCACACACACACACACACACGCACACACGCACATGCGCCTCCATTATCTGCAGATAAAACCCTTCCAGTGAGGCGTTGCAGATTTCATTTGAATGTGTAAATTCCAATTAGGATTAGCTTGTTTTCTCTGCCAGCGCTGATAGCGGCTTTAGCATCTCGCTGGAGGAAGTGTCGGCCTACTGGAACTCATGATAGACAAGCTGATGAGGCCAGATTAGCTCCTTTCAGATGTGTGTGTGTGTGTGTGTGTGTGTGTGTGTGTGTGTGTGTGAGAGAGAGAGAGATGTTCTTCATAGCTGAAACTAATTAGCAGGTTGTCTGTGCCGTGGAGGGGACGAGCAGCGACACGCTGCCGGGATAATTGTACACTTCTGGATCTCCGGCGGCCCGTCCGACAGACCGCACAGCTGCACGTGTGGACGTCCTGCAGCGTGACAGGAAGTGACTGCGGAGCGAGCCGATGAGTGAAAAGTGCAGCTGTGGACAAACAATAGATGATAGGCAGAGGTGGAAGCTGCTCCAAACCGCTTCGACCACTTTCTCTTCCTGTAAACACTGAAAGACGCTGACGTGTCCGTGACGAAGCTTCTTCACGGTGGATCAGATCGGACATTAAAGCTGCAGTTAACACAGTTTTTCCTTCAATAATTTGAATGGACGTAAATAAAATGGTGAAGTAAAAGACAAACAGCTCGTCTCACACTGACTTCATCTCCGCACCGCCTCTTTAAGTCTGATTAAAAACAGTCGGCAGCATTACGTCACCTAAAGGGTTAAAAGTTGGTCACAGCTGCACTCATCTCAGCTAAGAGTCTGCTTTCACACACACACACACACACACACACACACACACACACACACACACACAATCTATAACAATTATACTGTGCTCTCCCTTCACCTACACATCAGCACACACACACACACATTCACACAGTAATGGGCTGTTAGTGTAGGAAGAGTTGGATCTACTCATTTGGAAGATTAAAAGCCGACCCAAATGGATGTCATCCCCCTGGTGACACACACACACACACACACACACACACACACATTAATGGAGATTAGTTGTGTTAATGTGTCTGTGTGTGGCCCAGGCGGATTGTCATGCTGGTCGATAGTAAAGTGTGTTATTCTGAGACACAAACACACTCACCCCTGTGCTCCTTTATCCAAAACACACACACACCCACACACACACCCCTCTGTAGAGCCTTACTGGTCCCAGTGGGCCTCTGTGGTGGAGCGTCTCTGGTGGCGTCCGTTGAGCAGCAGCAGAGCTTTCATTAGGACGCCAACAGACAATTAGCTCATTCACTCAGAGCGGCTTTATGTCGGCGCTAACGGTCGCTTCGTGTTCAGATTCTGCTGCACTCGCTCGAATCTCCTGCCTCATGGACGCCATTCATCACGCCACTGCTGATGAACATGACAAACAAGCAGCGGCACGCTAACATCTGCAAAGCTGCCGCGGTTTCTCCTTCATGCTTTGAATTAGACGATGCTCGATGCCACTAAATCATACATACAGATTCTAGTCGCTGCTCTCTGACAGGTGTGTCAGTTCACCTGCGGACCGGGTTACAGATTTGTTTGTATCAAAAAGATGGAGCACAGCTAACACGATATCTTCACGACATATCGGCTCTGTCAAAGGTCAAACAGATCTGTGTCAGATGTTTCTGTTGAACAGTTTCCCTCCACATCAGGTCAGTTTGTCGTCTCTGTTCAGCTCGACGTCGATTAATGGACCGGACCATTTACACAGTAAATATCAGTGTTTTTCCATTAGCCTGTGTGTGTGTGTGTGTGTGTGTGTGTGTGTGTGTCATCCGGAGTCTCTTTGTTGTCACTTGGTCCTCATCAATATTCACAGTGTTCATAATGAATTCTGGCTGCCGGCTGCTGCTGCAGCTCTAATTGTCTCCGGTGGAGCTCGGCTCCCCTGCATCCTTCTGTTAATTGCATGTTTTTAGCTCGACTAAAACATGTTATTATGAACGGACCCCTGGGTGGAACAGCTTACACACACATGCACACACACACACACACACACACACACTTACTGTTTTCATATTGACAGTTAGACATTTACACACAGAAACACACTCTGAAGAATATCTACTCTCATGTTGCTCTGCGCTCCTAAAGGCCGGTAAATGTGTTTGATCATGGTGTGTGTGTGTGTGTGTGAGATCAAATCAGTGTTTAATTCCCTATTAAAACATCTTCAAACTATTCCCACAGTCCCATCTGTCTTACATGTTTGTGCTGAATCATTAGTACGATTTCCTGCAGCTGTAAACAAACCAACATTCAGCATCTGTAAACTTTATTACATAACTGATGAAGGTCTGACTTCACAGTGCAGAGCTCAGACGGACCAGCAGTGTCAAAGTTTATGGAAGTTTCGTGTTTGTAGATTCAAACGGAGAACGTTGCACATACGCTATATAGACAAAAGTATTTGGACACTTGACCATTACACCGACAGGGACGTTGTATTCAAAGACTTTAATTTGGAGTCGGTCCTTTTGGTCACGGAAAGCTTTCCACCAGATGTTGGAGTGTTTCTGTGCCCATTCATTCTGAGTTTATGAGGTCAGGCGCTGATGTTGGATGAGAAGGTCTGGCTTCAGTCTCCAGTTCATCCCAAAGCTGCTGGACGTGGGGTCGAGGTCAGGTCTGTCCATGTCTTCATGGACCTTTGCTTTGTGCTCATGATCATGTTCACGTTGCTGTTGTTGTCCATTGTCTCACATCTTTACATGTTCAGAGCTGCTACCTTTCAGCCTCTTTACCTCCACCCTCCTCACTCCATCTCTCTAATTACATTACCTCCTCCCTCCCATACAGCCCGCTCCAGGCTTTGTTCTGCTCCTCTTCTCCTCGCTGTCACTGCAGATAATTTCATCACAGCTCGCTTTGTGCCCGTTTGGTTTGTTTAACATGAGCTCTGTGTGTGTGTGTGTGTGTGTGTGTGTGTGTGTGTTTATACTGGGCATTAGCTGTTTCTCCTCTCTTTTTTGCAGGGTGGCTTTGGGGGTGAACATCCTCCCTCAGGGCTCAGTTAGCAGCAGCTCCACACACACACACACACACACACACACACACACACACACACACACACACACACACACACACACACTGTAATGAAATAAAGTGTCAGACGAGCATCATTTCACATCTGTGCGGGCGGATGGATGATACGAGGATGAAGTACTTCAACATGCAGACACTCGTCTGTTTCTCTCCATGTCTCTGTTTGTGTTAGTCAGACTGAGGAGACAGACAGACAGGAGGGACAGACAGACAGACAGACAGACAGGAGGGACAGACAGACAGACAGACAGACAGGAGGGACAGACAGACAGACAGACAGACAGGAGGGAGAGGGGGAGACAGGTAATGAGGGACAGGTTCAGAGGAGGTAAAAGGGTGAAGAACAGGTCTGAAGGTCTAAAGAGATTTTTTTATGTTTGTTTGTAGTTTTCTGTTGTGACATCACTCATGTTAGTCGCATCCTGAACTGTGATTGGCTCTGAACTCACAGTGATGTCATTAAGAAGCAGGTACATGTTGAACTGAAGCCACAGTTTGAGTCAAAGCGCCAAATGTACATGAGCCTACATTTCCCAGAATGCAACGTTCATTAGACCCTCATGTCTTCCCACCTTAACAGGGTGCTCAACATCTCACATAGGAATGTGCAAACACACACACACACACACACACACACACACACACGTGTTTTAACCATGTGACCTGTCCGTGTAGAATCAGAGTCGCTCTTCGTCTCACCGTCTGTCATCGTTCGCTCTCCTCAACTCTGACGCTCCAACCACTTCCTGTCCCTGCGTCTGGACAACATCTGTTCACTAATACTGACAGCAACACACACAAACACACACACACACGCACACACAGACAAGCTAATTGGTTCATTTCTGTTCTGCAGAGGCTAAACGAAAACCAGCTTAAATTTTGATGGATGTTATCATACACACACACACACACACACACACACACCCCTGTCATACACCCACTCACTGCTTCAGCTAAACTCCATTATGTCCATTAGCTTATCAGCACACACAGATATGAAGAGATAGGGGGAGCTTATCTGACTCTGATGACACAGCCGTCCCACGCAGGAGTGTTAGACTGTGTGTGTGTGTGTGTGTGTGTGTGTGTGTGTGTGTGTGTGTGTGTGTGTGTGTGTGTGTGTGTGTGAGAGAGAGAGAGCCAAAGAAGCTGCTCTGATGAATCGCACAGCAGAACGTTATTCAAACGTTCATTTAACATTTCAAACGGCATAAATAAACAAAGTGTCACTTCCTGTTTGTGTTCAGAAGTTTGTTCTTCTTCACGTGTTGTCGGGACGATGCTGTGTTCACAAACTAACAGCTGATCAGAGAACTGCACCTGAACGCAGCACCAGAGTCAGTCATTGGTGATGAACATTTGTTTGTTTGTTTGTTGTTGAGTTTGTTTCTCTTTTCGTGTGTGTGTGTGTGTGTGTGTGTGTGTGTGTCTGGTCGGATGCTGGACTGCTGCACTCTTCTCTCTGATGGATGCTGATGAAGGTGTTAATGATGCTTTTCAAAGTAAAACCAGCTGTTGACCTACTTTGGGAACCCGGCAACACACACGGCTTCGACATCTATGTACCTCATCGACACACACACACACACACACACACACACACTGATTAGTGCTGTTGGCCAGATGGTGCTCTCCAGGCAGCTTCGGTAACGTCAGCAGTCTGTGTCTGTCAGGTTCCGGTTTGAGCGTCGTGTCATGAACATTCAGAGTTTCACAGATTAGAGGTCGTCAGCCTGTTTTTGCGTGGTCGCTCGTTCACGTTCGGAGGTGACGGCCGCTCCTCTCTGAGTCCGCAGCTTCCTTTTCAGGTCGGGCTGCGTTCCAAACAGCTGCTCAGTCATGATCACTGTAACGGCACTCCTCCGCCCTCTGGTGGTCGCTCACAGAAGCTGCAGCTCAGGTGCACAAAAGGAAAACCTCACCTTTCAAACGCCGTCTGTTTGAAATGAAACGTGTTCACACTTCTGAGGTCACATGACTGCAGCAGGTCGTGTTCGAGCTCCAGATGTGGAGGCGAAACTAGAATCCCAGATGTTTGTTGTCGTACCACTCATGTTAAGATGGAGGTTAATTCATTGAATTAGATGAAATGAAGCCTGACACCAACAAAAGCAGAGGATGTGATCTTCTGATGACACGCGCAGGTGAACAGACTCGAGCTGTGTTGTCACAGTGACACCTGTTGGTCAAACGTGTGAACTGACAAAGTGACTCTTCTGTCTGAAGTAATTGTTTCTCTCTCTCTGTCTTGCAGAAGGAGCTGAGCCTTCCCAGGAGAGGCAGCTTGTAAGTACCCATCCTTCCCTCTGTCTTCTGTCCAATCACAGGGAACGATGCAATGAACCGCACACAGATACACACATCATCATGAGGTGGTGTCAGGTGTGCTAATCTTCTTTCCTGTCTGAGCTTCAACTGTTGGCCTCACTGCTCCTTTGAATATGAGCGGGAAACCCTGTTTAGTGTCAGCTGTTATAAGTTTACACAGAGAGCTTCCAGCAAAGGGTTAAAGGACAGAGAGTCCGTGTGTGTGTGTGTGTGTGTGTGTGCGTGCACCGGAACAGCTGAGCATCTCACTGTGAATAGATGCAGACCTATTTATATCAGTGTGTGTGTGTGTGTGTCGGCTGATTTATTGTCCTGCTCTGAGAAGTTCTGCATGTTTAGAAACAAACTCAGACGTTGAGTCACAGTTCTGACAAACGAGCTTCATCATCATGCTGCGTTCATCAGAACTAATCAGAGTTCAGACGTCACTCGTCATGGAGACACTTAGAACCGGGTTCAGATGAGGTCCAGGTTCTTCAGCACGGCTCACTGCAGTGGGGATCCAGGCCACATGTACTACTGTTCATATTTATATATTTATTCATTTACACCTGCACGACTCTCCTGGTTCATATTCTTCTCACATTGTGTCTGACCGGACTGACTCAGAGTGAATCGTCTCTGCAGATTTCAGATTTCTTCAATCAGGAAACTAAAACCTGAATACGACGTTTACATGGCAGCAAGCTGGTTATTACTCGGTGTACGACTGGATCACTTAACCTGTTATTGGTGGAATATCTGCACGATCAATATGAGCTGAGAAAAAAGTCTGAGTGCAGGAAATGAAATTCAGTGAACAGAAGTTTAAAATAATGAATTCAGACCAAAAATGAACATGAAAACACAGAAACAATCAGTTTTTGTATCGATCACCTGAAGATCTGCTGCAGAGAGAATCCAGCTTTCTCCTCGCAGACAGTAATCATGAAAACAATAATAAAACCAGCCGGTGTGTATCTCTGTGTATCTCCTCCAGGCAGCTTTGAAGACGCAGAGCTGCTTCATCACATTCTCAGTATCAGAGCTGATCCGCGGCGGCCGGATGCTGTGTTTCAGTGTGTGAAGTGAAGGCTCTGGTTTAGAGCACGATCCTGTCTGTTGAACGCAGCTGCAGCTCCTTTTTACAGACACAGATCAGAACAGAACGTGTCGAATCAAAGCTTCGCTCTGTTTTACTGGACTCCTATTTTTAGTTTTAATCTTCTGCTGCTATTTTTAGACCCACAACACAAAACTGCAAATAACAAGTTTCATGCTGAAGACGAGAAAACAGGTTTATCTTCAGTGATCCGACACTGATGACAGCACTGACAAACAGTGAATCACCACAGCACAGTGTTATTTCATGTGTAGGATTGTGTAGTGTGTGTTTGAGAGGGGAAATGCTGTTTTGGAAAACAGACATGGGTCATTGAAAGTTTTTCATGTGAGTCAGTGATTCTGTCAGTAATTAACGGCGATCTGTGTCTCCGTCCACGCCGTGTTGGGTCTGACTTCATTCTGTCTCCGTCAGCCGTTTGGTCTGTGTTCCCGTGAAATAATCTTTGTTGGACTGAGGTCAACACGAGCTCCGCTGTTAAATGAAAAACTGACTCTGATAAATGAGCCTCTAATGTGTTTTTCAAGGTTCTTACAGGTCCTTGGTACTTTTTCTTAAGTTTTTGAATTTGAGGAGAAAAAACATTGAAAGTTTTTAAAAATGGGTCATTGAATTTCAGCTACATAATGCAAGTTCTTGTTGGGGCTGTAATTAACCTTAAAAACACAGATTCAGTCAGTTATTCTGAGCCTTTAATTCACTTTATCATTTAAAACTTCACAGAATAAATCAATCACAGGACCGATCACATGTTCGGCTCCTGTGATGGGCGTCAGTTCGACCCAAAAACAGGATGAAGGACCAAATCTGAGGGTTCATTTGGTTGGTGTGTAATGACAGTCTCATGTTGTGCTGCTGCTCCGACGTCAGTTTAGTAATCAGTCCAAATTAACTGTGTGTGTGTGTGTGTAACCCTAACCCGTGTCAGAGCCGCCTGTGATCCAGCTCATTGTTTATGAATTAACAATCTGGCATGTGAGCTGCATTTAGCCTGTCGGGGTCAGTGGGTGTCCCCGAGCTTCTCAGAAACCAGATCAGAGAGCGAGAGAGGACAGCTGCTGCTTCCTACACGGTCTGATAATATCACCACCACGTCTGTGTCCCCGTGTCAGAGGAAGACGAGTTTCCCTTTTTAGGCTTCGTCCACGCCTGAACTTTGAGCTTCTGGTTTAAAGACGGATACGTGGATTTTTTAAAGTAGTACAACTTATTTCAGAGTCTTTACTTTTAAAGGTCCAGTGTGTTAGATTTAGGATTACTTCTTTGCAGGAATGGAATACAGTATTCATCAGTTTGTTCTCATTGGTGTGTAATAACCTGCTTTAAAATGAGACCTATACATATCTACAGTGAGTCCGGGTCCACACAGTCCGCCATGTGCAACCAGTTTTCTACAGTAGCCCAGAACAGACAAACTAAACTCGGATCTACATGTGGTCTTTTGTTCTAATGTGAATTTGGCAGTCACCACTAGGTGGCACTAAATTCTACAGACTGGACCTTTAAAAGACTTTTTAAAGAGTCTTTAAATAAAGTTTTAAAAGTAATTTGAAAAATAAACAAGTTTGTTATAAAAGTCACGAAAAAGTCAAATTAAACTTCTTGAATCCATTTTTAATGTCGAGGTTTTTGAAACAAACTGTGTCACTAATGAAGGCCGTTGTTGTTTCTGCTTCTGCACGAGCAGCTAAAGTTGAATTTTTATCTAAAGTATCTGAAGCAGTAAAGATTTCATCTCAGGCTTCCCCTCTGTCTTCATATTCCCGCCTCCTTCCCTCCCTCCCTCCCTTCCTGTCTCCTTCCCTGTCTCCCTCCCTGTCTCCCTCCCTCCCTCGGTCTCCCGTCCCTCTCGGCTCTTTGCTGAGGACTCAGTCAGTCCTCCGTGTGACAGCAGACAATCTGGTCACAGCGATCAGACCAGCTGAATCTTCCAGGAACTAAAGGAGATTATCTGACAGACTGTGCCCAGGGACGGCACTCTGTTCCCGGGGACGAGCAGCTGCGATCGTCCCTCTGAACCTTTTTTTGTCTGGAGGATCTTTAAAGGACCGGCCTCCTCTTTCTGATCAGACTCAGAATTTCATGCTTCTCTCTGACTTTGTTGGATTGTCTTTATGTAAGAAGAGGACGGATTGGACTGAATCAGACGGTTCGGGTTAGAAACACTGAGAGTTAAAAGTGTGTGTGGTCTGCACGCAGCTCTGCACACTGTGTGTTTGTTTGTGACTCAGCAAGTCCGTGCTCGCTGGTGGAGCCACAATCTACCCCGGATACCTCACATATCTGTGTGTGTCTGTGTGCAGATAAAGGCAGGTGCTGACGTGACACACACACACACACACACACACACACACACACACTGGTCATTCCTTCATTTATTGAAGTGCTTTCAGTGGTTTGAGTCATGGGAGACTGACTCCGGGACAGTTTTTGGTTGTG
This sequence comes from Nibea coibor, assembly GCA_023373845.1. Taxonomy (NCBI): domain Eukaryota; kingdom Metazoa; phylum Chordata; class Actinopteri; family Sciaenidae; genus Nibea; species Nibea coibor. Next base: position 26,401,323 of record CM041718.1, on the reverse strand, counting down.
TGTGGAGCTGTGTGTGTGTGACGGTCAGATGAGGTGATGCAGTCCGCTGGATTATTAAAGATTACAGCTGAGCCTTTTGTCCCGGGACACAAGATGAAGAGGAGGAAGGAGCGAGCGGGAGCCCCACACCTCCGCCTCCAGTAAGAGTGTGTGTTCACTGCATGTCTGAGTGTGTGTGTGTGTGTGTGTGATCAGATTGGTGTGTTTTTAGTGTCTTTACATCCAACTTTAACAGAAACATGTAACACGAACACGGCCACGACGACAGCTGACGTTTTTTCTAGTTTGACACTGAAATCATCCTGAACTGAGACGAGATGAGATTTCAGACTTGAGAAGTTTCTGTAATCAGTTCCCTGGATCCAGCATGTGACATTTAAATAACCAAGGCGTCACCACAAAGCTGGTTATTACCAGCCGAGCATGTGAGCGTGCTCCACTGATTCGACTTAACCTGTTATCAGTAAAATACCTGCACAGTCCGTGCGAGCTGAACCTCCTGAGAAACAGACGGCGAGGAAATGTCACTTTTTTCTGAAAAAGTTGTGACACGTGAACGTTAAAGTCACATGACCGATGAGCTGTTTGCTCACATTAACACATGAAACAAACATTATTGATCCAAGTGTTTCCATCTTATTATTTTCTGCACATTTTAATAGAAATGTTGATGGATGTCTTTGCACGGCGTGTTTGGGCATGAAGGATTTTGTCCTGATGGTGTCGTAAATAATAACAGAGATAACTGTCTGGCAGCAGCTGACTGAAATACACTGATTTGGATGGAAACATCTTTTCTCTGCGTTCTCTCATCAGGCTGTCATTTTCTGTCATTAAGTTATGACCTACAAACTCTCATATACGCTGGATTTATAAAGGTGAACTGATCAGGTTTGTGTGGAAGAGAAAGACGGAGTCATCCCAAAAATAATGTTTGACCAGCCTACATTGTTTCTGCGACTACGTCACCATCACTACAACTAAGCCTGCGAACAGGGGGCTTACATTACATACATACGTTCATAATACCGTACATACATAGCGCACATACATACTGAGTCACCGAAACGAGACTGTATCAGAGAGACTCAAGCAGAGAGGGAAGTCCTTCATCAACTCAAAGGATACAGTTTCCTCCAGCTGTGAGGCTCAGTGATAAACTGATTATAATTTATGAGACTTAATCCCAAAATGCAAATAAAGCTGCATCATACAGGAACTTTTATAACGAAGATCATTTCAGTGTCCTCACACCTGAAAAGTCCCTTCCACACATGAATGTTGCTGGTCTCTGAGGGTGTACACATCGCTGTGACTGGATTCAGTCAGCTCGACACTGACCAAGGAAACGACCTGCTGTAACTTCACACTGTCAAATAACACCAGGAACCACTTCTCTGGACTCAGCTCGTTTGTATTGCAAATGGAAAACTTCCAGTAAATTTCTGGTAAATTCACAGAACACTTTCCATCTTCATGTGCTGTTTGCAGGTTAAATATTAATATTACATATCAAATACATTTAGTCCATAATATCATGAGACCTTCCTTCACTCTGTCGTCGGCTCAGAATCGCAGATATTCAAGTGTAAATCTGGTTGTTTTAGTCAAGATTATGATAACTATATTGAAGTTGTAAATTATTCCCGTTTATTCCCATAAATCCTGTTAATTCCCATGGAAAGCTTCCACCTCTGTAAATTCCCTGAATTTTGCAACCCTAGTTAATTAATCCTGCTCAGAGATCTTAACGATCCTCATCCTGAAGCTCGATCAACATAAAGTCATGATGGACTTTCCTGTGGTCCCAGTTCTGCTGTAAGCCACAGATGGCCGACAGTATGGAGGGAAACGCTGCTTTAACTGAAGTGTGTGTAGCCCTTCTTGACTTCCCAGCTGGTGGTCTCACCCATTCTGTCCCACCCAGCAGGGGGTGGAGGAAACATGCAGGCCTCCACCATGAGGTCCTCCTGGCCTGCAGATCTGTGCCAGCTGAGCTCTGCAGAGCCAGGAAAGATGTTTTCCACCTTCCTGGACTCCTCAAGCCGTCTGAGCTTCTTCCTGCAGCTTCCAGACAAAATGAAAGACTTTATCACTCCCACAAGTTTGAGTCTGACTGACTGATTTGAGTCTTCAGTCCTGTCAAGACGATCCAGAACTTTCCGTCCAGCCATTTCCAACTGTGATAAGTTAGTGCGCGCGGCTTCCTGCCTGCTGTGAGGGGACGTCTGCAGACAGGCACGGACAGTGTGGATCAGTGGGCAGAGCCTGAACGCTGAGCGCTCAGCTCGACCCTCAAACTATCAACTCATTACGACTGCCAGCCGCCATGCAGTACAGCTCCCAGCTACAACTCAGAATCATGTCTGCAGACTCAAACATCCAGAGTCCGGCGCGTTGATTTTACCCTCAAACACTTTTTGAGAAGCGGCTCTCCATCAGGAACCTTCGATCTACTACTCATTGATATTATTAATGATCCTGTGAAACTAGTTTTCTACTGTCAAGACCAAATAAACAGAAGTGAAGTAAAGTAATAGATTACATTCTGATAACAGTCTAAGACTAATAAGATCTACACTCTCTGTAAGACTCAACAATTCTCACCAAACATTGAATTTTGAGTCTTTAGTTTGACTCCAGCGGCTCGACTTGTTCCTGTGGCCTCTGAGTGTTTATTACTTTAGACTGAATCGTGCAAATCACTGTACACCAAATTATGAACATAAATAAAGAATAGTTGAACAGACAGCAGAGACGTTAAAGAAGAGAGGGATGTTTCCACTTTAACAGCTTTTTAAATACACACACACACACACACACACACGTGTGTTCTTCGAGCAGTCTTCATCACACGTCCCTCTCTCCTCACCCTCCTCTCTTCCTCCCTCTCTTCGTCCTCTTTTCCTCCTTCCCTCCCTCCTCTGTTGGCAGAATCTGGTCGCCGGCTCAGCTGCGTTGCCACGGCAACAGCAGCCTCCTCCAGCATCTGCTGTCCCCCACTTCCTTTCATCCCTCCGTTGTTCAGCCCCCCGTCGTCACCCTCTCCCCCCTCACCTCCTCCTCCTCCTCCCCCTCCCTCTGCTCCTCTGATGGCCCTCTGTCGGCCCCTGTTCACCACCGAGGAAACCCCTTTCTCTGGAGGTAAGAGCGGCGTCACCTGTTAACACGCCTGTTTGTTTGTGTGTCGGCTGCCGTCACGAGTTTCCTCACCGTCATCGTTCAGGGGAGGAAGCAGCAGACTCAGGAGAAGAGAGAAACAGAGATTGATTAACAGATGATCTCCAAAGTTTCCACCAAAAGTTCAACAAACTAAGTCAGAAACTGAAAGTTCTGATATTGATCATTTAAAAATTAAATATTGACTTCACGTCAATAACAAATGTAAATAATGTAGCGCTTAAATCATTTGTATTTCTTTCAGTTTCAGTTCAGTTTCACACTCCAGCCCAGTAGGTGGCAGTAATCTGTTTTCACGCTGTAAGTAACTCTTTCTTTAGCACCCAGGAACTGTCAGAGCACGGCTGCACCACCGAGTCCTGTCACAGTTTATCGCTGATCGATATTACCAATATTTCAACTTGTTGATTCAATGACGTCACACGGCTATGCACAACAACAAACATGGAAGCCAAAGTAACAGAACAGGCGCCGAGGGGAGCGGCTTGTCATGTGGAAGTTTTAATGACATTAAGTCAAATGAAATTCTCTGATTTCAGCTTCTTCTTCGTCCTCTGACAATAAACTGAATAAATTAAATAAATTTTTTTATATAAATAAATTTCAGCATTTTCTGGATCAAACATCTGAACTAAGGAATCGATAATTTAAGTATTTGTTAGCTCATGTCAGAGGAAACACTGCTTCCTTCACTAGTTCCTGAAAAGCTCCCTTAGTTCGTCTGAAAGTGTCTGAGGTGGAAACGGATTCAGGTTATTTAATATAAACATCATGTGGTCACATGATCATCATCTGCTGTTCTTCTCTGTCCTGAAGTCAACGAGAGCTTCAGAGAGGGAGGGAGGGGGCACTGCTGAGCAGAGAGAGGGAGGGAGGGAGGGAGGAGGAGAGGAGAGGAGGAGAGGGAGGACACACTCTCACTCTCTCGCCGGTGTGACAGGTGGAAGCCAGCGTCTGTTTGCTAACCGCGTCCTCAGCCGCCGCCACGGCGATGTTTGCGTGTCCGCGTTAGCCTGAGCATGTCTGACTCCTTCTGGACGGTGCTGTCGAATTTCTCACTGCCTGAGAGAAGCATGCTGCGACGCTCCAAGAGGTACGCGCTCCTCCTCCTCCTCCTCCTCCTCCTCCTCTCCTTCATCCTCTTTATCAGTTCATATCTTCACCTCAGGAGGTCTGCGTCTGCGTCTGTCTCTCCTCTCCTCTCCTCGTCTCTCCTCTCCTCTCCACTTTCATTTCCATGGCTCCATTAGTTTTTTTCATTTCGTGCCGCTCCATCCTCGGCTTCCTCTCCTCCCTCCTCCTCCTCCTCCTCCTGAGATGCTCAGCAGGAGTTGCTCCAATGTGAAGGTCAGCTAACTGGATTTGTCTTTTGATGGATAAACAGGACTCTGTCTGACTCTGACGGTGTGTGTGTCTCACATGTAACACTGCTGGCATGTACCACAGGCATGCCGTGCGTGTGTGTGTGTGTGTGTGTGTGTGTGTGTGAGCTCTCTTATTAAACCTCCTCGATCTGTGATTTGACGTTTGCGTATGCAGCCATGTGTCGTCATCTCTTCTTCTTTCTGTCGTTCTCCCTACTTGACCTCCTCTTCCTCCTCCTCGTCCTCCTCCTCTTCCTCCTCTTCTTCCTCTCTCTCTGTTCTGTCAGTCAGAAGCAGAAGTATCTTCTCCAGCAGCAGAGACAGAGCTGTACTTAACGCTTTGAAGCAGCAATTTCCTCCCCCCTCCCTGTAATAACAGGGCTATAGCTGCTGCTGCCTGCCACGCACACATACACGGGCACATTTCTCCTCAGCTCCTCGTCACCGCCTCCTGTTGTGTGTATTTGTCTCTGCTGAGGTTTTTAAAAGGGAAAGAGGTTGTGGAGTGAGTCAGGAGGGACTCCTGCATAGCAACAGGCTCTGGCAGTTTTGGGGGGTTGGTGTAGATGACGGAGCTGACGGCTCGAGTTGAGCTCTAATCAGGACAAAAATGGACTCGTGGCGGCCTGAAGAGAATCACATCCTCCATTTTTAACAGCAGCTTTCACATTCAGATAAAAACTATAATGATGCTGTCAGCAGCTCTCTGCCTGTCCAACCTGCAGCCATCAGAATCTCTCTCAGCCCGTTTAGTTTCTATATTTTCATTTTCATGTCATCGTTATGCAAAAGGTTGATTTACAGATTATATGCTCAGTAATACGTCGGGCTCCGGGTCGGGAGAAGTACGTAACGCTTTATGGCACTAAGTCACACACACCAACTATTTCACTGATTCTGCTGAAACTGGATCATATTTTATGGAGAAAATGTTTCCTGGTTTTGATTTACAGAGTGATGATGGACAGTGAAGTAAACTGCTGACAGCTGCTGATGGGTAGTGGAGCCAATGTCATGCCAGAACAGGAGCTGGGTAAGCAGGCTCAGCAGCCTCTGTGGGCATACTGGCAGAGGTGAAGAGAGTAAAGAGTTGGTGAAATAAAAGGCTGAAAGACGCCGAGCTGGGCTTCTTGGTGTCATGTCACTAAGGGCGTTAACGCTGTAGCTAACACACACACACACACACACACACACACACACACACACGGCCATCACATTGATTTCCTGTGGCGGCTGTAACCCTCAGACCAGCGTTATTGAGTGGACTGTGGGAAATGAGTTTAGCTGTAGATCTTATCCACACACACTCACCTGCTGCCTGCTGGTGTGTATACTGTGTGTGTGTGTACTTTAGTTTAACACCCACATGTGTTTGCTCATCTCTAGTTTCCACTCTCCCCGTCACATCACTGTCTGTGTCTGAGTTTTACTGTAGCGGTTATTACATTCTCAGATTATATGCAGTCGCTCATATCGCAGGTAAAACACGAGTCAACACGTCTGCCAGCTCCGCTTCGTTCTGTCGTTTGCTGATGTGATCTCGTCTCGCCGTTTCTCCTGAGTTCTGCACGTAAACATGGTGGAATATTTCTGAACGCTTCGTGACCTTATTTACACGCTGTGTCTTGTTTGTGTGACAGTTTGTGGTTTCAGGAGGAGTTAGGTGTTGAAACTTAATTGAACCAAAACTGGCAACAAAACTCACATGTGCCAGCTGAGCACATGAATCCTTCCAACACGCTGACTGACTTTATTCTGTTCACTAATTAAACAAACATGATGCAGCACGTTAATCTGTGAGCTTTGGAGGCGATGGTAGGTGTTGAACTCCGGACAGAGCTCGGCTGCAGCTCGATATCGACCTTTTCTTCTCGTCTTCAGAGAAAATAATCAGGGAATTTTCCCATCGCTGGATATTTGAACCTACAACACAGTTTAGATAATAAAGGATAAATATACACACACATACACACTCTTGGCATTGACACAGTTTTCTTGCACATCAATAGAAACCAGAAGTGTGTGTGTGTGTGTGTGTCCTGGTTTCTCCTGATTTGTCTCCATTTTCCACTGAAAGTCTTTTTAAACTTTTGGTTTTAAATGTTGCTGCAGCCCGAGGACATCATCAAACTGAGCCTGCAGCACCTGACAGGCTGCTGCTTCCATGGTGATGAGAGGCGCACACACACACACACACACACACACACACACACACTAATGTTCCCTTCAGTCAGTTGTGCATAACGGAAATGTGTTTCTCAGCGGGGATCTAAAATACCTTCAGGAGACAGAGAGAGTTTGACAGAGAGAAAGTTTGCTGCCGCTCCACCATCGAGTGTCAAACTCGCTTCATGTCTGTGGACTCCGCCGCTCCGTCATCCACCCACACAGGAAGTCATTAAGCTGTTATTAACGCTCTTTACAGCGCTTGCACCACGTTTGTGACCATCACACCTCGTCCTGTCTGCTGCTTGTCTTTAATCCACTCCGACTCCTTCAGCTCCGTCACTCTCTGCGTCTGACAGGTGCTCTCAGATGTAAATCCATATTCATGAGGCAGCTGAGCTTTGTTCATTAGTCAGAGAGAGCGACAGTAGCTGCAAATTAACCGACGCGAACTGAACGCTGCTCGCTCTGTTCTTCACGTTCTCTTCCGTCTTCATCACTGTCCGTCCAACCTGAACACCGAATGCTTACTGCAGTGTTTATGTTTCACAGCGTTTTCAAATGAACAGACATGCAGCTGTAAAATCATCGAGAGGCAGAGGCACGGGTTATCATTATATTAACAGAGGCGTGTTTCATCGTCTTTTAGTCACTGCACAGCTCCAGACATGATGTATGGTGATGCATGTACGGAGAGTAAAAGTTTCCAATTTTCTGAAAATCAACAAATAAATTCAGCACAACCACCTGCACACACATCACTGAGTGTGTGTGTGTGTGTGTGTGTAGACCACATGCTGCGCTCAAACTGCTGATGCTGCACATCTCGACAGATGGCACACACACACACACACACAGCATGCCCACATGCAGTAATTATATGTCAGGTGGGTATTAGATACAAGCCTGGCACAGATCAAACATCTGATATTCCTCTCATGCAAGTAAAAACTCTAGAACTGAAACCAGACCGGACCAAAGGTTCCAGAAGCCTGCCAGTCCAACGGGTCCTCACAGCTGTAGCAAACATTTTGCAAACGAGGCTGAACTGAAAACGCAAGTGAGGAGCTTCAGATCCAGATCATAAAGACGAGCTCAGTGATGATTCAGAGAACAGCGATGGTGTCCGTCCGTTTTTCAGACTCCCAGCTTTAGAAACGCTCTTTGTTAAAAAGACATCGTCATCCCGGAGTACCTGCAGGCCTCACCATCACGGCCTCGTCTTCCATCTGTCATTTCCTGTGAGTGTAGCGAGCCTCGCCTCGAGTCATCGCGGACACGCGTAGCTCCAGAACAAACAGCAAAGTGGAAAAATCCTGCGAGCTGGACCTGTGGGTGTGAAGGCTGACACTTTATCTCCTCGCCGTCTGTCTGGGGACGGATGTCACGGCTTTAAAGCAGATTGCTTTTTTCTCTGCAAACACACACACACACACACACACACACACACACACAACAAACACACTCGTCTGAGCTCACAGGGAGCTGAAGTCGACCATTTCCCTGCAGGATCAACCTCATAATGACTGTTCAGCCATTAGAGATGAAGCTCAAATTACTCAAACATGAGAGACTTTATCTCTCATGATGGAGCAACAAAACATCCAAACTGAACTCAAACTGCAGAGCCATGAATACTTCTGCACTCAGTGTAAAATGACGCCGTTGCCATGGTATCATCTATAAACATCCTCCTGACAGCATTATCTGTGTTATTAAACTGTCATTGTTTAAAGGGACCTTGGAGCTGCTGCACTTGGAGACAAATTACAGTAATTGTCCAGTCAGGGCTGCCGTACCCAGCGTTCAGCTCGCTCTAATAGAAACTGATGAAGCGCTGCGTCTCCTCCGTGTTTTAGAACATTTCTATGAAACACAGACAGTAAGTGTCTCTGTCCTCGGCAAAGGACAGCCTCCGTTCACCAGCAGGTCACACACACACACACACACCGCTGTCTGTAAATGTGTGTGATCAGATGTGTGTCCGCCAGTGTGGAGCTGCAGGCGACGTTCGGCTGTTTGTAGAAGCAACTTTGAGAGTGTGTGAGGTCGCAGTGTGTTTTTCTGATCATTGATTCCATCTGTGTGCGGTTCATGGTGAAGCTCCTCACGCCACAATTTCAACTTTATTGATTTAAAATCTGAACTTCTGTTTGTTTTTTGTTCTCAGCTGTCGGACGAGCAACAGAAAGAGCCTGATTGTGACGTCCAGTACCTCCCCGACCCTGCCGCGACCGCACTCACCTCTGCATGGACACACAGGTAACACACACACTTATATGCACCGCCTCTGACCCTTGAAACACCTGCAGCCTCACACTGTTGGCTCGTTGATGAAGTTGTCGTTCTGGATTTCACGGTCTACAATCAGAACTTTATTCAGAGAATCAGAACTGATCTGAGACCGGCCGATGAGTCCTCCGGTGTTACACTGATTAGAATCGGAGGTTGTAGTTGAAGGTGAATGTTTTGCTCCTCATCTTGAAGGTGTGTGTAGCAGCAGTAGGGTGAGTCGTGTTGTTTGTTCACACACCATCTAAAGCTGAATTAACAGCTCAGACTGCACACCGAGCACAGCCGCAGATCTGATCACACGAGTTCGCAGGCAGGCAGGCAGGCAGACAGCCAGGCAGACAGATTCATTAAAAACTAATTTATGTTTGTTTGTTTGATGTCAGCAGATGTGTTGATCTGCATCAGACCCAGACAGACTTCTTGTTTGTTGGTCAAGTGGGTTAAATGTGACTTGATCTCTGCACCGTGAACAGATAATTCATGTAATTAAAACATTATCAAGCAAACTGTGTCAAACTTCTTCAGTGTCACGACGATGAACTGTTAATCTGACAAAAACACGAGCTGGACAACATTTAATGTTTCAGTGTTTTTATGAATTCATTCAGTTAATTGAGCCTTGAAAACGTCTCTGAGGAGAAGCTGCCAGGCTTACACACACACACACACACACCATCATGTCATTTTATAATAATAAATTTGGTGTGTGTGTGGTGACATGAAATCTGTGCTGACAGGATTTTTGTCTTACATACAGCGTGTAAGACAAACGCACAAAACCCCCCAATTCCACCAGCAGACACCCACCCGCTCACCCCCTCCACCTCCTCCACCCTTTAAATGTAAAGAGATGGATGGAAAAGAGACAAATAAATGTGATATTGACTGACGGTGACTGAAGAGAGCTACAGTTGAACTGTGGATTAGAGAAAGACGACAGGATGGAACGATGGTAAAATATCGACAATCAGATCTGAGTGTGTGTGTGTGTGTGTGTGTGTGTGTGTGTGTGTGTGTGTGTGTGCTCAGCTCACAGACGGTCACACACATCTCATTTCCTATTCAGGAAATAATGGAGCTCTCCAACCTGTCAGTCACACACAGCGCCCACACACACACACACGTTTAATAAGCGGTTTTGTTGAATCTGATTCATGCTGTAACGTGTTTGGAGGCTGTAAACGGTTTAAAGATTCATAGTATCTGCATTGACCTTTGACCTCTCTACAGTTTTTGAAATCAGTTTTATGACGATCAATAATTTGTTGTTCTTCATTAACTTCACCTGTCCGAGTTACACACCTATAAAAACTCAACAAGATCAGACAGACGAGACGAAAATCATGAATCAGACGAAACGTCGACTCGTTCTCACGGGGAGGTCAGACAGTCCGAGCTCTGTGGACAGTCTGAGCTCTGTGGACAGTCCGAGCTCTGTGGACAGTCCGAGCTCTGTGGACAGTCCGAGCTCTGTGGACAGTCCGAGCTCTGTGGACAGTCCGAGCTCTGTGGACAGTCCGAGCTCTGTGGACAGTCCGAGCTCTGTGGACAGTCGGGCGGTGTTGTGGACAGTTGGGCAGTGTTGTGGGATGACTGTGCTGTGCAGCATCTAAAACCCTCTCGCTCCACCTCTTCCTCTTTCTCTCCTTCGTGCCACCAGACTGCCGTGGCAGCTGTGTTGCCATGGTAACACCACAGCCAGCCTCACCGTCGACCTCGCAGTCCTGCCGTCGACATAAATGCGGCTAATTAAGTGTCGCTCGTTAATGCTGCCGTGTTTTTTCGGTTCCTCTCCTGTTGCTTCAGACACGATCGTGACGTCGCAGCTCGTTTGAGACGTTTGAAAGTTTGACTGTTTGATTTGCAGCTCCGCAGACAAAGAGCAGGTCTCTCACTGTCGGCTGCTTAACTGATTAAAATGCATCGCTGGAGGTCGCTCAGCCTTCCCCTTCGCTCCCACAGGCCGTCTTTATACGCAGATGATTGCATTTTTTTTTCTCAGTCCTAATCATGAATTTCATCATGGTTTCAATCATGCAGCCATTTACTGCTAATCAAATAATTCCTCACAGTCTAATGTCCTGAAGGGCTGACGAGCACCAAAAAAAGACTTTTATTAAATGTTGAAAGTCTGCATAAATCCTCCTGCTTTGTCTTCCTCTTGTCATCTCCATAACTTACACCTTCCTTTTTCTTTCTCTCCGCTCGCCCTGAACTTCCCTCTCTCTCCTCCCGGCTGACAGGGAGCGCTTGTTTGAGAAAGGCCGGCCGATGATTGGCAGCTCTGTGTGCTCCGACTCCTGATGAATGCTGTCAAAAAAAAAAGAGTCGTCTTTGTAATTGTAATGAAGGACAGAAAGGGAGGCGGCGGGGATGCGAGCCTTTCTCTGATTCACTTTCTTGTCACACACTCCTGGGGAAACACACCTCCCCAATTATATCTGCATTTTGTTATCCAAACCACGCTCTCCCCGGAGAGGCAGCGAGGAGCGAGGCTGAGGAGGCTCAGAGCAGATATCACATTTGCATGTATTTCATACGCTGCCATGTTTCTTGGTTTTTGTTAAAGTAGGTCACTGTCGCTGCAATCTGCAGCACAAACCTCCCAAAACTGTGACAGCGGAGCAGCTCGTCGACCTGACGTGACGAAGCTCTGATTCACATTTCACTCGAGCGTCTCGCAGGCTGTTTAAGAGTTGATTTTTCTGTCAGTCTTTAGTCTCATGGAGGTCACATGACTCGTGTGTGTGCGGTTTCTCCTACATGTTCAGTGCTGAAAAGAGTGACCACTGTATGACAGCTGTGACCAGGACTGATCGCAGGTCACCTGAGCTTTAGCGCCACCAGTCGTTCTGTTTCAGACCGCTGAAGAGACGTGGAGGTGCACAGCTCGTCTGGTCTCCCCCTCAGGCCTCAGGCCTCTCAGGACTCTTCAGCTCTTTAAGTCTGTCTTATTTTTTATAAAACTTGTTGCATTTGCAGAATCTGGGACGTCTATACACACACACACTCTCACATGTTCAGACATCACTGCTGCTTCACAGAGATAGATCCTCGTGTCTGTGGAGTCTTAAACTGACTGATGGTGCACAGACGCAGAGCTCCAACAGCCTCGTTGTGTCTTTTCAGTGTAACTTCAGAGATCTTTACGAGACGTTTCACACTAACAAGCTCCTGTTTGACTAATAACACGCGCGTTCACTCGGGCGCTGCAGACGCAGACAGATTCCCGTCTGACGGGAGGCAAACGCTCGTATTAATATTAGAGTTTCTGCTCTGTCCAGACGTGCTGCGGAGGAAAATGCATAATTGATGCGGAAATGTCCGACTACTTAATCTCTCCTCTTGTTTCTGAGGCCGGCAGCCTTTTCCTCTCCATCCGTCTGTGCGTGTTCGCCCCTTCACCGTCAGCCATGAATTATTAGTTACACACCGAGACTCAGAGCGCCCCCGCCTTCAATATTCATACCCATCATGCAGTGCGTGTATGAATGTGTCAGTATGTTTCTTAGAGGAGGATCATCTGTTTCCTCTCAGCATCAGACCTGAATCTCTTCATCGCTCAGTGAGACGTTCACATTCACGTCAGCTTGTTTTTGTTTGCTGGTCCTCATCAAGCGGTGACGGACGGGTCGAGAACCCGGACTGACAGAAAAGTCGTGTTAAAACATGTCGACGCTGTGGCTACCTGTGTTGTATCTAATTGTTTCCATCTTGTTTATCACTGTTAATGTTACTGTAGCTCAGTGTCAGTCTGTGTCTTCCATCCTTCTTTCCTTTCCTTCCTCCTGCCTCTTTGTGTCCTTCTCTTCCTCTCATGTTTCCTCTGAAGGCTTGTTCTCTGTTCATTTGTCAGTTGTGTAGCACTCAGTGTAAACACACTTTCTCCTCCACTTCTCTCTGTGGATGGAGGAGACCGATTAGTCAGCCCTCTCCACCTCCCATAATGAGACACTCCATCAGACTCTCTGTCCTTTTATTGCAGCTTTTTTCTCTTATTTTTGTCTCGACAATTTAATTCATCCTCATCACTCGAGCGTCTTCTCTTCCCTCCATAAACCCTCCGTCCTCGTTCGTCTTGTTGAAGAGGAATAAAGAACGAAGCGTTAGTTTCTCGTTTGTCTAGTGAGACGTTTGCTTTCACATGAAGGGACTCAGATTGAATTAACAGCCATTACTGTAGTTTTATCGTTTACATCGAGTTCCTGCCGAGAATTCACATGTTGAAGTTTTTCTCTGATCGTTCGTGTCCATCCGAGACTCAAAGCTCTCCACCTGTCACACACTTTATTCTCTCTCTTCTCTGTCTTGCAGGCACCAGCCCGTTGGACAGCCCTCGCAACTTCTCCCCCAACACAGCTGCACACTTCTCCTTTGTTCCTGCACGCAGGTGAGACACACACACACACACACACAGGTGTACAGGTGTGTTTGAGGGTCGCACCAAAAGACAAAAACCAGAACCAGCAGTTTTTCAGACACGTTTATGTTCCTCACACACAAAGTCAGTCAGTTAATATCGAGTTTAACACCTTCACAATAAGTGTGTGTTAGTGCGTGAGCTGATGAGGAGGCACATGATCACTCTGAAGCTGTCACTCAAACCAGAATTAATAAACGTCTTATCTGTCTGCGCTCTCAGCACAGATAGTAATTACTGAGGGGGGAGGAGTGTGTGTGTGTGTGTGTGTGTGTGTGTGTGTGTGTGTGTGTGTGTGTGTGTGTGTGTGTGTGTGTGTGTGTGTGTTCAGACCCTCATGTGATTTTTAAAAGATGTCTGTGTGCACTTGTGTAAAAGTTCTCCTCATGCCTCTTAAATCATCATCAGGATGCTCATGTTTCCATGGTAATGCATCTTTCCCGTCACACTGGACCTCAGGGCTATTTCCATGACAACATCATTAAACTGTGTGCGGCAGCCAAGAGGAGCCTTAATGTGGATTTGAATCGGGAATCCCTCTGTGCCGCCGGCTGACCTCAGAGCAGCCGACAGGCAGACGGCGCGGCAGTGACACCGCGTGGCCGACGCCGATCTGACACCTGATAGTCAGGAAACGTTAGTTTATGGTTTGTTTTACGTTGAAGAACGTTGTGTAGCTCTTAAAGTGAGACGAGGACGGAACAGCCGACTGTTGTTTGTCCTTTTTTAAATGTTTCATTTGAACATTTCTAATTAATCTACTTCATAAGAATTATTTTAGTTTCTCATGATCGAAGAAATTCCTGCAAAAAACAACTAAAACCTGCTGAAAGTTAAATTCATCTTCAGTGCAGTTTATTGTCATTCTACAACCCAAAATCATATTTTAAAGACATTGTTTGTGAAGGTTAACTGTTTAAATATCAAAACAGGAGGTGTGAAGGCTGCACCAGGCTTGGAGTGTGTGTGTTTATGTGTGTGTGTTTGAGAGTGTGTCGCTGACAGCTGCTAACAGCTATAAAAAGAAAACCCCTGTCTTGTCTCCCTCACAGTCACGGACACAGGGCTGACAGGTAACCTCTCAGTTTTGACCTCTGATCTTTTTTTCCCTCCCTCTTCCTGCCGTCACCTTCCCGCTCCTCCGTCCTGCATGGCTGAGCGCGCACATGCCCGACTGACATCAACACGTCGCCTGCAGGGCGTCGTCTTCTGCTGCTGCTGCTGAACTCAAACTAAAATAAAATCTCTGATCACTGTTCAGACTCTGAAGTTTCTCTGAGTTCAGTTTGATTTGATTCTTTCAGGATGAACTCGGTGATATTCCAGATTTTCTTATTGTCAACAAACCTCAGAAAGACTCAAACCAACAGAGAGTGTAAGACGATAGATCTGCCACATGTATGCTACATATTTATGCATCTGTGAGATGTTTGTGAAGACTGACGTCTTCAGCAGGAGCCAATGGGCTCAGAGCTGACGTCTCCAAACTGAGAACAAGTTGCTGGTTTGAGTCTGAACACGAGATTTGTCGAGCAGTTGTGTTTCCATTTTATTTGGATGAATTGCTCAAAATTCAGTTTGGATATTTGATGGAAACACGTCTGATAAGAAGAACTGAGGATACCAGCTGGTTACGTCTTATTAAAGTGAATCCTTTAAAGTGTCTGTGTGGAGCAGACCGGCCTGATTTGACCCCATCGTGCTTCACTCGATGTCTGAGTGTCTGAGTCTCAGTGGATCCTCTTCATGGCTTCGCCTGCACCTTTCAGCTCGTGTTGTCCTCGTTTGCATTTCCCTCCTTCAGCTCAGTCACCTCTTTGCTGTATGTGTTGGTGTCATGGCTGCTCTGTACTGTGTGTGAACGTTAAAAATGAATCTGTGTCTCTCTTCACAGGACGGATGGCCGACGCTGGTCTCTGGCCTCGCTGCCTTCCTCTGGTTATGGCACCAACACTCCCAGCTCCACCGTCTCGGTAAATATTTTCACTCTTTGTCTCTGCGTGTCATTTGAAGTGTTTCCTAATGATCTGTGGACACAGAGAAACGCTTCCTGCAGCTAACCCCCCTCAGCTCTGATACAGCCCCCTCCTCCCCCTTTAATGCACTCGAGTGTACTTCAGCTTCTTGCTCTGTTTCATTTGGGGGACACATCAGCAGTCCCTCTGGTCTAATCCTCCTCCTCCTTTACCTTCTGCTGCTCCTTCATCTCTCCTCTTAATACCCCGGCGTGCAGTTTCTCTGTACCCGCCACCCGTTGAATGAAGCTCAGCGTGCTTCAAAGGCGGCGAGTCGAGTTAGCCGGCTGTGCGAGCTCTTAACTCGTAGATCCAGGCTGCTAGCATGACGGCTAGCTCGCTGTATTTACGGACGTGTTTGAATTAGATGAAAAGGACTTCCCGCTGTGCTCAGTAATTATTGATCTATAGGTTAAAGATTAGAGATGATGGAAAAGTCGCTGCAACAGTGAGCTTCTTTAGTCCTGTACTTGAGCAGATGATGAAGTCAAACAAAGGAGAATGTAACGTGGAGGTGGATGTTCTGAAGATCAGCCGCTTGCAGGTCTGGCCTGGACCTCAGAGAGGAGCACAGCTCTCGGTCTGTTATTTGACCTCTGACCCTCAGGATTCAGTCGCACCATGCTAACACTCATCTAAATCCAGCCTAACCCTGCAGTCCTGCTTCCCCTCACCTGCCCTCACCTGGCCCGGCCCGGCCCGGCCCCCGGTCTTAGCCTAGCTCCAGCCTAACCCCGCAGTAGCTCCAGTGCTGGTTGTAATCTGTGCCCCTCTGTGCTCCTCCTCTCACAGTCCTCCTGTTCATCTCAGGAGAAGCTGCACCAGCTGCCCTTCCAGCCCACGCCGGACGAGCTGCACTTCCTCACCAAACACTTCAGCTCCGAGAGCATCACGGACGAAGACGGACGCCGCTCCCCCGCCATGAGACCGCGCTCCCGCAGCCTCAGGTAGGAGCTGGTCGATTGGATGGAGGTGAATGTTGATCGTAGCCATAGAGTACAGAAGCAGAGGTCTCCTCTGAGTGACCCACATCATGAAACTGCCGTGCTCCTTTCCTGTAGGCAGGCGTCCGTTCTAAATGAAACCATTTGACTTTTCACCGGTACTACAAACTGCCCCCACATGGCTCCTGTTCTGGCGTCTCTTCAGAGGCTCTCAGACTTTTTAAACCTCCTCCAGGTCTCTGAGGTTTTCTGACATAAACCTCCGTGTCCTGAGGTGAGAAATACTGACCTGGTGTGAGAAACATTAGCGTGTGTGTGTGTGTGTGTGTGTGTGTGTGTGTGTGTGTGTGTGTGTGTGAGCCTTCAGAAAGGTCAGTCTTGATGTGTCTGTGACAGGTGTGAGCGAGTAGAACTGTTTATAGGTGACACTCACCTGTCCACCTGTGGAGCCGTCCGTCCATCATTTCACACGTCCATTCGCTGATTTTCAGCTTCCCTCCTCGACGTTTTCTTCATTTTAAATCTTTTTTTTATCTCTGCGTCTCCTCCGTCTCCTCCGTCTCTCTCCTCAGCAGCTTCTTCTTCATCTTCATCTCTGTTCCTTCACACAGAGATATCGAATTCTTTCATCCTCTTGAGATGAAAGAAGGCGAGGCAGAGTTGCACGGTGTGTATCTGATTAGAGTCCCACTGTGTTTGTTGATTGATGTCTGTGTGTGTGTGTGTGTGTGTGTGTGTGTGTGTGTGTGTGTGTGTGTGTGCGTGCGTGTGTGTGTCCTTAAATAACCTGAATTTGTGATCTTAAGGCTGAATTCATACACAGACCGAACACGCTGTAACAGCTGGCAAAGAGCTGCAGTTCTGTTTCATGGAGGTGACTTTGGAAAGTGTTTTAGCCTTCACCCCCCGTGTGCAGCGTGTGTGTGTGTGTGTGTGTGCGCAGCGTGGATGAGCCTCAGTGGAAAGCTTGACATCATATTAGTCCACCAGCAGTGAGTGTCATTAAAAAGCTCTTAGTGAGACGTCTGCGAGTCCAGATAAATAACCAGCACAGAGCTGAGAGGTGGACTGAGGACCGGGTTCAGGTTCTAGCGGCTCAGCTCAGTTCTGGATCCAAAGTGTGAGGAAAGAGGAGGTGATGATGATTGGACCCAGGAGGAGAAACAAGAGAGTGAACAAATGAAAATGAGCTACAGAACACAATGATGACGAAGACGATGATGATGATTTAATGACTGCTGTGAGCGATGGCAGACGAGCTTTTATCATTTAACACTTTCTCTGCTCGTCTCTCATCCTTTTTGTACCTGAACCTCTTCATCACTCCCCCATCCACCTGTCTGTCTCTCTGTCTGTCTCTCTGCCTGTCTGCCTGCCTGCCTGCCTGCCTGTCTGCCTGCCTGCCTGCCTGCCTGTCTGCCTGCCTGCCTGCCTGCCTGACATCCATCCATCACTCCTTTAAAACTAAAAACAACTTTGAACACGTCGTCGTTGTCAGATCAAATAAACTGCCGTGAACAGAATATTTAATTCATCCAGAAACAAACTTGAGGACACTCTGATAAATCAGATCATCATCAATCATAAAATAAATTATATATAAATAAATTTTATGTTCAAAAAAACAAAAATGAATTCAGTCCACCTGAACACACGTGCAGCACGTTCTGCTTCTCACATTCATATTTAAATATCACTGATGAAACATTATTTATCTTGGGGGCTACATTTATGTTGACAAAGAAAATGTTGCTGTCAGTGGCAACAAACCAAACATTTCACAATAAAAGCATTTCCATGTCGTGGAAGGGTCAGACCAAGGTGCTGCTGCTGTTTAAAATGTTTTCGGCCTGCACACCTGATGTTTCAGTGGAATCATGAATCTCATCAGGGGATGTTGAGGTTTCACACACGCACGCACGCACGCACGCACACACACACACACACGCACACACACACACACACACACACACACACCTCATCCCCGTTCGGCCCGGCTCTCTGTCACGGTCAATTAGGCCTCTCATTTCCCGAGTCGCCCGCCTCAGTTTGTGGAGCATCAATGTTATTTTTCTGCCACCTCTCCTCCTCCTCCTCCTCCTCCCACCCGCCTCTTCGTCACCATCTGATTCGCTGTCTCGTCTGATTTACTTCAATTATCGTCTCCACCAATGAGCTCGTTTGCATTGTGAGTGCCTTTTGTCATACGTGACATCACCAGAAGACGCCTTAATGCTTTAATTATGGCGCCGCCCGAGGCTGGAGCTCGTCTCATCTTCCATTTCATAAATATTTCCTCTCTTTCTCACAGTCCTAACTTTTGAACTCGCAGCTTCACATTAAAACTCTCCCATAACTTCCTGCGAAGCCTCGTCTCCGTGGTCGTTTCTCAGAATAATGACAAAGAGGTTGTTTTCTTTTTATCACAGGGATCGCTGCGAGGCGATTTTTATTTCCCATTACAGTAGAAATATAGCCGTGTTGTAATTAGCCTTTGTCTGGCTTTCCTGTGTTATTCATCACGGGGATTCCACTTCGACCTCCACGGCAGCTCGCTCTGAACGGGAGCTTTATTTTAATAAAGGCTCGAGCTGCTCCGGGCCACCAGAACACAAGAAGAATAGCAGAGAGAGAAGAAGAAGAAGATATTCTGTGAAAATTAAAGAATGTACATAACAGCCTCCGGCTCTGAATCCATCTCTGTCAAGGCTAACCTTTAATTACTGAAGCCGCCAGCAGAGCCCAGCGAGCTTTCATCGATTTTTCTCTTTCAAGAGACTCGAACATGAAAGGAGAGTTTTAAAGTTGAAGGTGTGAGAGTGACTGACGACCATCGGTGTGTGTGTGTGTGTGTGTGTGTAAATTACAGATAAACATCTTCATTTTCTCTAATAATATTAATGTTGTTTTCATTCAGTAATTAGCTTCAGACTGAGCTGCTGTTCAGGTCAAGACTTCCTGCTGATTTTCACATTAAAGGCAGAAGAAAATCACAACAAAGCAGGTGGAAACAAAAGAGAAGTGTGTGTGTGTGTGTGTGTGTGTGTGTGTGTGTGTGTGTGTGTGTGTGTGTGTGTGTGTGTCTTACCTGTCACCGTACGTGTTGGTCTCATGATAAACAGCCTCCGCGACGTTGAGCTCATATGTCACGTTCAGGCTGTTCTCATTCCTATTAGACTCGTAATTGGACTTAAAGCTGCCGATGGATGACTTAAAGCATTACCTCATCGCACAGGTCACGTGTGTGTGTGTGTGTGTGTGTGTGTGTGTGTGTGTGTGTGTGTGTGTGTGTGTACCGATGACTCATACTAACAGACATCTGGAGCCCCAAATTCAGATTTTTAGCTCACCTGCTTTCGCCTCGGTTTGAAGGAATGTTACAGTTTGATATTTTATTATTTCTTTGGTTCATTATTTATTTTCAATAAATAAAATAAATCAATTCAATAATAATAATAATAATAATAATAAACCCAAACTCTATGTTTAATAGTACAACCGATCAAAACCGACCACATTTGCATGCACACCAATTTTCCACTTTATTATGTAAAAATATTAAAGTGGAAATATTATTCCAGATTTGATGAGTCATGTAAACAGCATATACTGTTTGCCTTATTTTATTCCTAATGCAGCATTCTTCTGTTGAGGTCTTATTTAATATTCTGATATTTTCCTGGTTTTATGTGATTTTTTTTTTGTGTGTGTGCAGCAAATTCAGAATCTGCGTCTTAATTTTGGGTTTTGAACTCAGTTTGCGACACGCGGCCACTTCCTGTTTACAGTCGGCTCTGTGTGTGTCAACAGTTTGTGGAGCTCGAGCTGAGACGCACCAAGAAAAGACGAGGAACAGACAAACTTTATTGAGCGGATATTCTTTGGTGATGTGTGTGTGAGCTGTATGAGGCTCGTCAGCACATTAACTGGAGCATGCAGAGCTGAAACACGAGTGTGTGCTGAATATTCATTAGTTATTCATGTAAACAGCTTCAAAGGAATATTCTCTTTTTAAAACTGGAATATTTTGTGCATGTAAACGTCGTGTTGCTCTGTCTCACAGTACAGTTTCCTTTGTGAGTCGCTTTCTACACAAAAGTCTGAAAAATAAAATAAAAAAAAAAAACAAGTTTTGATTCTTAAAGATGCCAAAAAATAATCTGAGTTTGATTTATTGGAAGGATTTCAGGACTGAAAGTGTAACAGTAATATTTAAGATGAAATGTTGACAGTCATGAACGGACTCAATAAATAATACAGCACGCTAACAAAACCTTGGAATGACTTGTACACACACACACTCACACACACACTTCCTGTAACCTGCCATCATCCACTCTTCTCCTGAAAGTGAGACACAGAAAGGTCAAGGATATTGCTGCTGTTGCTATTTTGTCTTATTGTGGAGAAAGGTTGGAGCTGTGGGGGAGGTGGAGGTGGTGGTGTATGATAGAATAAGAAAGGAGAGGAGTCCCAGGAGGAGGTGAAGAGAGAAAATAGAGTCCAGTGAAAGACAGATGGATGGATTGATATTCAGCTGGAGGTGGTGTGGACTGAAGGAGACATCACTGTCAGTCTGTCAGGCCGTGAAAACCCGCAGAGAGCTGACGGACGCTCACACACTTTATTACTGACAGCTACACACACACACACGCAGCCCGGCCGTCCGCTGGTCTCCAGAGGCGTCACCTTTGTGCCGGTCTGTGTGTGCAGCCATGCGAGTCCAGAGGTTGTCATGGTCCTCAGTTTACACTGCCGAGGACACACATATGATGAAGACCCCGAGGTCCCGTTAGTTTGACCACCATCCTGCTTTTATTCCCGGTGTGCTCCGGTGACCCGGCCAATCCGTCTGTCACATCCAGTCTGTTTGTCTCTGCAGCTCAGGAAGAGGCAGAACGCCTCCAACCTCTCCGAGAACGGTCCTACGTCTAAGAAATATGAACGTTAGAGAAAACAGCTTTAGAGATGGGTGTTGTACCATGTTAAACCATGAAGTGAGAGCTGGTGATTTCTATATTTTATAAGACTGCAGAAAGTTTGAAGCAAAAACAGACAAATGCTGTTTTTGTTCATACGTGTGCAGCATTAAAGACCAAAACAGATGGACAGAACAGCACCGACCCAGATCACATCACGCATCACGCCTCCAGCAAAGCGACACAAACCAAATTAAAGTCAGCAGAACGTCTTCGGTCACAGACAGTCCGGCTCATCTGTGTTTGTCTGTCCTGTTTCAGTCCCGGCCGCTCGCCAATCTCCTTCGACCACGAGATCGTCATGATGAACCACGTGTACAAAGAGCGGTTCCCCAAGGTTGGTACCGCACACACACACACACACACACACAGACAGGCTGTAAATTCACTGTGGATGTAACAGAAACAATCAGACAGGAAGTGAATGGACAGTCACTGGAAATAAGTGTCGCTTTTCTTGATTATGTGTTTTTAATGTGTGTGTGAGTGTGTGTGATGAAGTTGTAACATGTTGGAGGATGCTGGTCACAGTGTGATGACGTACAGGCTCACACATGCAGATCTGTTTCACATGTTGAATAATGAATTATTCAGTTTAGGGGATTTTCTCCACATAATTA
The DNA here is from genome assembly GCA_023373845.1 of Nibea coibor. Classification (NCBI taxonomy): domain Eukaryota; kingdom Metazoa; phylum Chordata; class Actinopteri; family Sciaenidae; genus Nibea; species Nibea coibor. The sequence goes on along the minus strand of CM041718.1, from coordinate 26,379,340 downwards.
TGTTCTGGACGTTTTGGTCTCCATGTGTTCTACCTCTCCTATGACTCATCCTTACCCACCTCCTCCTCCTCCTCCCCTCTAATTGCCTCCCCTCCTCCCCCCAGGCGACGGCTCAAATGGAGGAGCGTCTGGCTGAGCTGCTCTCCTCCTCGGCCCCGGATAAGGTCTGCCCGCTGGCTGACGGGGTCCTCAGCTTCATCCACCATCAGCTGATAGAGCTGTCCAGAGACTGCCTGGAGAAAAGCAGGGAGGGCCTCATCACCTCCCGCTACTTCTACGAGCTCCAGGAGAGCCTGGAGAAGCTGCTGCAAGATGTAAGTGGAACAACAGTTTACTGAGCGTCCTGCAGAAAGCAACTTTTACAAAGTAACTCTGATCAAACAGCGTCCTGTCGGTAAGATCTCAGATCACTGCTCGCTTCGTTGTCACTCACTGCTGACTTCATTTTTATCAAACGGTAAATTAAGATTTCAGACACGTGTGAATCAGCATCATTTTGTGTCATCACTTTAAAGTCGTATGACTAACTGTCACTGTCAGAGCAGTGCATCATGGGAACACTCATTTAGAATGTTCAGTCTTCATTTTAACACAAATTTATGATTATTTCTTAGGAATGAAGAAAGTCATTTATGAACAGCTTCCTGGAAAGGATTATGCAAATTGGCAATTATGGGGAAAATATAAACTTCCAATTAATTTTCTCCAATTAACTGCAAACATAACCTGATTTAGTCAGAGCGAGGAGGTCGCCCTCATAAACAGTTTAAATCAGTGAACTGCCTCAAACCCTGAAGAGTCCTGAATTAAAGCCCGTCATTGTCTCACTGTGTGAAGACATCATGACGGCGGCGTCTTCCCGGTCACGCTCCGTTTACCGTGGAACAACTCACGGCGTGACGCGCTCCTTCATTCGCTCATCGCGGTTACAGCCGTGATGAGTGTCATGTGTCACGTGATGTCAGACGAAGACATAAAGACTGTTGGTCGGTTACAAACACATAAAACTCTCTGCTCGCACACATTCCTTCACACACACACACACACACACACTTTGTGTTTAGCGCTCTGGTTCATCAGCTCGGCATTCTGGGACAGTTTCTGTGTTTTCTGTGTGTGTGAATACAGGAATATATTTACATGTGTGTGTGGCAGTGGTGACATCTCTATTAGCTCAGTTTTTCAGTGCCTGGGGGCGACATTATAGCTCCCACCGGCCTCTTATTGACCTTCTGTTCTACTGGGACACACACACAAACTATCTCTCAATCATTGAAACACACACACATGCAGGCGGGCACGCACACACACATCCTCCTCGATTTTAATTTCACACTCCAGCAGTCACCGGGGGGCTGACAGATGACTCTCCCAGACGAGCAGGAGGGGTGAAGGAGGTGCAGTCGGAGGGTTTTGGGATGGGCGGGGATTGGAGGGGGATTCCTCTGCTTCTGATTGGCCGGCGGGCCTCGCAGAGGGGAGGTGGATGAACGTGCACGAAGCCTTGTTGGAATGCTTTTGGAGGGTGTGAGGAACTGGACCTGAACACATCTGGAGAGGCTTGAGATGGCAAAGCTGCAATGCGGGCTCGGCGATGACATCACCAATTAGGCGCCGTTAGGTTGTTTTTTGGCGGCAGCAGGTGGAGCAGAGCTACAGAGGAGAGGAGAGGATGAGGCCGTGAGCAGGTGGACAGGACGGAGGCGTGAAGACGGCCTCACCCCCCCACGGCCTGCGTTTGTTTATGGAAATTCCAGTTTTGAGTTTTTTTCGGGGGAAACATGTCTCGCGTATCGTGGCAGAGGAGGCTGGAGGAAGAGGAGGTGCTGGAGGAGGTGATGAGGAGGAGCGAGTGGAAGGTGTTCACTCACAGCTGGGAGGAGGAGGAGGAGGTGGAGGCACACGCAGACTTTACAGTTGAGTCAATTTCAGTTTGATTCGGTCACTTTTATTGGCACAAAGACGAAGAGCTCGTAGCGCGTTAGCTCGTTGTGATGCTGTTAGTTCACACAGGAGCTTCTTCTTCACTGATTTCACTGACCTGTTACTTCCTGTTTCTTGTTTTAGCTCGTTCCCGAGGTCGATGACAGATGCATTAATTATTAAATCTTCTCATCATCAGTCGACTGCTGTGGGTGTTTTCTGAAAGCTTGTTAATAATTCAGACGTTTTAATGTCTCATCAGCTGTTTCCACCGCTGCTGTGATCGACTTGTTTTAATAGATCCCTTTGGATCGTTGATGGAGCTGCAGATGTGTTTCAGATATTTACTCCTGTTTTATTTAGTGTTGATGGAGAACTTTTGTCTTCACTGTCGGCCATCAGATGTTTGCGTGCAGGTCAGCTGAACTCCTCAGAGATCTGATCTCTCATGTTAAACGATCAGTTCACCAAATCACAAAAACTTTTTTTTGCTGGCTTCCACCTCGTCGTATCAAAGCACGAAGACGCTGCTGGCTTCATGATAATGTGCATGTTTGGATATGTTCCCATTTATATTATCATTTATGATTTTTTTATTTATTTGGTTAGTCTTCTGAAATTTTGCTGATAATAATTCAAGTTTCTGCAGCTAATCCAGTTAACTAAATCCTGATTCATTAATTCTGTGAATACAGAAACAATCAGATCATTTAAGTGAACTTCTTTGTGGTTTTGAAACATCCTGCGTTCAGTGGAAGTGAGTGAGATTTCTTTTGTGTTTGAATAATTAAAAGTTTTATTTAAAAAACTTTTAAATCTTTTAAAATCAGTTAGCATCTCGTTTCTTTGGTTCTCTTCGTGTGAGATGTTGAGAAGTTTTTCTGTGGTGAAATGTTGGTTTCACTCTTCGTCGTCTTCATCACGTCCGGTTTGTTGAACCTTCGTCTTCTCCTTCCTTCGTCCTTGCTTATCCATTTATTCATCCCTTTATTCATCCATCCGTTCTTCTCTCCTCGTGTCGTGACCCCATTACGGAGCTCGCAGGAGGCCGGCTCACCTCTCCTCCTCTGCTCCTGCTCTCGCCTTTTATCTCTCCTCCACCTTTACCCCCTCTCCTTCATCTCCCTCTTTCTTTCTTTCTTTCTTTCTTCGCTGCTCGTCCTCTCCTCCTCTTCTCATCCATCCCTGTCACGAGGGCCTTAGTGACCTGCCTGGCGGTCACCATGGTAACCTGCATCCAGGCCATCCTCTGCTGGAACCCCTGGGAGACCCCGTTAGACCCCTGTAGGTCACCTGAGGGCAGAGGGGAAGGCAGAGTGCTAACTCAGCCCCGGTGATCTGTCACAGTGTCCATCGTTCACATCCAGCTGCAAACATCTGCCTTTAATTGGCTTCCAGGTGAAACATCAGCCTGAAGTGCTGCACAACAGGTGACGTCACCTCTGTCCCGTTCAGCCCACACACGAGCGCGCTCACGTGGCGGCGTGAGATAATGAGTACAAATATTTACGTCCATAAGACGGACTGATGAGATAACTGCTTCCTGTTCAGTCATTTTCAAAATAAAATCCATGAATATAAATATATAAAACCAATATAACCATAAACATCAAATATTTGTATTGCTTGGCCCGTATATATTCTGACTGATATATTTACTGTATGTATTTAAAACTGTTACACATTAAACAGGAATCCACCACATGACGTGTAGAAAATAACTTCATGCCACATTTGTCATCAAATACATTTTGTTTACCTCTTTATTTCTTATCAGTAGTATACACAGTACACATATAGTATATATAATATATACACAGTCTATATATAGTGCTAGTATTGTACTGTGTGTACTAGTACTGTGATAAAATCGACATTTTGTCTCAGTCAGTACACACAGCATGTTTTCTATACTGTGTATCCACCAGGGAGTCTCTTTCACATTAAACATGCAGACTGTATATACAGTCTGTCTCTAAACACACACACACACACACACACACACACTGACTGGTTAATTAGCCGCTGCACGGTGGGAGTCCGTCCCTCGGCTGTCCATTATTCACCGATCACTGGCCTGTACAGTCACCTCACACACACTTACATACACACACCCTGATACATATTTAGCGTGCTCATACAGTACAGAGACGCCTCCTCCACCTCCTCCACCCCTCCCCTCCTGGTTTCATTACAGTTATAAATAATTCAGGGGGGGGTCCGGACCTCCCGGGCCTCCTTCGTCTGTCAGCCCGGCTCTGTGAGGCTAACAGCAACGAGCTGCCCGAGCTTTGTTTATGAAGCAGCAGCTCCGTTAGCGTGTCACACACACACACACATTATAAATACATACATACATTCATAAATACATACATACACCCCTGAGAATATAACATGTTTTACTGTGCATGGTTTGTAATTATTCCACCTCTCACACACACACACACACACACACACACACACACCTCATTTCTTTCCGGGGATCAGTGTTTGCTGCAGACGCGTTTGCAGTCAGTTACAGTGGATTTCGGGGTAAATTACTCTGTCTCCACGCTGACAGACATTTCACGGTGGATCTCGGGAGCGAGGCGGAGGTCGCTCTGATTTAGATTACCTCTCAGGTGTCACCGCAGGAAGGACTCCGTCCTCCGCCTGCCCGCCCGCCCGTCCTCAAACTGCTCGTTCTGCTTTGTTTGTGAAGGACAAACACAAAGTGAGACATTCTCTGCAGACGTTCAAGGTCAAAGAAGATTTTCCATCATAAATTATTGAAATCTAATTAAAAATAATGAAGAGGTTTTATTATGACAGATCAGGCAGCAGCAGACGCATTAAAATCTCATTTACGGATAAAATCTTCCCTCTCATCTGAAAATAAACATTAAAAATGTTCCTCTAATGTTCTTCTAACGTTCCTCCTTTGTTCCGTTGTCCAGGCTCACGAGCGCTCGGAGAGCGTCGAGGTAACCTTCGTCACGCAACTCGTCAAGAAGCTGATGATCATCATCGCCCGGCCGGCGCGGCTCCTGGAGTGTCTGGTGAGATCATCGTCTGAGCTTCAAAGTTTTACTGAGCCTGAATAATTTCTACTCCATTTTAATCATCTGAGACAAAAACTTCATTCAGTAAATGTAGTGTAAGTACATTTACTCAAATACTGGGAACATCAGGATGTCTGCACGTTACATAAACACTGTGTGAAGCCTGCAGTGTCCACACTTTGAGTTTAACGTCGTACACTTACTCTTACTTTACTCACTGACACTTTATAAATCCACTGTGCTGCTTCAGCATCAGCTGGAGTTCATAATACATTCATTTCTGTAGATGAATCATATCTGACTCTCAGCCAATCCTAGGTGTGACACTCTCGTCTTGTGTTTTGTGTCAAAGACAAATCATCTTTTTATCCTCTGATCGTCCAGGACAGACACGTATGTTCAAAAATTAGACGAGACCTGACGATGTGAAATCAGTAACATAAAAATCATCAGGGAACCAAGAAAACAACAAAGTCACATGATGAGGACGTCCAGCAGCTCGTTAATGTTTTTATCTCCGCTGCAGATTATTAGTTTGGAAGATCTGAAAATTTCTACTGATTTTATTAAGAAAATAGAAACACACACACACACACACACACACACACACACACTGTGTGTCACAGAGGGGACAGGACAGAGGGAGCTCCTAACACAGATGTGAGATGTGAGACGTGTTTGTATGTTTCCACCGTGTGTGTTTTGATTTCCTCGGTTACACACTGCACTCTTTATATTTTCGTCGTTGCTGCTGTGACGTGAATTAGCGTCTGTTTAAACGATGGCTGTGAAAACACGAGCAGCATTAACTGGAACGACTTCTTCATATTGTGCCGCTCGACTCCACGCATGGTTAATAAACAATTTACAGCTTCCTGCTCCCCAGCGCCAAATGAGTCAACCACAGCAATTCATTTATGGACTTCCTCTGAGAATTTTAAATCAGCCTAATGCACACACACACACACGCACAAACACACACACACACGTCTGAATTACAGACTGTCCTGAAGACAGACAGAGGGGCAACAGAGAGAGGAGGAGAGGGGAGGAAAGAGGGGAGGGGAGGAAGGAGGTGAGGCTGCTCCCCGTTCACGTCGGTGGTTTTGACTAATCACACGCAGCTGAAGCTGTGACAGCGTACAGGACGGGTCATAAATGGAAGCACACAGATAGAAGAGGAGGTGTTTATGTGTGTGTGAGGAGGAAGAGGAGGTGCAGTGTGTATGTCAGAGGAGTTAAATGGAAGTCTGAGTTTATTGTCTTTATTGTTATTTGTCGTCTCGGAGGTTCACAGACAGAAAATCAAAGACTGACTCTGACAGAAACCTTCAAACCTCTGACTGAAGTTTATTCAGTCAGCTGTTACACATCGTCACATCAATGAACGACTCAAGTCATTTTCATTTTTAATGAATTGTCGTCATTTAATTTGAAGTGACAGGAGGACAGACTTCCTGTTCTCAGTCTGAATATAAAATACTTCATGTAGTAAATTATGGTGTCGTGTTGACACTGAAAATCTGAGTGACGAAAATAAACTGAATTGTTGAATCAAACCGGAGCTCAGACAGCATGTGATGCAAAACTGACATTCTTATTCCTTCCTTCCTTCCTTCCTTCCTTCTTTCCTTCCTTCCTTCCTTCCTTCCTTCCTTCCTTCCTTCCTTCCTTCTTTCCTTCCTTCCTGTCCTGCTGCAGGAGTTTGATCCTGAGGAGTTCTACCACTTGTTGGAAGCAGCGGAGGGCCATGCCAAGGAGGGTCAGGGCATCAAGTCCGACATCCCCCGATACATCATCAGCCAGCTGGGCCTCACCAGGGACCCCCTGGAGGGTAAAACGCCGTCCTTCCATCATTTAACTTCATTTGATTTATTTGATTTCATTTATTGAGTAGTGAGAACATGAACGTGATTTTTCTTCACTTTGGTAACTGATGTTTGTCTCTCTGTACAGAAATGGCCCAGCTGAGCAGTTATGACAGCGGGAACCCCGAAACCCCGGAGACTGATGACTCAGTGGATGTGAGAACATTCATTATTCATGAGCAGGATTAATTAAGTGTTGTCTGTCAGCATTAAGTCAATAAAACACAAAATCACAATTAGATTTAAAGATTTAGATTTTCGTTCTATAATCATATAACCGATCATGAACGTTGTGTGTCTCAGAGTCGCAGTACGACCGTCCCTGCAGCTCCACCACAGACTAAAACCAAAACACCTCGAGAGGAAGACTTCGAGAACATCAAGCTCATCAGCAACGGAGCCTACGGGTGAGCCGTGCGTCGCGTCCTTCATATTTTAATACGACACAGTGACCGCGTTGAATTAAAGTGACTCTTTCCTTCCTCCCGAGCAGCGCCGTGTTTCTGGTGCGTCACAAAGAGACCCGGCAGCGTTTCGCCATGAAGAAGATCAACAAGCAGAACCTGATCCTGAGGAATCAGATCCAACAGGCCTTCGTGGAGCGAGACATCCTGACGTTTGCAGAGAACCCGTTCGTCGTCTCCATGTTCTGTTCTTTCGAGACCAGGAGACACCTCTGCATGGTGATGGAGTACGTGGAGGGTAAGATGGTCGTCATTGAAGTTCAAGTTTATTATGATGAGTACTCGTGGTGTTGTGTTTAATGTGGCGGTGCTCTGCAGGTGGAGACTGCGCCACGCTGCTGAAGAATATCGGAGCTCTGCCGGTCGACATGGCTCGTATGTACTTTGCAGAGACCGTCCTCGCGTTGGAGTATCTGCACAACTACGGCATCGTACACAGAGACCTGAAACCTGACAAGTAAGACACAAACACACATTTTATCACGTTTACGCAGATATTCAGCCTGAAACATAATTCAAACGTTTGATATTCTGTCCTGCAGTCTTCTCATCACGTCCATGGGACACATCAAGCTGACTGACTTCGGCCTCTCAAAGATCGGTTTGATGAGTCTGACCACAAACTTGTATGAAGGACACATCGAGAAAGACACGAGAGAGTTCCTCGACAAACAGGTCCGAGCTCTCTGTGCGCCTTGATTATATCTTATCAGTAAGAAGTGTTGCTGTTTCGTGTTCGAAGCTGATCTTCTGTGCGTCGATGACTCTTCAGGTCTGCGGCACTCCGGAGTACATCGCCCCCGAGGTGATCCTGCGTCAGGGCTACGGGAAGCCGGTGGACTGGTGGGCGATGGGAGTCATCCTGTACGAGTTCCTGGTGGGCTGTGCCCCGTTCTTCGGAGACACACCGGAGGAACTGTTCGGTCAGGTCATCAGTGGTGAGTGGAAGCTCAACACAGCGTCAGACATCAGCAGAGAACTCATCCAGAGACAAAGCATCAGCCGTGTGGCACCATCCAGATTCATATAAACTGCACGTTCACTCCATAAAACATCGTCGAGTCAGGAGAGGTCGACTAGCAGTTAAGCAGTTTTTACCTGATGACCCAGGCCAGTACGTGTGCAACTTTTGGAAGAAGACACGTCAAAACGGTCGGCCAGCACAGATCTACACACAGGAAGCAGCTCTGTGCGTCCATGGAGTTTCACAGAAGTTGATATTAGTTCTGAAATCCTTCTGACTGAAGTTACCTGTTCATGTTGTTCTGGGTGAAGCATTCATACAATATAGATGCTGTGCGGTTCCTGTTGTTCTCGTCTGTGTGTGAATGTTTGAGGACTGAGAGGGAGAGCTGCACTCCGACGTGAACAGATAGAGACGTTGAGATCAGGCTGAATTACAAGCAGCAGACTCAGTTGTGATTCCTCTCCTTTGATGAAAGGTTGAGTCAATGATCATAAACTCGTATTGATCCCTGCATGTCTCTTTTATGACCGTCTCAGTCCGACACTCTGCTGATGAAGGCCTCGCTGTGCCGTCGATGTTTTTATCTGCAGGATGTTTGTCAGCGTGTCGCCTTCAAGCTCACAGTTAGCATGTCAAGAACAGTAAACAGAAACTGTGTCAGCTACTGATGATACAAATACACAAGAATAGATTTGAAGATTCTTTCATTAACAACATAAAACGACACGTTGTGTTGCTGCAATTATGTTGGTGTGTTTTCTTGTGTTAGATGAGATCATCTGGCCGGAGGAGGATGAAGCTCTGCCTCAGGAGGCTCAAGACCTGATCTCCAAACTGCTGAGACAAAACCCTCTGGAGAGGCTGGGCACAGGTAACAGACCACAGACAGACCACAGACAGACCACTGACAGGCCGGAGACAGACCACAGACAGACCACAGACAGGGACGAGTGTAGTGTAGAGTGTCCTTGTGTCTCAGTTTGTACGTTAGCTGGTTAAATCTGATACAGTAGTCACAGACGTCGCTCTCGTGTCTTTCCTCTCGGTTCCTTCTCTTCTCACCCCTGCTGTTCTCCATCTTCTCCACCTTCATCTCCACAGGAAGTGCCTTTGAGGTGAAGCAGCACTCGTTCTTCACAGAGCTGGACTGGAACAGCCTGCTGAGGCAGAAGGCTGAGTTCATTCCCCAACTGGAGTCTGAAGACGACACCAGCTACTTTGACAGTGAGTGTCTGACTGCTGATCCAAATCTGTCTCTGTGACAGTCATCAGCATACAACCTAATGACTGTGTGTGTGTGTGTGTGTGTGTCAGCTCGCTCTGACCGGTACCACCACATAGACTCAGAAGAAGAAGATGACACCAATGACGAGGAACACGTGGAGATCCGACAGTTCTCGTCCTGCTCGCCTCGTTTCAGCAAGGTACACGACACATCCACAGATTTCTGTGAAGGCTTCATGTGGCTTCACGTCTGGATTCACTCAAACCTGAAATGTTTCCTCCCGTATGACTCATCGTGTGCAGGTGTACAGCAGCATGGAGCGTCTGTCTCTGCACGAGGAGAAGAGGACGCCTCCACCCACCAAACGCAGCCTCAGTGAGGAGGGAGGAGATCGAATCGACAGCCTGAGCGGGCTCAAGTCCAGAGATCGGTCCTGGCTCGTGGGATCTCCAGAGATGTGAGTTCTTCACCTCCGTAAAAGCTCACAGCCTGAATCTCCTGATGTTTGATGTCATGTTTCTCACCTCCCATAACTTCACTTCCTTCAGCCTGCGGAAGCGTCTTTCTGTGTCCGAGTCGTCTCACACGGAGAGCGACTCCAGTCCACCGCTGACGGTCCGGAGGCGCTGCTGCTCAGCCATCATTGAGATGCCACGCTTCGCCATCTCCTCGGAGGAAGAGGGAGGTCAAGGTAAAACATGAAACATGAAACTGTCGACAAGAGAAAGATAACGTGACGTAGCTCTTTGATTTCCTGTAACATGAACATGACTCGGTGTCGTCGGTCCTCTCAGGTACGGCAGGAAGTCGTAAGAGTCCCAGCCTGTTGGGTCCGAGTGCGGTGAGGGGTCCACGGAGTGACGAGCTGCCTCTCGCCATCCCAGAGCTCCCAGTGGAGAGAGAGCTGAAGCTCGACGAGTCTCCCACCACCCCGAGCTCCACCTCCAGCCAACTGAGCAGGGCGACGCTGACACGTCAGTACAAACGCACACGCAGAGCCTCCATTTTTTAGTCTGGCTCTTTTTAATCTGGTTTCTAGCTGTTAAATCTGTCTCATATTTTATCGACCCTGCAGCCGGTAGTTCTGGTGATGTGTCTGACCGTGGGTCCAGAGGTAACGGCAGTAACGGCGGCGCCAGCGGAGCGGCTAAAGTTGCGGCAGACAGCGACTCCCCATCGACTCCGAGAGCCATCAGCGACCTGGCGGCTCGCAGGGCTCGCCATCGGCTGCTGTCCGGAGACACAGACAAACACACGGCGACGCCGAGCTCCAGGCCGCTCAACAAGGTCATCAAGTCGGCGTCCGCCACCACGCTGTCGCTGATGATCCCTGCAGGTCAGTGAGCTCGACCCGGAGATACTTCTGCTGAGCGAATCAAGTTTAACATGATGAGCTAACATTTCATATCCATGTTCTCAGACCACCACGGAGCGTCTCCATTGGCCAGCCCGATGTCGCCTCACTCACTCTCATCCAATCCATCGTCACGGGACTCCTCCCCGAGCCGTGACCTCTCCCCGGCCGTGAGCAGCGTCAAGCCCGCCATCGTGATCCACCGAGCGGGCAAGAAGTACGGCTTCACCCTGAGGGCCATCCGAGTGTACATGGGAGACTCTGACATCTACACTGTGCACCACATGGTGTGGGTGAGTTCAAGATCACCAAGATCGTTCATTTAATTAGTTTCTGACAGGAAGCGCCTCGAAGAAGAGTTACACAAGCTTCCATAACACCGGTGTTCAGATCAGATGAATGTCGGTGTAGCTGCAGTGAGCTTCTTGCTGTTGACAGAAGATGGCAGTAAACAACAACAGAAGAGCCCAAAAGCTTTAAACACATCTTCATCTTCTTCTTCCTCTCTCTGCTCGCCTTCAGCACGTGGAGGAGGGAGGTCCAGCCCATGAGGCGGGGCTCAGAGAGGGAGACCTGATCACCCACGTCAACGGAGAGCCGGTTCACGGTCTGGTTCACACAGAGGTGGTGGAGCTCATCCTGAAGGTACAGACACAAACCACACAGAGTAAATACAAATGATTTAACATCTTGGCTAAATTAAGAGGGCAAAGGGCTCCCATGACCTCTGACCTCAAAAAAAACCTGTCGTCCTCAGAGCGGTGCCAAAGTTTCCATCTCTGCCACCCCGTTTGAGAACACATCCATCAAAGTCGGCCCCGCCCGAAAGACGGGTCACAAATCCAAGATGGCGAGACGCAACAAGAAGACCAAGACCAAGGAGGGACAGGACAGGTGGGGGACACACCTGTGTTACATCAAACTGTGTGTGTGTGTGTGTTTGACATGCAGTCTCACTGTCGTTGTGTGTTTTGTCTCGCAGTAAGAAAAGGACGTCTCTGTTCAGGAAGATCACCAAGCAGGCGTCTCTCCTCCACACCAGTCGCAGTCTGTCCTCTCTGAACCGCTCCCTGTCCTCAGGCGAGAGCGGCCCCGGATCACCGACGCACAACCTGTCGCCGCGGAGCCCGACGCAGGGCTACAGGTCCACGCCGGACTCAACCCACTCAGGTGAGACACAAACACTCACCTGTGTTGTGATCATGACATTCAGAGGACATGGTGTGTTATTAATGTACTCCCTCTCTCCCCTCAGTTGGTGGAAACTCGTCTCAGAGCAGCTCTCCCAGCTCCAGCGTCCCAAACTCCCCAGCGAGCTCCGGCCACATCCGGCCCAGCTCCCTGCACGGCCTCGCCCCGAAGCTCCAGCGCCAGTACCGCTCGCCCCGACGCAAATCTGCCGGCAACATCCCCCTCTCACCTCTGGCTCGCACACCTTCGCCCACACCTCAGAGCAGCTCGCCTCAGCGCTCGCCCTCCCCGCTGCCCAGCCACGCCCTGGGACAGTCCGCGGTGGGTCAGTCGTTCCCGGTGAAGCTCCACTCCTCCCCTCCTCTGGTGAGGCAGATATCCCGGCCTAAGAGCGCCGAGCCTCCACGCTCTCCACTCCTCAAGAGGGTGCAGTCAGCCGAGAAACTGGCCGCCTCCCTCTCTAGCTCCCCCTCGTCTCCCTCCGGGGTGGCCGCAGTGGGGGAGAAGAAACTGGCGGTGGGAGCGTCTGTGGGGAGCCGCAAACACAGTCTGGACATCTCACACTCCGAGTTTAAGAAGGAGATTCTGCAGAGAGAGCCGAGTCTACAGAGTCTGCAGGTACGAGTTCATCGAGCACACAACCGTTAGCTAGTGTTTCTGTAGCGTTGACAGAACGTTCCAAAATAAACATATTATCAGTCTGAAGTAGTAGTAGTAGAAGTCCCTTTAATGTCCCTTTAAGCAGTTTGTCATCTGCGTCTGTCTTTACTAACTTTCAGGAGTCGGCCAGCGAGGGTCTGCTGTCCTCAGCGGGACGCGGCGTGGAGAAGGGCAGCCTGCAGAAACACTCCAGGAAGTTGGGGCGTCAGGAAGGGGACGGCAGCCTCGGCGCCGTGTCCGGCTCACTGGGCCTGACCCCTGGGAAGAGCAAGCTGAAGGACAAACTGTCCGCCATCCGACAGGACCGGGCCGAGCGGAGGGAATCGCTGCAGAAACAAGACGCCATCCACGAGGTCGATTCGTCCGAGGACGAGACGGATGAGGGCTCAGAGGACAGCCAGGACGGACGCAGGGGGCCGACCTTCACCCCTCCTCCCCTGCTGAGGCCCACCACTGTGAGAACGGGTCCCGGAGGCACCCTGCCATCCCTCTGCCTCTCCCCCTGCACCCCTCATGCCACGTTCTCCCACACGGGACCCTCGCAGGCGGGCCGGCCCGCTGCCTCGCACACCCTCACCTCCGTCACAGAGGTGAAGCCCGGACAGAGCGCCTCCGCTCAGGGAGGAAAAGATGCAAGGTCATCCTCTGCCGCAGAAGACAGCGCAAGACAAGACAGGAAGATTCTGGGGCCGAGCAGTACCACAAAACCCACTCAGGGCCCCCTTCCCTTCTCCACCCCAGGCAGTGCATTCATCTCAGTCAGCAAGGACACTTTCCTCAAGCCGAGTCCGCCACAAGACTCAAAGACTCTCAAGGGGAAGACCGCACCATCAGAGCCCAGGGCAGAGGTCCAAACCCTGGACATCCCTAGAACCACAGTACCTTCAACCACGATCACTACCACAGAGTCCAGAACCACAACCACTACCGCAGACTGCCGAACCACTGACAGCCAAGAGACGCCCCGCTCCTCCTGCTCCTCTCCCGGCATCCCCAAGGAGAAGAAGGAGGCCGACAACCGGAGACTTTGTGCTGCAGCTGCTGCTGCCGCGTCGTCCTCCTCCACCTCTGGATCGAGCTCCAGCTCCACCTCCCCAGTACCGTCTCTTGAGAGTGGCGTGGACAAAGTCGTGTCCCAGCTTGCAACAGTTGCTAAAAGCGTCCTTGGCCCAGTCAAGCTTAGCACCACTGTAGACAAGAGCCAGAAGGACCAGAAGCCATCCAGAGGTGGCACCCCAGAGGTCCCAACAACTGACCCCCTTTCATTTGCTTCTAAACAGCTCCCGACCCCTCCGTCACCTCACCTGACGGAGTCCACCACCAGACAGAAAACCGTTGCTTCGGCCAAACCCTCGACGCAGAAAGACTGTGCAGCTCAGCCGCCGCCATCATCCTGCAAAGACGTCCCAGAAAGATCCACGTCAGGGTCCGCTGCCACAGCTGCACACCGACCCAGTTCATCCACCGCTCAGCCTGCCCTCAACACGTCCGCCAGCTCCTCTGCAACATCTGAGCCACAACGCAAGAGGTCCGGACCCCAGACGACAACTGCCGCCTCCACCAACGCCGTGTCCGCCTCCTCGCAACAAGACAAAACAACCAGCAAGAAGACGTAGCAGCAAAAAATCAAAGAACCAGAACAAACTGTACAGATCACACCACTCAGTGCTGGCTTTGGGTTTCAACTCACAAACTGCATGTTAGTAACTTGGCACTAATCAGAGAGTTTTGACAGAGACCGGTCAGAGCCGAGACAGATGTGGTAGTTCCATTCCAGCTGTTCTGTGCTGCTCATGTTCATGTGAGTTCGTTTAGTGTCCCGACTCTTTGGTTTCCGCTTTCTTTCTCTTCAGGGCTGAAAATAAAGAGCTCAGCGGTCCAGACGCTTCTCGCTCGAGAACTTCTCGTGCCGCCTCATCACTTCACATCACCTCGACGTTTGGTGGCAGAGTCTTCAGGCACGTTCCTCCAACAGATCAGGACGTGCCTTCGCCAACAACGTCGCCACCCGTGACTGGAAAAAGAAAGTACCTCAGCAATAAAGTGCAGGCGGCGTCTGTTTAGCAGCCTGTTTAAATGCATTACGTGTTCGTAATGGGGCTGAATCTGCACCGTCAACGTGCGCTCAGCAGCCAGATAACCGGCCAAATTAAATTCTGCCCTCGCTGAAGTCCCCGGTGATCCGACACTGCAGGTCTGCAGGACGGGTAGATGTTTTCCCCTGAGCGCCGACTCCAGGCACGACTCAGCGGTTTAAAGAGATTCCCGGGAATGTCGGAGCCGGATTAGATTAGTGTTTGTGCTGATTCACAGAGTCTGTTCACACGCCTGCTCCCCCACGTCAAAGTTTCAGGAGAAATTTAACTCGTAGTCCAACATGCGACGTTACGATGTAAGCTAAGATACCGTATGGTCAGATTGATTCAGACGCTCTTCATCCCAAACTCACATTTGAAAACGAAGCCAAGGATTTGCAGACGTACCCGACATTATCGGCCGCCTGCACGCGTCTCCCAAACCAGAAACGGCTTCATCACAATCCAAACTGAGCGCGCTCAGACCGCTGTCTCTTTATTCGCAGCCCCCGCTCGGCCTCTCGAGGCTGCAGCCGTTTTATTTTTGGTATCTGGACCAACGTGCTGTGTTTGTTTGTTTCATCTAATCCTGTAAAGTTATCACACTTTACTGTGTGTGTGTGTGTGTGTGTGAGGGAGAGAGTGTGTGTTCATCTGTGCATGGTTATCTGTGTGTATATATAAGAATATTTAAAGTTCTGTTGTGCATCAGTTTTATACCCAGAGTGTGTGTGTGTGTGTTTTAGGATTAACTTTGTTCAGGACACACTGCGACCTGTGTGTGTGTGTGTGTGTGTGTGTGTGTGTGTGTGTGTGTGTCAGGCTTTGCACAGAATGTGTCGGATGAAAAAGAAATCACTAAGAGGAGAAGCCGGTCGAGGCGTTCGACCTCTGACCTCTTCAGTCAGCCTGACGTTTGTTTTAAACGTTTTCTTTTGGTTTGTTTCACTTTTTTTTTTTTTTGCGTCACATTTCAGATTTGAGATTTCCGTGAGCGCGCCGAGCCTTCGAGTCGGCCCGCGCCGTGCGTTTGTTCTCCTCCTGTGTGTGTGTGTGTGTGTGTGGGGGGGGGGGGGGGGGGGGGGGGGGGGGGGGGGTCCTGTCGTGAGTTTAAGGTGAACTAAACCTCCTTCAGTGTTTGTGTGTCTTCACTGATCGACATCGACGCTGACTGTGGCAATCTGTGTTATGTTTACATGTTTTTCTGTTTCCTTGCGATGGAGCTGGTCGCCTGCAGCGGTCAGACCTCCTCTCGTGTTCAGGTGACTCCTCGTCATCATGTGGTGTGTGTTCGTGTTTCAGCTGTGATGAAGAGGTCGCCCTGCGATGGAGGGAGACTCAGTCGTTCAAAATCATCTCCGCTCTCGTGTGCTGACGTGTTAAAAATCAGCGTTCCCGTTAGCGAGCCGCTTCTGACTTCAGCGACGTCGGACAGATTTAGTTTAGTCGATGAAGTGACCATATTGGATGTTTTGCAGACACACAGCGATGTCTTCACACAGTATCACCGGGAAAGTGACAGCTCAGAGACAAAAGAGGTGAATAAAGAGACGTCCTGAGGAGCGTGGACAGATTCATGAGCACGATGACGTTCGAGTGAAGCCGAAAAGAAACTAAAGGAGCGACTCACAGCATCAGGATCCGTACCAAAGACTTAGAATCCAACAAATATTGACTGAAATCGATCAAACATGTTGATTAGTCCGCGCGCTCTCCGATCGGATTAAAGATTCGTCACAGTCGAGTTCATTAAATCCTGAAATTTGTTTATTGTCACTAAAAATCAGTCGAAGTTTTGATCTTCAGTTCCTGATCCGCTCCATCTGCTCTCAGCTCGTCGTCCCGTTACAGCTGCCTCACACACACACACACACGCACACACACACAGATCAATGCGAGTGCCATCGAATCTAATGGTGCCACTTTCAGCATGTAACGTGTGTGTATAAACACACACACTCTCACACACACATCTTCTCCCCTGTGTAAAGATGATGGTCCAGCCATCTGCTGGAGACTGAAGCGAGTGTCAGCTTCCCTGGTGGAGTCATTAATCTCAGACCACACACACACACACACACACTCACACACACACAGGGTCAGCTCGGCCAACACAAACACCACCCGGCCTCCCTCAGGCTCCTCCGTCCCGTCCCGGTCCGCGCGCTCAGTCGGTTCAGCAGTTCTTCTGTGTTAGCAGTTTGTTCGCCCTCCAGCCTGTGTTTACCCATCATGCACCACTTCTGCTGCTGCTGCTGCTCTGTGGCCGAGGCTCACAAACCAGACACACACACACACACACACACACTGCTCATTAGACCGCAGAGAGACGGTGAAGGAACTGTAATCTGTCTGAAGGGCGGATGCGAAAGAACGTGAGGCGACAGCACGACGCTCGCTGATTCTTCACGTGTTCGACGCCCGAGCCAAACAACGACCCAAACACTCAGAATTCACCAGAACATCAGCCGGAAACGGTTCTGTCCTCGCCTGGTTTCAGATCTCGAGTTTTGTCCCCGCCGAGCTCCCGTATGCCTCTGACTCTGAGCTCTGTCCGTGAGGCACATCGACGATCCACACACGTGACTTTGGGTATGACGAGGCCGCGGCGAAGCCTTATGACCACTAACGAACACGTCACACGAGATTTAACGCTCCGCGGTCCTTCGGCTCGTTCGGCCTCCGCCAGACGGGGGCGCTGTTTGTCTTTAAAGAGTGAGGAAGAGGAGGAGGAGGAAGGCTCAGCTGCACCATAAAAGCTGGAGGAAGACGTTAAGAGAGAAATAAAACATTGCTAGAGTAAAACCAGTGCAATATCTTTTTATTTTTTATCGTGGTAAAAGCATGTTGTTGTCGATCTTACCTTACAACAATAATAAAGTTTTTTTTATGAACGTTTCAGTGTCGCTGTTTGTTTCTCTGCTTCATCATCACCTTTTATACGACATCAGGCTTTTTACATTAAGGCTGAACGTCAGCTTCAATCATAAGAGACGCCTCAGGCTGCCTACACTGTAAAAAATCAGTTTTTAAAGCATCACTGCAGTTCATCAGCCCTGATAAATAATAAGATTAACTCTGATTTAATCAAATTAAATAAAGACACAGAAACACGTCAGACTGTCTGAACTCCTCTGAGCAGCTGATGCTGACCTTTCCAAAGACTCGTCATCACGTGATCATCATGGGTTAACAACAGCGGGACCTGCTCGGCTCTTACTGCCCGAGAAGGAGGCTGCTTTCCCGGGGAAGTGAGCTGTAGAGACCGTATGGAGGACTGACCGAGTCACGGAGACTCGGCTCCAAATTCTTTTACCTGAGGAGCTCTCAGAGGAATTATGAAATGAAACTTTGTGCAGCACAGACTGAAGTCAGACTTCATGAAATAAACCAAATGTTACATGTTGTACCTTTTAAGCAACAGGTGCTGAACAATGTGGAGGCTGTAAAAGAGACTGAGTTTAAAGATGTGCTCTTGACAAATCAAACAATCACATCCATGTCACATCCATCCATCTACTTGTCTGCCAGCGACTGTCAGTCAGTCTGAAACGTTCCTCCGCTGAGCGTGAACCGTCCTGAGCTGCTGCAGGAGAAAACATCTACTATATATAACTATAAAAATAAACTCTCTAAACGTCTGATGCTGAGAAACAGAGCAGCTGTTTAACCTTTGACCTCCTGTCTGCCCGAGATCTTCGATCTGTCTGTGCTGGAACATGAGATCAGTTTTAAAACGTTTGTAAAACTTAAAGACAGAAATTTTTTGCAGTGGTGAAAGCTTGGACTTCATTTTTTAAACCTTTCTTCTCGTCTTCCATCTGATAAATGTGACGTCTTGCTCGTCGTCGTCTTCATGCCAGCATCTGATTCTCGGTCATTTGTTCTCATCACGTCCCGATGTCCTTCCAGAGAGCGAGCGAGGGAGCGAGCGGGAAAGTGGCCGTAAATTCTGCGTAAACTCATTTTCTCTGCAGTTCTGCGTGTTATCAGTAAAGTGGCTCCATCCACTCAGTTAAGCTGGGAGGTTTTTCGTGACATGGAGCCTCCTAATGGGGCTTCAAATGGGCCCATCAGCTGCTGGATGTGCGAGCGCGTCTCTGCGGGAGATTTCAGGCGTCTTAATGGTCTTCAGAGACAGCTTCAGCGCGCCTCGCCGTGCACTTACGGAGGGGGTAATGGTTAATCCGTGCGGGCCGCCGGGCTAAAGATGGAGCCCCATTAGCTTTCCTCAACGCCAGTACAGCTTCTCACTAAAGTGCCTCACTCTCCCACCAATGGACTGCTGAGGTCAGGGGTCGCACCGCCTGATTTAAACACCACCTACCGCTGCATTCTGGGATAATTGGGTCCCTCTCCCCGTCTGCCTCACCCCCCAGTCTCCATTCCTTCCATCCATCCAGGAGTCCGCAGGGAGCTGTCAGAGCGGAGGAGGAGAGTGAAGGGCCTCTCTCTGCTCTGGAGGTCCTGGGGGGATGGAGGTGCACATGGTGGTGGTGAGGAGCTCTGACAGCAGGCGAGCAGCCGTCCTACACACATGCACCAGGAAAAAAGGCGCGGAGGAGCAGTGACAGGCAGGCGGCGCGGGGTGATGAATTGCCAGCTTCGCCTCGCTCTGACACGGCTCTACATGACCGGGCAAATTCATTCCAGGCTGCCGAGGAGGGAGGAGAGGAGAGGAGGGGAGGAAGCATCGAGGGAGTGAGAAGGGCGGACAGGGGAACGTTAGCGGGAGAAAACGAGACCCAAATATATGGACTTCCTGTGTTTGGGCCCGGCCATGTGCCATCAGTCAAACGGGGAAAGTGAAGCGGTCAGACTGAGGAGGAAAGCATCAGGACACGCTGAGCTTCCACCTTAACCAGTTTGGATGAAATCAGACCTCTAACCTGCTGCTGCAGGTTTCAGCAGACGAACATGAAGCTGTGTTTCATTGATGTTCATGTTTCAGCTGAGCTGAGTTTCAGATGTTTTCATCGAGTCTTACGGAGAAATCAGCTGATTTATTTACTCAGGAAACATTTTCCTTGTGAGTTTACGGTTTACGACTGACTGACATCAGAGTCAGACGAGGCCGATCAAATAATATTAATATCAACGTGCTGATCGTTTGCATCCTGCTTATCTGAATATGTCCAAATATGGTCACTTCCGGCTCCAAAAATAATAACGCCAAACTCGAGGCTTCAGAATCGTCTCACCCACCCACACTCACCCACACTCACCCACGCGGGAGGACAAAGAGCAAACTTCTATTTTCACCTCAACTTCCTCATCAGCATTAACGAGCGGACTGAAGTGATTAAATCTGCCTCGTGATTGGCCGCCGCCTGGCAGAGAGAGATTACCTCCCATTACTCCCAGTGTTCTAATTGGTCTCTGTAGGTAGCAGGTGCCAGGTACTTAATGAGGCCTGTTGTGGCTGATGTATGGCTACTGTAACGTCCGCACCCGGGATGACGACGCCTATGAGACTAATAGCACATGAAATGGCTGCCATTGTTGGGAGGAACAGAGACGGATCGCTGTGGAAGCCGAGCGAGCGCTTCGGCTCCGAGCGATCAATCTGAGAAGAAAAGGAGGCGAAGACGCCGAGGAGTCACCCGAGGACAGACGACGTCATCGGCCACCAACTCGTGTTTACCGCCCTGTTTCAGATTCCGTTTTTGTCGCCTTGATGAAAATAATCAGCTTTACTTTGTTTATTAGAGACAAACTAATAATCAACTTTATTTCTAGAAACAGTTTCACACACAGGTCAGCTGACAGTCTGCAGCTCTGACCTCTGACCTCTGACCTCTGACTGCAAACAGGACGACTGAACAACTTGGTGCACTCAGCAGCCAGAGTATGTGCTGTGGTCCTGAATAACAATAATTACAATAAGAATATCTGTCCTTATTTTCCTGTTTTATGATTGACTGATGAGGACAGGAGTGTGTGTGTGTGTGTGAGACTAAATCATTTCACATTTTAACACTGTGACGCGTCATTCAAACAAATATCAAAGTTTCCATTTAAGAAGTGAAATTAGTCAAAATATCTTAATACTGCCACCATCTAGTGGCCATTAGTGATACTACAGCGAGCGAGCGTGGACGCGTAAGTTCGGGTCAGAGCAGCTGCAGAGTGTTTGTTCTCGCTTCGTGTCCGTCCTGCAGCCAGACGCCGTGCACACGTCACGTCTTCCTGCAGATTCAACTCGAGACATCGTTACAGATTTTACCTGGATTCACCTCATCAGACACGAGTGTCCCGCAGAGCTGGCAACACACTTAGCTGTGTGTGTGTGTGTGTGTGTGTGTGTGCGTGTCAGTGTGTGTTAAGGGTGAGACCACAGACACAACCAGGACATGACAAAGACTTTCCCCTTGACTGTGTGAACAAAAAGGCTGCTGCTCAACAAAGGACTGATAGGAAGGGGTTAAGAGCTTGGTGCACGTGTGTGTGTGTGTGTGTGTGTGTGTGTGTGTGTGTAAGAGTGTGTGGGCACCCTGGGTCTCCATCAGTGTCTGGCTGATTGATTGGGACGTCAGCCAAGATAAAAGATCCCGTCCTCACAGCACGGCCACGCAACACCCCGGGGAGAAAGAGTCACACACACACTCACGCACACACACACACACAGTACTCGGATACCTGTGCTGAATACAGATCTCCTCCTGCTCTCCTCGCCGTGTTTACACTCCTGTGCTGCATTATTTTATCACATCTGTAACGTGAAGTCGTGATGCACGCGTGGTTCATCGTGTGCAGAGCCGCACGGTCGGCGAGTACGAGTACTCAGAGATTCAGTTACTTCCACCTCAGCGGTAAATAAAACCGCAGTTCCTCTGACGTCCACTTGAGGCTGGCTCCATGTTCAGCATGTGTACAGCCTTCAGTCCTCGACCAGGACAGGACATTCAGACGCTGAGTTCACGTCAGCTGGTTTCTCTGATCATATGGAACCATGATGGGAAATGAAACGTTGCTGTAGAAAAATAAAAGTCCTGAAGTCCTGAGAGTCTCAACATGTGTGTGTTTATGGCATAAATGATGTTTTGTGATTAAAGCTGTGGCTCCGGGCCTCGGGTCGGGCAGCGCGCGGAACGTGTTCTGCTGTCTGTCCCAGCCCGGCCTCCGGCCTCGTTACAGAATCTGAGCCATGTCTGATTGATTTTCAGGCCTTTTTTAATTTATTTCTTTAAACATCATGCATGTGTTTAAACGTCAATAAACACACACACACACACACAGAGTTCAGCTGCAGTTCCGTGTCCGGCCTGCAGGGGCTGCTGCTGCTGCACTTTTCTTTGTTTCCTCTCCGTGTGCAGACGTCTCACTCTGAGGCCACTTCATCGTCCTCTCTTTCTCTCTGTGTGTTTTCAGCCTCTTTGCTTGTTGGTGCTGTAGATTCAAACAGACTCCTGCAGACCCCCCCTCCTCCTCCTCCTCCTCCTCCTCCATTCATTGATTTGAACTTGTCTCCTCTCTCTCGCTCTCGTCTCTCGGTCTTTCCTCCATTCATTTTTAACCTCCCTCCCTCCCTCGTTCCTCTGATCATGCAGTTGCAGCGAGCTGTTTGATGTGTCTGACATCTCAATCAGAGAGCAGCGAGGAGTCTGTCTGCAGGGAGAAGCAGACTGAAATATACACGAGCAGCTTCCACACATTTAAGACAAACAGTCACAGAGCAGAACTGATGCAAAGACAAAGGGGATCAGGGTTAACAAGCATCCTGGAATAACTGGAAAACCTTGAGTTTAAGTCCAATGACTGGACAGATTTAACACATAAATAAATGACTGTATGTTGTAATCTTTGTATCATTAAACGTCAGCTTTAATGCAGAAGAATGTGTCTCTTTATCTTGAAGTCAAAGAGCTGAAACAATTTCTGGTTTCCAGGTGTGGATGCTGTCAGAGAACAGAGTGGTGTCGTGCCAGAACAGGAGCTGGGCAAGTTTGAACCCAAACTGAACTTTAAACTTTCAGCTCCTTCGTCACGATGAAGCTTTGAACGTCCCTTTGTGTTGAAGCAGCCGCCTAAACACTCTGCATACAGGCCTGCAGTGTGTGTGTGTGTGTGTGTGTGTGTGTGTGTGTCCATGCTGGGCTGCAGTGATCAATAATTCAATGAGTGTGTGTGGACCTCAGTCCTGCCTCCGGCTCTGTGCTGTAATGAGTGAACAAGTTTAGAAGTCTCTTATTAATCGCCCAAACTTCTGTCCTCGCTCAACACTTCCTGTTTCCCTGCTGGTTTTTCCTCCTCTGTGTTTCTGCATCGGCCTCCTGAGATGATCAGAGCAGCAGACACGTGGAGATCAGAGCAGCAGATCAGCATCTTTCTTCTCTGCAGCTCCTCGTCTGTGTTTCCGCTCGCTGCAGCTGAGCTGGCAGTCCGATCGTTAGCTCCGCGTCGCTCTCTAACTGTAATAGTGTTTTGGTGACGAACCCTCACCCACTGTGCTTCATCAATGTCACTCACTGAGCCGGAGAACAAGTTGATATTCAATTACCAGCGAGGGCTCGGTGGCGTTGTGAGCATTAAAATGTAGATTACCCAATTAAACCATAGGAGGGCAGTGTGTGATTAGGTTAAGGGCCGCACGGAGCTTCATCAAAGATGATGCTTTTCAGAAAGAATTACAAAAAAAGTGCATTTACAATCTTCTGTGCACACAGGGCAGCGCTCCGCTCTTTAGCGTTCTATCATTAATTAGTCCATTTTACTGACTCCTCCAGCTGTGGGCTACAAAAACTAACAGGAGCCTCCTCAAGGGCGTGCAGAGGTTTGGGTTTATTTTGGAGTGGATTTAATTATCTCCTGGCGCTGGAAGTGGGTCGAGGTCCTCAGATAAAATATGGCCCAAAATTTGCATGTTGACGTGACGCAGAGCAGGCCGTCAGCCGGACGCAGACGCGTCTGCAGCTCGACCGGCCTGCAGAGTCCTGACCTGATGGCTGAGGCTCTCAGATCCCTGCAGCAGCTTCAGCATCTGCTGAAAGACTGCGGAGGCTGTTAGAGCAGCACATTGACGCTGCTGCAGACACACATTCAGCTGCCACGGCTGTAATGTCCAGATGTCGACATACTTCCTGACACGTAATGAAGCTCGCAGATCCACCAGGTGAATCCAGACACCTGTTCACATGTCACGACCAGGCCAACCCGCAGACTGTCCAAAACCTGGACGCAGTCTCTGAGACGTGGCTGGTCAGGTGGGGCGTGGCTGAGGGCGTGGCTGGGGGCGTGGCTGCTGAAGCTTCTGATCACAGCTGTGAGCGTTCCTCTGTGGATGTGTCTGCTGTTTCTGGAGGCTCTGCAGACTCTCCTCTGGATCGGTTGGAGAGCTTCTCCTCGGGTGGATGGCTGCTCCATCTGCCCATTCTGGTCTCACATCAGGTCCATCACCAAATCAAACATCTCCAGACTCCTGCCATCGCTCCCAGCCTCTCATCCGTGCTTTCATCACATCCCACCCTGGACGGGCTCCAGCATGAGCAGAACTCAGCTACCAGGGCTTGGCATCGGTGGGAACCCTGGCACATCCACCCTCCACCCTCCGCCCATCCACCTCCAGTGGCTCCCGGTCAAGTCCCACATCTCATAGAAAATCCTCCCCCTCACTGATAAACCTCTTTATGCCTCTTCACCCCGACAGAACCATCCGACCACCTCCACCTCTGTGCTCCATCCCGAATCTGCTTACCACCCCCCAACACACACACACACACACACACACACACACACACACACACACACATGGCAGCCCTCCAACCTCTGGAGCTCTGAAATCTGTTCACCGAGGCCTCTGATCTGTTAATGGTGTCATCCTGGTTTATAGACTCTTCTTCTTCGTCTGTGCTTTGAGGCACATCTGCATCACTGCACCGGGCAGTGTGGTCGACCCCTGGTGGACAGGAGGTGACTAACACCTGATAGACTCTGTCTGTCCACTGATTGGAGGGAAACTGCAAACACCTGACAAGGCAGGAAGTAGTCCCAGACCTTTGTCCACACGGTCACCTGTTCTCTGCTTCACTGTGTGAACACTTTGGATTAACTGGAACAAATCACAGGCCTGAGGAGACGAACACAGAGAGGTAAGGCAGGCGTCACACGTCTGCATGTTTCTTTTATTTACCTTCTGTTGGCCTCCTCTGAGACGCTCCTGACAAACTCAGGAACTTAATTAAAGTCAGAGATGACGCCTGGTTGTTTTCCTTCAGGTGCTTTTCCCAAAGTGCTCACGGCAGAGAAACGCCCGTGTTCCCTGAGTAAAGAGAATAATTATGTGAGGTTTGCTGTCAGTGACTGAAGCTCTTTGGTGACGCTTCATCTGAAGGAGGCCGCGGCTCTCAGGAGAAAGCCTCCCCGCCGTCTGTATGCAGATGAGGTTCTCCGGGTGGCCTCGTTTCATACTGTACATCATGAATTGGTCATGTGTGGAAAATGTGTGTGTGTGTGCTCAGTGTTACAGTCTGCACAGTGCATGTCTCAGATCTGCTGTGCAGTGAACTGTTTTAATAAAGGAGTGAAGTCCTTTAAGGTGCTAATGCTGCGCTGACATTGGCCTGCGTGGCCTCATGTCTGACTTTCTGATTATTCTGTTTCTGTCGAGTCAGGTGACCGCAGCATGTGACGTGAGAATAACAGCTGCTTGGTTGTTTAGAGACACAGGTGAGAAGTAAAGTTGGAGACATTTGAATGATTTTCTGACGTTTGGCTCCTCGTCCTCGTCCGTTCGCTCCTCGCTGCGGTTAGAGAAGGATCGGTGCTGCTCGAAAGTCGTGTTGAGCTGAGCTGGATTATTAATGCAGCAGATCCATGTAGGTCATTGCAGTGAGTTCATTTGTCGGTTGTGTTCACAGTTGTTGAGTGTGTATCTCTGTGAGGACGATGAAATCTTCCCAGTGTTGCAGTGAGTTTCTCTTTTTGTTCAAAGCCAGACAAATCTTCTCTCCCAGATTCTCCATTACTCCATGTGCTTTGAGGGATTTCAGTGTATATATATTTCTACCTTCATACCTGCATACTGTACACACGGCTGTACTTAATGGCTGTGAAGATTCACATCCCGGCTGTCTGAAATGTGTGATTGGATGTCAGCTCATGAGAAGTTTTCTCACTCTTGCCATCAGCAGATTATACAGAATATTTGATTTGCTTCTCCAGCCGGCACTCGTGGGGATTTGGTAATACTGTCAAAAAAGATGTGAGGGGGAAGTTGAGAGGAGCGATGGAGGGAGATAGCAGGAGAGGAGACGGGCTTTGATCAACAGGAGATCTCGCTGACTCTCTGGCAGCCGAGCCTGGCGTTCCTGAAACACATTTCTCTCTCCGTCTCTTCCTGTTGTTCCTGCAGTCCTTGGATTTGCCCTTTGAGCGCTCCATACGTTACGTTACAGAATCAGCTGCCTTTGTTCTCCGTCTGCCGCTTTGACTTACAGGCTCCTCGGCGTGAGCTAAAACACTCTATAAGGCCCAAACGTTCCTGAATCCGACCCGCTCAGCTTCAGAGCTCAGTACTGATTCTCGAAGTGGTTTCTCTCACTTTGGTTTGGCTCTGTCAGAGAGCATCGTGGGATTGGACTGGCATGGAAATACTCATCCCGCACATACCGCGAGCCAAGCGGACCCTCAGCCCATTGGACCGTCCCTCTTTGATGGTAACTCCAACACTACAGTTCACTCGGAGGTTAGAGGAGATGTTTGGACTAAATGAGATGTGAAACAGTTTTTCCTCTTTCAGCTGCAGCCCACAGAGGACGAGCTGGCATCCGGCTCCCTGTGCTCGAGTCCAGCTCAGACGCTTTGTCAAATCTGTCGCCATCTATCACGCTCAGCAGAGAGGAGGTCAAGATCTCAGCCGTGCTCGATTGTTGGCCGAAGTGTCGTAGTAGTAGACTCAGCGCACAGGATGTTCGTGTTTATCAGCTTTGTTTGAAGGAACATGTTTTATTGGAGATCTCATGGAGAGGTTTCTGATCGGTGGAGCCACCTGTGAAACGTTTACTGCACAAACATTCGACGTAGAGTTATTATAGAAATATTGATTCTGGCACTCCCAAACAGCATTAACCTTCAGGCTCTGAGGGTTCTGGGTTCTGGGTTCTGGTCCGGGGTTTGCAGCCTCGGTTCCTGCCATTTATTGAAGCTCACGACAGTTTTACATGAGAAAATGTTTTCTTCACTTCAAACATCAAATTTTTGTCATGAGAAATATTTTTTTAAAAAGCTGCTCTGATCAAAATGTTCTCACACACTTAACACAGTTAATGTGTAGATTGAGGGCATGTGGGGGAGGCTGAGTCTCTGCAGCGCCGCGTGGAGGCGGTACGATTGAGGTCGTGCTCGTCGATACTGTGTGTGTGTAGGTGTGTGTGTGTAGGTGTTGTTCTCCAAGGTGCTCGGCTGTGGAGACCATGCACCGTTGATGGGCTGAACTCCATCTGTGAGTTCACGAGTTTGTTTGCTCTCGGTCAGCCGGTCTGTGATGTGAGATACGCCGTCCTTGTATTCGCTGCTTTTGAATTTTTCCACTGAAAGCGTCGAGCAGATAAAAAACTGTTTGTTTATTATTTAATACTGTGGCCCACATGCACAGCGCGGCCTCGGCTCCGAGTATCAGCATTTTAAAGGTAGAAACTGTTTACCAATTATTTATGTAACTTCATGAGGCAGCTCGCGTGTTTCACATGGACGTCACGCAGACTGAACTTCTCGAGCAGTTCAGCCTGCTATCCAAACCTCTGTGCTGTCGGTCCCTCTGCCGTCCTCGGGTTCATTCAAGGTTTCCAGTCCACACCTGCCAGTCCAGAACGTTATCCTCCCAGGTCTGACAGCCAGAACTCATTTTAAAGTTACACAGACGCTGCAGGTCTGCTACATTTGTTTTAGCTCAGTTTGTTAGCGAACAGCAGCTAACAGACTGAGCTAACAGCAGCTAACAGACTGAGCTAACAGCAGCTAACAGACTGAGCTAACAGCAGCTAACAGACTGAGCTAACATGAGCTAACAGCAGCTAACAGACTGAGCTAACATGAGCTAACAGCAGCTAACAGACTGAGCTAACATGAGCTAACAGCAGCTAACAGACTGAGCTAACAGCAGCTAACAGACTGAGCTAACATGAGAGCTAACAGCAGCTAACAGACTGAGCTAACAGCAGCTAACAGACTGAGCTAACATGAGCTAACAGCAGCTAACAGACTGAGCTAACAGCAGCTAACAGACTGAGCTAACATGTGCGAACAGCAGCTAACAGGCTGAGCTAACATGAGCTAACAGCAGCTAACAGACTGAGCTAACATGAGCTAACAGCAGCTCCAGCTGTCAGCAGTTTACTTCACTGTCCATCATAAACTCTGTAAATCACAGAGAGTTGAGGCGGAGCAGCCGGAGGACATCAGAGGGAAAACCAGGAAACATTTTCAACAGGATGTTACAGGAGGTCACAGGATGTTACAGGTTGTTCCAGGTTGTTACAGGAGGTCACAGGATGTTACAGGTTGTTCCAGGTTGTTACAGGATGTTCCTTTGTTACGTTCAGACTCTCTCTGATCGTCCATGTTGTCTGAACTGTCCAACAACAGCAGTCGTGCAGTCAGTGCAGATTAAACTTGGATTAAGTGGATCACTAAACAGATTTGAACTTCTCAGCTGCGTTAGCGTTGATAGCCGTGATCATCAGGCCATCTGTGGGCCACGACACAAATAACACAGACAGCACTGAGACGCAGCTTTAACGTGGACTTTAGCCACAAAGCCAATTATTCTCTGAGTCACGAGTTATTGGCTTAGTAAACTTTGTCATCTGTCGGCTTACCTGAGGGGCTGAGAGGAAACGGGTGTGACGGGCAAGATGAGCCTGCTTCATTCACCAATGGGATTGAGTGAAGGGTTAATCTTGTGAAGCCAGAACTCCTGGTCCAGATCAAGAGGAGCAGAGGAGCAGAGGAGCAGAGGAGGTCACCTCCAGCCGAACCTCAGTCTGCTCGCAGCTGATGCAGCAGAGCGTTGGACTGCTGATCTGTCATCGCAGCGGACCGGTCCGACGTCTTTCTGTGGTTAGAATTTAAATAGCAGCTCTGCTCGAGAGGCAGAGAAGCAGCCGTGCGTGGCACCGTGTCGATCTGCTGCAGGCGGCGTGACATGATGTGTCAACTCTGTCAACTTTGCCTCCAACCTCATCACCTCAGAGGCTCTTTAAGCCTTCACTTACACTCACTTTGTACTTATTTGTACAATACTACTTTGCAGCCAGTGCTGTGGACACGGTCAGAGCTGGGATCAGGCTGACGTGGTTTGCAGCACGCGGGTCCTGCAGGGTTCGGTACAACGTCTGAGTTATGATGGACGACCCTGACAAACACGCCCAACCCAGGCCAGCTAATGTCCGCGCCTGCTGTGTGTTGTGTTGCACTGAAGAAGAAGAAGAAGAAGGTTATATCTGAATCTGCAGACTGATATCAGTGCTGGTCGTAGAGACATTTGAGGAGGACCGCTGCCGCCTCCTCCTCCTCCTCCTCATTGTATTTAGATTCAAACGAATTCAAAAACTCCAAACGAGGTAAATAGAAGTGGTCAGTTATTGATAGATGTTGGTGCGTGCGAGCTGGGAAGCTGAACGAGGACGGCGTTTGTGAAAAACGACGTGTCCGACTGCATTTTGTTGAAATGCTGTTATACCCTGCTGGCCTCGCCGAGGCGGGAGAGGAAGAACAATGGTGAACTCCTTCCTCTCTTTTCCATCCTGTGTTTAAGAGACAGCTGTGAAATGAAGGTGTTAATTATTCATGGGGTTATATGTATATATTTAAACTGCAGGAACGGAGACAAGCATCCATTATTCAGCACGGCTGCACTTTTTATGAGATTAATCATTATTAAGTGAGACTGTGTGGGTGGTAGAGTGGACACAGGAGGACGGGTGTTTGTGTGTGTGTGTGTGTGTGTGTGTGTGTGTGTGTGTTTAATTATTGCAGAGTTTCAACATTAACATTCACAACATGCGTGTTTGTGTTTTATGAGATATATGAGCTGCATATTTGCATGTTGGAGTGTGTGTGTGTGTGTGTGTGTGTGTGTGTGTGTGTGTGTCAGATTACCAACAATCATGACCACAGTCCACTAATCAATACTTCCTCTTACCATGCTAGTCACACCTTACTACCTCCTTATTGTGTGAGTTTCCAGGTCTATATAAATGCTAAATTAGATCCTGTGTGTGTGTGTGTGTGTGTGTGTGTGTGTGTGACTCCATCAACAATTGGATATTCCTGATTGGGCGTTTTATTCAGCCGTGCAGGGCAGTAATGAATTTACTGGTTTTGTAATGCATGAAACACTGAGGACAGTTTCTCTGAGTTAAAGTCTGTTTGTTATTATTTATTTTTATTGATTTTTTTTTATATCAGAACAAAAACAAACAAAATAACTTTTTCTTAATTTGTTATTTAATATCGTGAGAACGTCGCCACATTTATAAGTTTGAGCCTCCACAGATTAAAAACATGATCTTTGTCACAAATTTACATCTGGCCCGAAAGCAGAGGTGCTAAAAACTGCAGTTCCTCTAACGTCCACCTGAGGCTGGTTCCAGAAGTGAGTCAGTCTCCATAAGTCCCCATGTTAGACAGCAGAAATAAACATGTTTACAGCCTGGTACAAAAACAGTTTTGGTC
Source organism: Nibea coibor (assembly GCA_023373845.1). NCBI lineage: Eukaryota > Metazoa > Chordata > Actinopteri > Sciaenidae > Nibea > Nibea coibor. The sequence continues at coordinate 26,348,900 of CM041718.1, read as the reverse complement.
TCTGTAGCTAATTTCCCCGTTCATGACAACTGTACTGAGGGTGAATTTATATACAACTCACCTGTTCACATTATATTAAGGCTTAAAGTTATGCAGGATTCAGAGCGTGGACGCTTTGATTGACAGGTGGGTGTCGTCACAGAGACTACGTCCAGGTTTTAGACAGTCTGTGAGTCACAGAGACTGTCAGGTTTTAGACAGTCTGTGAGTCACAGAGACTGTCAGGTTTTAGACGGTCTGTGAGTCACAGAGACTGTCAGGTTTTAGACGGTCTGCAGGGTTTTCGCAGCAGACTTGCTCCATCTTGCCGTGCAGCGTGAACTGCAGCAGTAATCCGCTCAGTCATCGCTGACTTTACGTTCACCTTGAGCTCTGAGCCGACCTTCATCCTGAGGTCAACATGGGAATTTCATTTGCCATAAATCAATTTATTCAGCTTCTGAACCGGCCGATCGATCAGTCAATTGATCAGGTCCTCTATCAGATAATCAATTTACCTCTGTGTGAACCAGCGACCTTTTTATGGAGTCATGTGCACGGTGAAGGATGAGCTGACAGCGGGACTCATCGAGAGCCGGGTCAGTCCGATCACAAGCGAGCATCGTCTCTGATTTCTGTGTGTGTGTCGACTTCATTTACCGTCGGCGGCTGATTTTAAAAGTTCAAATTTGAATAACTTTTGAATAAACACCGTTTTTTGTTGAGTGACTCTTGTCCCTCCGAGCAACAGTTGCTGGAGTTGTGATAAAATATTCTGGATAATTTTCTGCCTCCGTAATGAATTCAGAGTAATTGGTTCCTCTAAGGAAAACCTGTCAAGTGGATTCGGCTCATTTATGCTGAAACCTTCAAAGAGAGAATCAACTTTTTTTGTTCGTTTTCAGACGTGGATGGTACGAGCAGTGAAATGGCAATAAAAAATAGAAGTGATGGATGAGGGATTTGAGTTTTTAAACTTCCACAGCCCAGGACTCAAATAAGATTTTAAGACTCTTGCCCTGCAGGACTGAGGTTTATTAAAACTGGCTTGTTATTACTCATGTCATGTACCCAGCAGAGAGAAACCTCTCCGGATCTGAACCTGCGGTGAGTAAGGACGGATGAGGAATACGGAATTCATGCTCCCTGTGTCTGTGGGCTGCTGCGTTCTCTTTAATTCACTTATTATCTGTCATTGCAGGAAGATTTTAAGAATCAATTACAGCAATTTAAAGTCCGAATATTTAAAGGAGTCTGGCAGCAGCGTGCAGAGACTACATGACATCCTGTGACTGCTGCTCACGTCTGCTTTATTTAAACTAGGCTGATAATTACTTTGTCTTTTTAAACCCTTTATTCATCTTTCTGTTGTGAACTAAATATCTTTAGATGAAACTTGAAAATGTCACCAAAGGTTCAGACAACTTGTCGGCCACTTTTCATCTTATTCAAACCAGGAGGAGCTAAAGAAGAGCATGTTGCTCTCAGTCCGCCTTCGACCTGACTCATACACAAAAATAACCTGAACTGGCCCTTTAAAGTTCAGAGGTAAGAGCCTCCATCCATCACGCTCATCCAAACATCCCCAGCTTAATCCAGCAGCTTAGAGCTCCAGTCGTGCTCCAGCGTTCAGCTGTGTTGGTCGCCTCGGTTCTAACTTCCTCGACGTGTCGGAGTATGTACGTGTGTTCGAGCCCGCCTGCAGTGTGTCATCGTGACAGGCCTGCGCTCTGACGCGGCTCAGAGTTTGTGTTCCGAATGACCCACAGGAGGATGTTTATACAGGCTGAGAGACTGCAGATGATGCATTCAGGTCGGCACGGCAACAGTAGCGTTGCTGCAACACCTCGGCGTGACGGTGACGGACCAGCAGAGATAAAGTTAACTCGTCCTTCAGCTGATCAGGCTGTAACAACAAAATGAGCGGCGGTTCAATTACCCTCAGCATTTAACACACACACACACACACACACACGGATGGGGTCATGTGATCCATCCTATCCGTCATCACCAGATCAATCGGCAAGCAGAGGTCAATTACTCTACACCTTTCATGATGGTCACAGAACTATTACAGCCTCTTCATATCTGCAGCCAATGACGGATGATCCCCAGAGTCGTGTGTGTGTGTGTGTGTGTGTGTGTGTGTGTGTGTCATGGAGATTTCATTTCATTATCTTTTAACCTTTCCGTCTCTTCATCTCTCTCCTCTTTGTGTCTGAACAGTAGGTGCCAGTTTAATTAATCTGCAGTGTAACTGTAATGTATCACTGTCACTCACAGACCAGCACACGGGTCCGAAACCAGCTCCGCTTAACTAAAGCTCAGTGCCAGGACTGACCCGTTAATCCAAGACCGGCAACCTGCGACCTGACCTCACAGGGTCCACGGGCTGGATCGACCCGATCAGTTAGTGGAGCTGTTTTTACCTGAGAGCTGATGATCCGTTGAACGTGGTACCAAACTCACACGGGCTGAACTTCTTCAGCTACAAAGTCATGGACAAAGCAGCAGATGTTTCCCCACCGTGTGCGCCGCGTCAGCTCGAGCAGCACGCAGCCGTTCTAGTCGATGTTTCAAACTCCACCGGCTCCGCCGCGGTCCGGTTCAGAAGTGGGCCTCCGCTTTGCGCTGAATGCTCAGCGGTGCTCAGAGC